>JAUJYZ010000152.1:0-120455 GCA_033675265.1 Actinostola sp. cb2023 | reverse complement strand
TTCTGTGCTCGATAGTTTTTTTGATGGAAGGCGCTTTTCTTAGGCGACCGACGTTTTGTGACATTTTAGTATTTTCGCGATCGATCACAAAAAACTGGCCGATTGCCAAATCTCTAGCGATCCCGGCAACTCTTCCCCACGCTGAAGCTCTGTAGTTAATAAAAAAATCGTTTCTTCTTCGGAATTCAGTTGTCTGCAAAAAACTTGGTTTGTCGCAAAAAAGCTGTTTTGCAGGAAAACTGAGCGGTGCAGTTTTTTTGACATAACAAGTTGCAAAACTGATCCTGCAGTTTTTTGACGGAAGAAGTTTATCTTATTCGACCGAGATTCTGTGCTCGATAGTTTTTTTGATGGAAGACGCTTTTCTTAGGCGACCGACGTTTTGTGACATTTTAGTATTTTCGCGATCGATCACAAAAAACTGGCCGATTGCCAAAACTCTAGCGATCCCGGCAACTCTTCCCAACGCTGAAGCTCTGTAGTTCACAAAAAAAATCGTTCCTTCACCAGAATTCAGTTGTCTGCAAAAAACTTGGTTTGTCGCAAAAAAGCTGTTTTGCAGGAAAACTGAGCGGTGCAGTTTTTTTGACATAACAAGTTGGAAAACTGATCCTGCAGTTTTTTGACGGAAGAAGTTTATCTTATTCGACCGAGATTCTGTGCTCGATAGTTTTTTTGGTGGAAGACGCTTTTCTTAGGCGACCGACGTTTTGTGACATTTTAGTATTTTCGCGATCGATCACAAAAAACTGGCCGATTGCCAAAACTCTAGCGATCCCGGCAACTCTTCCTAACGCTGAAGCTCTGTAGTTCACAAAAAAAATCGTTCCTTCACCAGAATTCAGTTATCTGCAAAAAACTTGGTTGGTCGCAAAAAAGCTGTTTTGCAGGAAAACTGAACGGTGCAGTTTTTTTCACATCACAAGTTGGAAAACTGTTCCTGCAGTTTTTTGATGGAAGAAGTTTATCTTATTCGACCTAGATTCTGTGCTCGATAGTTTTTTTGATGGAAGGCGCTTTTCTTAGGCGACCGACGTTTTGTGACATTTTAGTATTTTCGCGATCGATCACAAAAAACTGGCCGATTGCCAAATCTCTAGCGATCCCGGCAACTCTTCCCCACGCTGAAGCTCTGTAGTTAATAAAAAAATCGTTTCTTCTTCGGAATTCAGTTGTCTGCAAAAAACTTGGTTTGTCGCAAAAAAGCTGTTTTGCAGGAAAACTGAGCGGTGCAGTTTTTTTGACATAACAAGTTGCAAAACTGATCCTGCAGTTTTTTGACGGAAGAAGTTTATCTTATTCGACCGAGATTCTGTGCTCGATAGTTTTTTTGGTGGAAGACGCTTTTCTTAGGCGACCGACGTTTTGTGACATTTTAGTATTTTCGCGATCGATCACAAAAAACTGGCCGATTGCCAAAACTCTAGCGATCCCGGCAACTCTTCCTAACGCTGAAGCTCTGTAGTTCACAAAAAAAATCGTTCCTTCACCAGAATTCAGTTATCTGCAAAAAACTTGGTTGGTCGCAAAAAAGCTGTTTTGCAGGAAAACTGAACGGTGCAGTTTTTTTCACATCACAAGTTGGAAAACTGTTCCTGCAGTTTTTAGATGGAAGAAGTTTATCTTATTCGACCTAGATTCTGTGCTCGATAGTTTTTTTGATGGAAGGCGCTTTTCTTAGGCGACCGACGTTTTGTGACATTTTAGTATTTTCGCGATCGATCACAAAAAACTGGCCGATTGCCAAAACTCTAGCGATCCCGGCAACTCTTCCCCACGCTGAAGCTCTGTAGTTAATAAAAAAATCGTTCCTTCTTCGGAATTCAGTTGTCTGCAAAAAACTTGGTTTGTCGCAAAAAAGCTGTTTTGCAGGAAAACTGAGCGGTGCAGTTTTTTTGACATAACAAGTTGCAAAACTGATCCTGCAGTTTTTTGACGGAAGAAGTTTATCTTATTCGACCGAGATTCTGTGCTCGATAGTTTTTTTGGTGGAAGACGCTTTTCTTAGGCGACCGACGTTTTGTGACATTTTAGTATTTTCGCGATCGATCACAAAAAAACTGGCCGATTGCCAAAACTCTAGCGATCCCGGCAACTCTTCCTAACGCTGAAGCTCTGTAGTTCACAAAAAAAATCGTTCCTTCACCAGAATTCAGTTATCTGCAAAAAACTTGGTTGGTCGCAAAAAAGCTGTTTTGCAGGAAAACTGAACGGTGCAGTTTTTTTCACATCACAAGTTGGAAAACTGTTCCTGCAGTTTTTAGATGGAAGAAGTTTATCTTATTCGACCTAGATTCTGTGCTCGATAGTTTTTTTGATGGAAGGCGCTTTTCTTAGGCGACCGACGTTTTGTGACATTTTAGTATTTTCGCGATCGATCACAAAAAACTGGCCGATTGCCAAATCTCTAGCGATCCCGGCAACTCTTCCCCACGCTGAAGCTCTGTAGTTAATAAAAAAATCGTTTCTTCTTCGGAATTCAGTTGTCTGCAAAAAACTTGGTTTGTCGCAAAAAAGCTGTTTTGCAGGAAAACTGAGCGGTGCAGTTTTTTTGACATAACAAGTTGCAAAACTGATCCTGCAGTTTTTTGACGGAAGAAGTTTATCTTATTCGACCTGTGCTCGATGAAGCTCTTTTTGGTTCAAAAAAAAAAAAATTTCCGTCACCAGAATTCAGTCGCAAAAAACTGTTTTGTGACATTTTAGTATTTTCGCGATCGATCACAAAAAAAACTGGCCGATTGCCAAAACACTAGCGATCGCCGGCAACTCTTCTCAACGCTGAAGCTCTGTAGTTCAAAAAAAAAATCGTTCCTTCACCAGAATTCAGTTGTCTGCAAAAAAAACTTGGTTTGTCGCAAAAAAAAAGCTGTTTTGCAGGAAAACTGAGCGGTGCAGTTTTTTTGACATAACAAGTTGGAAAACTGATCCTGCAGTTTTTTGACGGAAGAAGTTTATCTTATTCGACCGAGATTCTGTGCTCGATAGTTTTTTTGGTGGAAGACGCTTTTCTTAGGCGACCGACGTTTTGTGACATTTTAGTATTTTCGCGATCGATCACAAAAAAACTGGCCGATTGCCAAAACTCTAGCGATCCCGGCAACTCTTCCCAACGCTGAAGCTCTGTAGTTCACAAAAAAAAATCGTTCCTTCACCAGAATTCAGTTATCTGCAAAAAACTTGGTTGGTCGCAAAAAAGCTGTTTTGCAGGAAAACTGAACGGTGCAGTTTTTTTCACATCACAAGTTGGAAAACTGTTCCTGCAGTTTTTAGATGGAAGAAGTTTATCTTATTCGACCTAGATTCTGTGCTCGATAGTTTTTTTGATGGAAGGCGCTTTTCTTAGGCGACCGACGTTTTGTGACATTTTAGTATTTTCGCGATCGATCACAAAAAAAACTGGCCGATTGCCAAATCTCTAGCGATCCCGGCAACTCTTCCCCACGCTGAAGCTCTGTAGTTAATAAAAAAAAAAAATCGTTTCCTTCTTCGGAATTCAGTTGTCTGCAAAAAAAACTTGGTTTCGTCGCAAAAAAGCTGTTTTGCAGGAAAACTGAGCGGTGCAGTTTTTTTGACATAACAAGTTGGAAAACTGATCCTGCAGTTTTTTGACGGAAGAAGTTTATCTTATTCGACCGAGATTCTGTGCTCGATAGTTTTTTTTTGTGGAAGACGCTTTTCTTAGGCGACCGACGTTTTGTGACATTTTAGTATTTTCGCGATCGATCACAAAAAAACTGGCCGATTGCCAAAACTCTAGCGATCCCGGCAACTCTTCCCAACGCTGAAGCTCTGTAGTTCACAAAAAAAAAATCGTTCCTTCACCAGAATTCAGTTATCTGCAAAAAAACTTGGTTTGTCGCAAAAAAGCTGTTTTGCAGGAAAACTGAACGGTGCAGTTTTTTTTTCACATAACAAGTTGGAAAACTGTTCCTGCAGTTTTTAGATGGAAGAAGTTTATCTTATTCGACCTAGATTCTGTGCTCGATAGTTTTTTTGATGGAAGGCGCTTTTCTTAGGCGACCGACGTTTTGTGACATTTTAGTATTTTCGCGATCGATCACAAAAAAAAAACTGGCCGATTGCCAAAACTCTAGCGATCCCGGCAACTCTTCCCCACGCTGAAGCTCTGTAGTTAATAAAAAAAAAATCGTTTCTTCTTCGGAATTCAGTTGTCTGCAAAAAACTTGGTTGGTCGCAAAAAAAAAGCTGTTTTGCAGGAAAACTGAGCGGTGCAGTTTTTTTTGACATAACAAGTTGGAAAACTGATCCTGCAGTTTTTTGACGGAAGAAGTTTATCTTATTCGACGACCGAGATTCTGTGCTCGATAGTTTTTTTGATGGAAGACGCTTTTCTTAGGCGACCGACGTTTTGTGACATTTTAGTATTTTCGCGATCGATCACAAAAAACTGGCCGATTGCCAAAACTCTAGCGACGCCGGCAACTGTAGTTCACAAAAAAATCGTTCCTTCACCAGAATTCAGTCGCAAAAAAAGCTGTTTCGACATCTTAGTATTTTCGCACAAAAAAAAATCACAAAAAAACTGGCCGATTGCCAAAACTCTAGAACTCTTCAGTTAGCTCTGTAGTTCAAAAAAAAAATCGTTCCTTCACCACAGAATTCAGTTGTGCTGCAAAAAACTTGGTTTGTCGCAAAAAAGCTGTTTTGCAGGAAAACTGAGCGGTGCAGTTTTTTTGACATAACAAGTTGCAAAACTGATCCTGCAGTTTTTTGACGGAAGAAGTTTATCTTATTCGACCGAGATTCTGTGCTCGATAGTTTTTTTGGTGGAAGACGCTTTTCTTAGGCGACCGACGTTTTGTGACATTTTAGTATTTTCGCGATCGATCACAAAAAACTGGCCGATTGCCAAAACTCTAGCGATCCCGGCAACTCTTCCCCACGCTGAAGCTCTGTAGTTCACAAAAAAATCGTTCCTTCACCAGAATTCAGTTATCTGCAAAAAAAACTTGGTTGTCGCAAAAAAGCTGTTTTGCAGGAAAACTGAACGGTGCAGTTTTTTTTTCACATAACAAGTTGGAAAACTGTTCCTGCAGTTTTTTTGACGGAAGAAGTTTATCTTATTCGACCTAGATTCTGTGCTCGATAGTTTTTTTGATGGAAGGCGCTTTTCTTAGGCGACCGACGTTTTGTGACATTTTAGTATTTTCGCGATCGATCACAAAAAACTGGCCGATTGCCAAAAACTCTAGCGATCCCGGCAACTCTTCCCCACGCGCTGAAGCTCTGTAGTTAACAAAAAAAAAATCGTTTCTTCACCAGAATTCAGTTGTCTGCAAAAAACTTGGTTTGTCGCAAAAAAAAAAGCTGTTTTGCAGGAAAACTGAGCGGTGCAGTTTTTTTGACATAACAAGTTGCAAAACTGATCCTGCAGTTTTTTGACGGAAGAAGTTTATCTTATTCGACCGAGATTCTGTGCTCGATAGTTTTTTTGGTGGAAGACGCTTTTCTTAGGCGACCGACGTTTTGTGACATTTTAGTATTTTCGCGATCGATCACAAAAAAACTGGCCGATTGCCAAAACTCTAGCGATCCGGCAACTCTTCCCAACGCTGAAGCTCTGTAGTTCACAAAAAAATCGTTCCTTCACCAGAATTCAGTTATCTTTTAGTATTTTCGCGAAATCAAAAAAACTGGCCGATTGCCAAAACACTCTAGCGATCGCGGCAACTCAAACGCTGAAGCTCTGTAGTTCACAAAAAAAATCGTTCCTTCACCAGAATTCAGTTATCTGCAAAAAAACTTGGTTGGTCGCAAAAAAGCTGTTTTGCAGGAAAACTGAGCGGTGCAGTTTTTTTGACATAACATGTTGCAAAACTGATCCTGCAGTTTTTTTTTTGACGGAAAAAGTTTATCTTATTCGACCTAGACGCTTCTGTGCTCGAAAAAATTTTCCGGAAGACGCTTTTCAGTCGGCGACCGACTGTTTTGTGACATTTTAGTATTTTCGCGATCGATCACAAAAAAAAACTGGCCGATTGCCAAAACTCTAGCGATCCCGGCAACTCTTCCCAACGCTGAAGCTCTGTAGTAAAGAAAAAAATCGTTCCTTCACCAGAATTCAGTTGTCTGCAAAAAACTTGGTTTGTCGCAAAAAAGCTGTTTTGCAGGAAAACTGAGCGGTGCAGTTTTTTTGACATAACAAGTTGGAAAACTGATCCTGCAGTTTTTTTGACGGAAGAAGTTTATCTTATTCGACCGAGATTCTGTGCTCGATAGTTTTTTTGGTGGAAGACGCTTTTCTTAGGCGACCGACGTTTTGTGACATTTTAGTATTTTCGCGATCGATCACAAAAAACTGGCCGATTGCCAAAACTCTAGCGATCCCGGCAACTCTTCCTAACGCTGAAGCTCTGTAGTTCACAAAAAAATCGTTCCTTCACCAGAATTCAGTTATCTGCAAAAAACTTGGTTGGTCGCAAAAAAGCTGTTTTGCAGGAAAACTGAACGGTGCAGTTTTTTTCACATAACAAGTTGGAAAACTGTTCCTGCAGTTTTTTGACGGAAGAAGTTTATCTTATTCGACCTAGATTCTGTGCTCGATAGTTTTTTTGATGGAAGGCGCTTTTCTTAGGCGACCGACGTTTTGTGACATTTTAGTATTTTCGCGATCGATCACACAAAAAACTGGCCGATTGCCAAAACTCTAGCGATCCCGGCAACTCTTCCCCACGCTGAAGCTCTGTAGTTAATAAAAAAAATCGTTTCTTCTTCATAATTCAGTTGTCTGCAAAAAACTTGGTTTGTCGCAAAAAAGCTGTTTTGCAGGAAAACTGAGCGGTGCAGTTTTTTTGACATAACAAGTTGGAAAACTGATCCTGCAGTTTTTTGACGGAAGAAGTTTATCTTATTCGACCGAGATTCTGTGCTCGATAGTTTTTTTGGTGGAAGACGCTTTTCTTAGGCGACCGACGTTTTGTGACATTTTAGTATTTTCGCGATCGATCACAAAAAACTGGCCGATTGCCAAAACTCTAGCGATCCCGGCAACTCTTCCCAACGCTGAAGCTCTGTAGTTCACAAAAAAAAAAAATCCTTCACCAGAATTCAGTTATCTGCAAAAAAAACTTGGTTTGTCGCAAAAAAGCTGTTTTGCAGGAAAACTGAGCGGTGCAGTTTTTTTGACATAACAAGTTGGAAAACTGATCCTGCAGTTTTTTGACGGAAGAAGTTTATCTTATTCGACCGAGATTCTGTGCTCGATAGTTTTTTTGGTGGAAGACGCTTTTCTTAGGCGACCGACGTTTTGTGACATTTTAGTATTTTCGCGATCGATCACAAAAAAAACTGGCCGATTGCCAAAACTCTAGCGATCCCGGCAACTCTTCCCTTCCCGCTGAAGCTCTGTAGTTCACAAAAAAAATCGTTCCTTCACCAGAATTCAGTTATCTGCAAAAAACTTGGTTGGTCGCAAAAAAGCTGTTTTGCAGGAAAACTGAGCGGTGCAGTTTTTTTGACATAACAAGTTGGAAAACTGATCCTGCAGTTTTTTGACGGAAGAAGTTTATCTTATTCGACCTAGATTCTGTGCTCGATAGTTTTTTTTTTTGGAAGACGCTTTTCTTAGGCGACCGACGTTTTGTGACATTTTAGTATTTTCGCGATCGATCACAAAAAACTGGCCGATTGCCAAAACTCTAGCGATCCCGGCAACTCTTCCCAACGCTGAAGCTCTGTAGTTCACAAAAAAAAATCGTTCCTTCACCAGAATTCAGTTGTCTGCAAAAAACTTGGTTGTCGCAAAAAAGCTGTTTTGCAGGAAAACTGAGCGGTGCAGTTTTTTTGACATAACAAGTTGGAAAACTGATCCTGCAGTTTTTTGACGGAAGAAGTTTATCTTATTCGACCGAGATTCTGTGCTCGATAGTTTTTTTGGTGGAAGACGCTTTTCTTAGGCGACCGACGTTTTGTGACATTTTAGTATTTTCGCGATCGATCACAAAAAACTGGCCGATTGCCAAAACTCTAGCGATCCCGGCAACTCTTCCCAACGCTGAAGCTCTGTAGTTCACAAAAAAATCGTTCCTTCACCAGAATTCAGTTATCTGCAAAAAACTTGGTTGGTCGCAAAAAAGCTGTTTTGCAGGAAAACTGAGCGGTGCAGTTTTTTGACATAACAAGTTGGAAAAACTGATCCTGCAGTTTTTTGACGGAAGAAGTTTATCTTATTCGACCTAGATTCTGTGTGCTCGATAGTTTTTTTTGATGGAAGACGCTTTTCTTAGGCGACCGACGTTTTGTGACATTTTAGTATTTTCGCGATCGATCACAAAAAACTGGCCGATTGCCAAAACTCTAGCGATCCCGGCAACTCTTCCCCACGCTGAAGCTCTGTAGTTCACAAAAAAATCGTTTCTTCTTCGGAATTCAGTTGTCTGCAAAAAACTTGGTTGGTCGCAAAAAAGCTGTTTTGTAGGAGGAAAACTGAGCGGTGCAGTTTTTTTTTGACATAACAAGTTGCAAAACTGATCCTGCAGTTTTTTGACGGAAAAAGTTTATCTTATTCGACCTAGATTCTGAAGCTCGATAGTTTTTTTGATGGAAATCGTTTTTCACCAGAATTCGTCGCGACGTTTTTGACATTTTAGTATTTTCGCGATCGATCATCACAAAAAAAACTGGCCGATTGCCAAAACTCTAGCGTCGCCGGCAACTCTTCTCAACGCTTAAGCTCTGTAGTAAAAAAAAAAATCGTTCCTTCACCAGAATTCAGTTGTCTGCAAAAAACTTGGTTTGTCGCAAAAAAGCTGTTTTGCAGGAAAACTGAGCGGTGCAGTTTTTTTGACATAACAAGTTGGAAAACTGATCCTGCAGTTTTTTGACGGAAGAAGTTTATCTTATTCGACCGAGATTCTGTGCTCGATAGTTTTTTTGGTGGAAGACGCTTTTCTTAGGCGACCGACGTTTTGTGACATTTTAGTATTTTCGCGATCGATCACAAAAAACTGGCCGATTGCCAAAACTCTAGCGATCCCGGCAACTCTTCCTAACGCTGAAGCTCTGTAGTTCACAAAAAAATCGTTCCTTCACCAGAATTCAGTTATCTGCAAAAAACTTGGTTGGTCGCAAAAAAGCTGTTTTGCAGGAAAACTGAACGGTGCAGTTTTTTTCACATCACAAGTTGGAAAACTGTTCCTGCAGTTTTTAGATGGAAGAAGTTTATCTTATTCGACCTAGATTCTGTGCTCGATAGTTTTTTTTGATGGAAGGCGCTTTTCTTAGGCGACCGACGTTTTGTGACATTTTAGTATTTTCGCGATCGATCACAAAAAACTGGCCGATTGCCAAATCTCTAGCGATCCCGGCAACTCTTCCCCACGCTGAAGCTCTGTAGTTAATAAAAAAATCGTTTCTTCTTCGAATTCAGTTGTCTGCAAAAAAAAACTTGGTTTGTCGCAAAAAAGCTGTTTTGCAGGAAAACTGAGCGGTGCAGTTTTTTTGACATAACAAGTTGCAAAACTGATCCTGCAGTTTTTTGACGGAAGAAGTTTATCTTATTCGACCGAGATTCTGTGCTCGATAGTTTTTTTTGGTGGAAGACGCTTTTTTTCTTAGGCGACCGACGTTTTGTGACATTTTAGTATTTTCGCGATCGATCACAAAAAACTGGCCGATTGCCAAAACTCTAGCGATCCCGGCAACTCTTCCCCAACGCTGAAGCTCTGTAGTTCACAAAAAAAAAATCGTTCCTTCACCAGAATTCAGTTATCTGCAAAAAACTTGGTTGGTCGCAAAAAAGCTGTTTTGCAGGAAAACTGAACGGTGCAGTTTTTTTTCACATAACAAGTTCGAAAACTGTTCCTGCAGTTTTTAGATGGAAGAAGTTTATCTTATTCGACCTAGATTCTGTGCTCGATAGTTTTTTTGATGAAGACGCTTTTCTTAGGCGACCGACGTTTTGTGACATTTTAGTATTTTCGCGATCGATCACAAAAAAAAAACTGGCCGATTGCCAAAACTCTAGCGATCCCGGCAACTCTTCCCCACGCTGAAGCTCTGTAGTTAATAAAAAAAATCGTTTCTTCACCAGAATTCAGTTGTCTGCAAAAAACTTGGTTTGTCGCAAAAAAGCTGTTTTGCAGGAAAATGAAAAACTGAGCGGTGCAGTTTTTTTGACATAACAAGTTGGAAAACTGATCCTGCAGTTTTTTGACGGAAGAAGTTTATCTTATTCGACCGAGATTCTGTGCTCGATAGTTTTTTTGTGGAAGACGCTTTTCTTAGGCGACCGACGTTTTGTGACATTTTAGTATTTTCGCGATCGATCACAAAAAACTGGCCGATTGCCAAAACTCTAGCGATCCCGGCAACACTTCCCAACGCTGAAGCTCTGTAGTTCACAAAAAAAATCGTTCCTTCACGCTGAAGCTCTGTAGTTTTTCGCGATAAAAAAATCGTTCCAAAACTTCACCCGGCAACTCTTCCCAACGCTGAAGCTTGTAGTTCAGTTTCCTTCACCAGAATTCAGTTGTCTGCAAAAAAAACTGGGTTTGTCGCAAAAAAGCTGTTTTGCAGGAAAACTGAGCGGTGCAGTTTTTTTTTTGACATAACAAGTTGGAAAACTGATCCTGCAGTTTTTTGACGGAAGAAGTTTATCTTATTCGACCGAGATTCTGTGCTCGATAGTTTTTTTGGTGGAAGACGCTTTTCTTAGGCGACCGACGTTTTGTGACATTTTAGTATTTTCGCGATCGATCACAAAAAAAACTGGCCGATTGCCAAAACTCTAGCGATCCCGGCAACTCTTCCCCACGCTGAAGCTCTGTAGTTCAATAAAAAAAATCGTTCCTTCACCAGAATTCAGTTATCTGCAAAAAAAAACTTGGTTGGTCGCAAAAAAGCTGTTTTGCAGGAAAACTGAGCGGTGCAGTTTTTTTGACATAACAAGTTGGAAAACTGATCCTGCAGTTTTTTTTTGACGGAAGAAGTTTATCTTATTCGACCGAGATTCTGTGCTCGATAGTTTTTTTTTTGATGGAAGACGCTTTTCTTAGGCGACCGACGTTTTGTGACATTTTAGTATTTTCGCGATCGATCACAAAAAAACTGGCCGATTGCCAAAACTCTAGCGATCCCGGCAACTCTTCCCCACGCTGAAGCTCTGTAGTTAACAAAAAAAAAATCGTTCCTTCACCAGAATTCAGTTGTCTGCAAAAAAAAACTTGGTTTGTCGCAAAAAAGCTGTTTTGCAGGAAAACTGAGCGGTGCAGTTTTTTTGACATAACAAGTTGCAAAACTGATCCTGCAGTTTTTTGACGGAAGAAGTTTATCTTATTCGACCGAGATTCTGTGCTCGATAGTTTTTTTGGTGGAAGACGCTTTTCTTAGGCGACCGACGTTTTGTGACATTTTAGTATTTTCGCGATCGATCACAAAAAACTGGCCGATTGCCAAATCTCTAGCGACGCCGGCAACACATTCCCAACGCTGAAGCTCTGTAGTTCACAAAAAAAAAATCGTTCCTTCACCAGAATTCAGTCAGCAGCCAAAAAAAAAAAGCTGTTTCGACATTTTAGTATTTTCGCGATGGCCGATTGCCCAAAACTCTAGCGACGCCGGCAACTCTTCCAACGCTGAAGCTCTGTAGTTCAAAAAAAAAAATCGTTCCTTCACCAGAATTCAGTTATCTGCAAAAAACTTGGTTGGTCGCAAAAAAGCTGTTTTGTAGGAAAACTGAGCGGTGCAGTTTTTTTGACATAACATGTTGCAAAACTGATCCTGCAGTTTTTTGACGGAAAACGTTTATCTTATTCGACCTAGATTCTGTGCTCGATAGTTTTTAGTTCACAAAAAAATCGTTCCGTCACCAGAATTCAGTCGCAAAAAAGCTGTTTCGACATTTTAGTATTTTCGTGATCGATCACAAAAAACTGTCCGATTGCCAAAACTCTAGCGTCGCCGGCAACTCTTCTCAACGCTTAAGCTCTGTAGTAAAGAAAAAAATCGTTCCTTCACCAGAATTCAGTTGTCTGCAAAAAACTTGGTTTGTCGCAAAAAAAGCTGTTTTGCAGGAAAACTGAGCGGTGCAGTTTTTTTGACATAACAAGTTGGAAAACTGATCCTGCATTTTTTTGACGGAAGAAGTTTATCTTATTCGACCGAGATTCTGTGCTCGATAGTTTTTTTGGTGGAAGACGCTTTTCTTAGGCGACCGACGTTTTGTGACATTTTAGTATTTTCGCGATCGATCACAAAAAAACTGGCCGATTGCCAAAACTCTAGCGATCCCGGCAACTCTTCCCCACGCTGAAGCTCTGTAGTTCACAAAAAAAAAAAAAAAAAAATCCTTCACCAGAATTCAGTTATCTGCAAAAAAACTTGGTTGGTCGCAAAAAAGCTGTTTTGCAGGAAAACTGAACGGTGCAGTTTTTTTTTCACATCACACAAGTTGGAAAACTGTTCCTGCAGTTTTTTGATGGAAGAAGTTTATCTTATTCGACCTAGATTCTGTGCTCGATAGTTTTTTTGATGGAAGGCGCTTTTCTTAGGCGACCGACGTTTTGTGACATTTTAGTATTTTCGCGATCGATCACAAAAAAAAAAACTGGCCGATTGCCAAATCTCTAGCGATCCCGGCAACTCTTCCCCACGCTGAAGCTCTGTAGTTAATAAAAAAATCGTTCGTTCTTCGGAATTCAGTTGTCTGCAAAAAACTTGGTTTGTCGCAAAAAAGCTGTTTTGCAGGAAAACTGAGCGGTGCAGTTTTTTTGACATAACAAGTTGCAAAACTGATCCTGCAGTTTTTTTGACGGAAGAAGTTTATCTTATTCGACCGAGATTCTGTGCTCGATAGTTTTTTTGGTGGAAGACGCTTTTCTTAGGCGACCGACGTTTTGTGACATTTTAGTATTTTCGCGATCGATCACAAAAAAAAACTGGCCGATTGCCAAAACTCTAGCGCGGCAACTCTTCCCAACGCTGAAGCTCTGTAGTTCACAAAAAAAATCGTTCCTTCACCAGAATTCAGTTATCTGCAAAAAACTTGGTTGGTCGCAAAAAAGCTGTTTTGCAGGAAAAACTGAGCGGTGCAGTTTTTTTTGACATAACAAGTTGGAAAACTGATCCTGCAGTTTTTTTGACGGAAGAAGTTTATCTTATTCGACCTAGATTCTGTGCTCGATAGTTTTTTTGATGGAAGGCGCTTTTCTTAGGCGACCGACGTTTTGTGACATTTTAGTATTTTCGCGATCGATCACAAAAAAACTGGCCGATTGCCAAAAACTCTAGCGATCCCGGCAACTCTTCCCCACGCTGAAGCTCTGTAGTTAACAAAAAAATCGTTCCTTCACCAGAATTCAGTTGTCTGCAAAAAAAACTTGGTTTGTCGCAAAAAAGCTGTTTTGCAGGAAAACTGAGCGGTGCAGTTTTTTTTTTTGACACAAGTTGGAAAACTGATCCTGCAGTTTTTTGACGGAAGAAGTTTATCTTATTCGACCGAGATTCTGTGCTCGATAGTTTTTTTGGTGGAAGACGCTTTTCTTAGGCGACCGACGTTTTGTGACATTTTAGTATTTTCGCGATCGATCACAAAAAACTGGCCGATTGCCAAAACTCTAGCGATCCCGGCAACTCTTCCTAACGCTGAAGCTCTGTAGTTCACAAAAAAAATCGTTCCTTCACCAGAATTCAGTTATCTGCAAAAAACTTGGTTGGTCGCAAAAAAAAAGCTGTTTTGCAGGAAAACTGAACGGTGCAGTTTTTTTGACATAACAAGTTGGAAAAACTGTCCTGCAGTTTTTTTAGATGGAAGAAGTTTATCTTATTCGACCTAGATTCTGTGCTCGATAGTTTTTTTTTGATGGAAGGCGCTTTTCTTAGGCGACCGACGTTTTGTGACATTTTAGTATTTTCGCGATCGATCACAAAAAACTGGCCGATTGCCAAAAAAACTAGCGATCCCGGCAACTCTTCCCCACGCTGAAGCTCTGTAGTTAACAAAAAAAAAATCGTTCCTTCTTCAGAATTCAGTTGTCTGCAAAAAAACTTGGTTTGTCGCAAAAAAGCTGTTTTGCAGGAAAACTGAGCGGTGCAGTTTTTTTTTTTGACATAACAAGTTGCAAAACTGATCCTGCAGTTTTTTGACGGAAGAAGTTTATCTTATTCGACCGAGATTCTGTGCTCGATAGTTTTTTTGGTGGAAGACGCTTTTCTTAGGCGACCGACGTTTTGTGACATTTTAGTATTTTCGCGATCGATCACAAAAAACTGGCCGATTGCCAAAACTCTAGCGATCCCGGCAACTCTTCCTAACGCTGAAGCTCTGTAGTTCACAAAAAAAAAAATCGTTCCTTCACCAGAATTCAGTTATCTGCAAAAAAAACTTGGTTGGTCGCAAAAAAGCTGTTTTGCAGAAAACTGAGCGGTGCAGTTTTTTTTTGACATAACAAGTTGGAAAACTGATCCTGCAGTTTTTTTGACGGAAGAAGTTTATCTTATTCGACCTAGATTCTGTGCTCGATAGTTTTTTTGATGGAAGGCGCTTTTCTTAGGCGACCGACGTTTTGTGACATTTTAGTATTTTCGCGATCGATCACAAAAAAAACTGGCCGATTGCCAAAACTCTAGCGATCCCGGCAACTCTTCCCCAACGCTGAAGCTCTGTAGTTAATAAAAAAAAAAAATTCAGTTGTCTGCAAAAAAACTTGGTTTGTCGCAAAAAAAGCTGTTTTGCAGGAAAACTGAGCGGTGCAGTTTTTTTGACATAACAAGTTGGAAAACTGATCCTGCAGTTTTTTGACGGAAGAAGTTTATCTTATTCGACCGAGATTCTGTGCTCGATAGTTTTTTTGGTGGAAGACGCTTTTCTTAGGCGACCGACGTTTTGTGACATTTTAGTATTTTCGCGATCGATCAAAAAAAACTGGCCGATTGCCAAAACTCTAGCGATCCCGGCAACTCTTCCTAACGCTGAAGCTCTGTAGTTCACAAAAAAAATCGTTCCTTCACCAGAATTCAGTTATCTGCAAAAAACTTGGTTGGTCGCAAAAAAGCTGTTTTGCAGGAAAACTGAACGGTGCAGTTTTTTTCACATAACAAGTTGGAAAACTGTTCCTGCAGTTTTTAGATGGAAGAAGTTTATCTTATTCGACCTAGATTCTGTGCTCGATAGTTTTTTTGATGGAAGGCGCTTTTCTTAGGCGACCGACGTTTTGTGACATTTTAGTATTTTCGCGATCGATCACAAAAAACTGGCCGATTGCCAAATCTCTAGCGATCCCGGCAACTCTTCCCCACGCTGAAGCTCTGTAGTTAATAAAAAAATCGTTTCTTCTTCGGAATTCAGTTGTCTGCAAAAAACTTGGTTTGTCGCAAAAAAGCTGTTTTGCAGGAAAACTGAGCGGTGCAGTTTTTTTGACATAACAAGTTGCAAAACTGATCCTGCAGTTTTTTGACGGAAGAAGTTTATCTTATTCGACCGAGATTCTGTGCTCGATAGTTTTTTTGGTGGAAGACGCTTTTCTTAGGCGACCGACGTTTTGTGACATTTTAGTATTTTCGCGATCGATCACAAAAAACTCGCCGATTACCAAAACTCCAGCGACGCCGGCAACTCTTCCCAACGCTGAAGCTCTGTAGTTCACAAAAAAAATCGTTCCTTCACCAGAATTCAGTTATCTGCAAAAAACTTGGTTGGTCGCAAAAAAGCTGTTTTGTAGGAAAACTGAGCGGTGCAGTTTTTTTGACATAACATGTTGCAAAACTGATCCTGCAGTTTTTTGACGGAAAACGTTTATCTTATTCGACCTAGACGCTGAAGCTCTGTAGTTCACAAAAAAATCGTTCCGTCACCAGAATTCAGTCGCAAAAAAGCTGTTTCGACATTTTAGTATTTTCGTGATCGATCACAAAAAACTGTCCGATTGCCAAAACACTAGCGTCGCCGGCAACTCTTCTCAACGCTTAAGCTCTGTAGTAAAGAAAAAAATCGTTCCTTCACCAGAATTCAGTTGTCTGCAAAAAACTTGGTTTGTCGCAAAAAAGCTGTTTTGCAGGAAAACTGAGCGGTGCAGTTTTTTTGACATAACAAGTTGGAAAACTGATCCTGCAGTTTTTTGACGGAAGAAGTTTATCTTATTCGACCGAGATTCTGTGCTCGATAGTTTTTTTGGTGGAAGACGCTTTTCTTAGGCGACCGACGTTTTGTGACATTTTAGTATTTTCGCGATCGATCACAAAAAACTGGCCGATTGCCAAAACTCTAGCGATCCCGGCAACTCTTCCTAACGCTGAAGCTCTGTAGTTCACAAAAAAAATCGTTCCTTCACCAGAATTCAGTTATCTGCAAAAAACTTGGTTGGTCGCAAAAAAGCTGTTTTGCAGGAAAACTGAACGGTGCAGTTTTTTTCACATCACAAGTTGGAAAACTGTTCCTGCAGTTTTTAGATGGAAGAAGTTTATCTTATTCGACCTAGATTCTGTGCTCGATAGTTTTTTTGATGGAAGGCGCTTTTCTTAGGCGACCGACGTTTTGTGACATTTTAGTATTTTCGCGATCGATCACAAAAAACTGGCCGATTGCCAAATCTCTAGCGATCCCGGCAACTCTTCCCCACGCTGAAGCTCTGTAGTTAATAAAAAAATCGTTTCTTCTTCGGAATTCAGTTGTCTGCAAAAAACTTGGTTTGTCGCAAAAAAGCTGTTTTGCAGGAAAACTGAGCGGTGCAGTTTTTTTGACATAACAAGTTGGAAAACTGATCCTGCAGTTTTTTGACGGAAGAAGTTTATCTTATTCGACCGAGATTCTGTGCTCGATAGTTTTTTTGGTGGAAGACGCTTTTCTTAGGCGACCGACGTTTTGTGACATTTTAGTATTTTCGCGATCGATCACAAAAAACTGGCCGATTGCCAAAACTCTAGCGACGCCGGCAACTCTTCCCCACGCTGAAGCTCTGTAGTTCACAAAAAAATCGTTCCTTCACCAGAATTCAGTTATCTGCAAAAAACTTGGTTGGTCGCAAAAAAGCTGTTTTGCAGGAAAAACTGAGCGGTGCAGTNCTTCTCAACGCTTAAGCTCTGTACAAAAACTTGGTTGGTCGCAAAAAAGCTGTTTTGCAGGAAAACTGAACGGTGCAGTTTTTTTCACATAACAAGTTGGAAAACTGATCCTGCAGTTTTTTGACGGAAGAAGTTTATCTTATTCGACCTAGATTCTGTGCTCGATAGTTTTCTTGATGAAGACGCTTTTCTTAGGCGACCGACGTTTTGTGACATTTTAATATTTTCGCGATCGAACACAAAAAACTGGCCGATTGCCAAAACACTAGCGACGCCGGCAACTCTTCTCAACGCTGAAGCTCTGTAGTTAACAAAAAAAATCGTTCCTTCACCAGAATTCAGTTGTCTGCAAAAAACTTGGTTTGTCGCAAAAAAGCTGTTTTGCAGGAAAACTGAGCGGTGCAGTTTTTTTGACATAACAAGTTGGAAAACTGATCCTGCAGTTTTTTGACGGATGAAGTTTATCTTATTCGACCGAGATTCTGTGCTCGATAGTTTTTTTGATGGAAGACGCTTTTCTTAGGCGACCGACGTTTTGTGACATTTTAGTATTTTCGCGATCGATCACAAAAAACTGGCCGATTGCCAAATCTCTAGCGACGCCGGCAACACATTCCCAACGCTGAAGCTCTGTAGTTCACAAAAAAATCGTTCCTTCACCAGAATTCAGTCGCAAAAAAGCTGTTTCGACATTTTAGTATTTTCGTGATCGATCACAAAAAACTGGCCGATTGCCAAAACATTAGCGACGCCGGCAACTCTTCTCAACGCTTAAGCTCTGTAGTTCACAAAAAAATCGTTCCTTCACCAGAATTCAGTTATCTGCAAAAAACTTGGTTGGTCGCAAAAAAGCTGTTTTGCAGGAAAACTGAGCGGTGCAGTTTTTTTGACATAACAAGTTGGAAAACTGATCCTGCAGTTTTTTGACGGAAGAAGTTTATCTTATTCGACCTAGATTCTGTGCTCGATAGTTTTTTTTGATGGAAGACGCTTTTCTTAGATGGAAGACGCTTTTCTTAGGCGACCGACGTTTTGTGACATTTTAGTATTTTCGCGATCGATCACAAAAAACTGGCCGATTGCCAAAACTCTAGCGACGCCGGCAACTCTTCCCAACGCTGAAGCTCTGTAGTTAACAAAAAAATCGTTCCTTCACCAGAATTCAGTTATCTGCAAAAAACTTGGTTGGTCGCAAAAAAGCTGTTTTGCAGGAAAACTGAACGGTGCAGTTTTTTTCACATCACAAGTTGGAAAACTGTTCCTGCAGTTTTTAGATGGAAGAAGTTTATCTTATTCGACCTAGATTCTGTGCTCGATAGTTTTTTTGATGGAAGGCGCTTTTCTTAGGCGACCGACGTTTTGTGACATTTTAGTATTTTCGCGATCGATCACAAAAAACTGGCCGATTGCCAAATCTCTAGCGATCCCGGCAACTCTTCCCCACGCTGAAGCTCTGTAGTTAATAAAAAAATCGTTTCTTCTTCGGAATTCAGTTGTCTGCAAAAAACTTGGTTTGTCGCAAAAAAGCTGTTTTGCAGGAAAACTGAGCGGTGCAGTTTTTTTGACATAACAAGTTGGAAAACTGATCCTGCAGTTTTTTGACGGAAGAAGTTTATCTTATTCGACCGAGATTCTGTGCTCGATAGTTTTTTTGATGGAAGACGCTTTTCTTAGGCGACCGACGTTTTGTGACATTTTAGTATTTTCGCGATCGATCACAAAAAACTGGCCGATTGCCAAATCTCTAGCGACGCCGGCAACTCTTCCCAACGCTGAAGCTCTGTAGTTCACAAAAAAATCGTTCCTTCACCAGAATTCAGTCGCAAAAAAGCTGTTTCGACATTTTAGTATTTTCGTGAACGATCACAAAAAACTGGCCGATTGCCAAAACACTAGCGACGCCGGCAACTCTTCTCAACGCTGAAGCTCTGTAGTTCACAAAAAAATCGTTCCTTCACCAGAATTCAGTTATCTGCAAAAAACTTGGTTGGTCGCAAAAAAGCTGTTTTGCAGGAAAACTGAGCGGTGCAGTTTTTTTGACATAACAAGTTGGAAAACTGATCCTGCAGTTTTTTGACGGAAGAAGTTTATCTTATTCGACCTAGATTCTGTGCTCGATAGTTTTTTTGATGGAAGACGCTTTTCTTAGGCGACCGACGTTTTGTGACATTTTAGTATTTTCGCGATCGATCACAAAAAACTGGCCGATTGCCAAATCTCTAGCGATCCCGGCAACTCTTCCCCACGCTGAAGCTCTGTAGTTAACAAAAAAATCGTTCCTTCACCAGAATTCAGTTGTCTGCAAAAAACTTGGTTTGTCGCAAAAAAGCTGTTTTGCAGGAAAACTGAGCGGTGCAGTTTTTTTGACATAACAAGTTGGAAAACTGATCCTGCAGTTTTTTGACGGAAGAAGTTTATCTTATTCGACCTAGATTCTGTGCTCGATAGTTTTTTTGATGGAAGACGCTTTTCTTAGGCGACCGACGTTTTGTGACATTTTAGTATTTTCGCGATCGATCACAAAAAACTGGCCGATTGCCAAATCTCTAGCGACGCCGGCAACACATTCCCAACGCTGAAGCTCTGTAGTTCACAAAAAAATCGTTCCTTCACCAGAATTCAGTCGCAAAAAAGCTGTTTCGACATTTTAGTATTTTCGTGATCGATCACAAAAAAACTGGCCGATTGCCAAAACACTAGCGACGCCGGCAACTCTTCTCAACGCTTAAGCTCTGTAGTTCACAAAAAAAAATCGTTCCTTCACCAGAATTCAGTTATCTGCAAAAAACTTGGTTGGTCGCAAAAAAGCTGTTTTGCAGGAAAACTGAACGGTGCAGTTTTTTTGCACATAACAAGTTGGAAAACTGATCCTGCAGTTTTTTGACGGAAGAAGTTTATCTTATTCGACCTAGATTCTGTGCTCGATAGTTTTTTTGATGAAGACGCTTTTCTTAGGCGACCGACGTTTTGTGACATTTTAGTATTTTCGCGATCGATCACAAAAAACTGGCCGATTGCCAAAACTCTAGCGACGCCGGCAACTCTTCCCAACGCTGAAGCTCTGTAGTTAACAAAAAAATCGTTCCTTCACCAGAATTCAGTTGTCTGCAAAAAACTTGGTTTGTCGCAAAAAAGCTGTTTTGCAGGAAAACTGAACGGTGCAGTTTTTTTCACATAACAAGTTGGAAAACTGTTCCTGCAGTTTTTAGATGGAAGAAGTTTATCTTATTCGACCTAGATTCTGTGCTCGATAGTTTTTTTGATGGAAGGCGCTTTTCTTAGGCGACCGACGTTTTGTGACATTTTAGTATTTTCGCGATCGATCACAAAAAACTGGCCGATTGCCAAATCTCTAGCGATCCCGGCAACTCTTCCCCACGCTGAAGCTCTGTAGTTAATAAAAAAATCGTTTCTTCTTCGGAATTCAGTTGTCTGCAAAAAACTTGGTTGGTCGCAAAAAAGCTGTTTGTAGGAAAACTGAGCGGTGCAGTTTTTTTGACATAACAAGTTGGAAAACTGATCCTGCAGTTTTTTGACGGAAGAAGTTTATCTTATTCGACCGAGATTCTGTGCTCGATAGTTTTTTTGATGGAAGACGCTTTTCTTAGGCGACCGACGTTTTGTGACATTTTAGTATTTTCGCGATCGATCACAAAAAACTGGCCGATTGCCAAATCTCTAGCGACGCCGGCAACTCTTCCCCACGCTGAAGCTCTGTAGTTAATAAAAAAAATCGTTTCTTCTTCGTAATTCAGTTGTCTGCAAAAAACTTGGTTGGTCGCAAAAAAGCTGTTTTGTAGGAAAACTGAGCGGTGCAGTTTTTTTGACATAACAAGTTGGAAAACTGATCCTGCAGTTTTTTGACGGAAGAAGTTTATCTTATTCGACCGAGATTCTGTGCTCGATAGTTGTCTTGATGGAAGACGCTTTTCTTAGGCGACCGACGTTTTGTGACATTTTAGTATTTTCGCGATCGATCTCAAAAACTGTCCAATTACCAAAACTCTAGCGATCCCGGCAACTCTTCCTAACGCTGAAGCTCTGTAGTTAACAAAAAAATCGTTCCTTCACCAGAATTCAGTTGTCTGCAAAAAACTTGGTTGGTCGCAAAAAAGCTGTTTTGTAGGAAAACTGAGCGGTGCAGTTTTTTTGACATAACAAGTTGGAAAACTCATCCTGCTGTTTTTTGACGGATGAAGTTTATCTTATTCGAGCGAGATTCTGTGCTCGATAGTTTTCTTGATGGAAGACGCTTTTCTTAGGCGACCGACGTTTTGTGACATTTTAGTATTTTCGCGATCGATCACAAAAAACTGGCCGATTGCCAAATCTCTAGCGACGCCGGCAACACATTCCCAACGCTGAAGCTCTGTAGTTCACAAAAAAATCGTTCCTTCACCAGAATTCAGTCGCAAAAAAGCTGTTTCGACATTTTAGTATTTTCGTGATCGTTCACAAAAAACTGGCCGATTGCCAAAACACTAGCGACGCCGGCAACTCTTCTCAACGCTTAAGCTCTGTAGTTCACAAAAAAATCGTTCCTTCACCAGAATTCAGTTATCTGCAAAAAACTTGGTTGGTCGCAAAAAAGCTGTTTTGCAGGAAAACTGAACGGTGCAGTTTTTTTTTTTTTCACATAACAAGTTGGAAAACTGATCCTGCAGTTTTTTGACGGAAGAAGTTTATCTTATTCGACCTAGATTCTGTGCTCGATAGTTTTCTTGATGAAGACGCTTTTCTTAGGCGACCGACGTTTTGTGACATTTTAATATTTTCGCGATCGAACACAAAAAACTGGCCGATTGCCAAAACACTAGCGACGCCGGCAACTCTTCTCAACGCTTAAGCTCTGTAGTTAACAAAAAAATTGTTCCTTCACCAGAATTCAGTTGTCTGCAAAAAACTTGGTTTGTCGCAAAAAAGCTGTTTTGCAGGAAAACTGAGCGGTGCAGTTTTTTTTTTGACATAACAAGTTGGAAAACTGATCCTGCAGTTTTTTGACGGAAGAAGTTTATCTTATTCGACCGAGATTCTGTGCTCGATAGTTTTTTTGATGGAAGACGCTTTTCTTAGGCGACCGACGTTTTGTGACATTTTAGTATTTTCGCGATCGATCACAAAAAAAACTGGCCGATTGCCAAATCTCTAGCGACGCCGGCAACACATTCCCAACGCTGAAGCTCTGTAGTTCACAAAAAAAATCGTTCCTTCACCAGAATTCAGTCGCAAAAAAAGCTGTTTCGACATTTTAGTATTTTCGTGATCGATCACAAAAAAAAAACTGGCCGATTGCCAAAACACTAGCGACGCCGGCAACTCTTCTCAACGCTTAAGCTCTGTAGTTCACAAAAAAATCGTTCCTTCACCAGAATTCAGTTATCTGCAAAAAAAAACTTGGTTGGTCGCAAAAAAGCTGTTTTGCAGGAAAACTGAACGGTGCAGTTTTTTTTTCACATAACAAGTTGGAAAACTGATCCTGCAGTTTTTTGACGGAAGAAGTTTTACTTATTCGACCTAGATTCTGTGCTCGATAGTTTTTTTGATGGAAGACGCTTTTCTTAGGCGACCGACGACGTTTTGTGACATTTTAGTATTTTCGCGATCGATCACAAAAAAAAAACTGGCCGATTGCCAAAACACTAGCGACGCCGGCAACTCTTCCCAACGCTGAAGCTCTGTAGTTAACAAAAAAAAATCGTTCCTTCACCAGAATTCAGTTGTCTGCAAAAAACTTGGTTTGTCGCAAAAAAGCTGTTTTGCAGGAAAACTGAGCGGTGCAGTTTTTTTTTTCACATAACAAAGTTGGAAAACTGTTCCTGCAGTTTTTTGATGGAAGAAGTTTATCTTATTCGACCTAGATTCTGTGCTCGATAGTTTTTTTTTTGATGGAAGACGCTTTTCTTAGGCGACCGACGTTTTGTGACATTTTAGTATTTTCGCGATCGATCACAAAAAACTGGCCGATTGCCAAATCTCTAGCGATCCCGGCAACTCTTCCCCCCGCGCTGAAGCTCTGTAGTTAATAAAAAAAATCGTTTCTTCTTCGGAATTCAGTTGTCTGCAAAAAACTTGGTTGGTCGCAAAAAAGCTGTTTTGTAGGAAAACTGAGCGGTGCAGTTTTTTTGACATAACAAGTTGGAAAACTGATCCTGCAGTTTTTTGACGGAAGAAGTTTATCTTATTCGACCGAGATTCTGTGCTCGATAGTTTTTTTGATGGAAGACGCTTTTCTTAGGCGACCGACGTTTTGTGACATTTTAGTATTTTCGCGATCGATCACAAAAAAACTGGCCGATTGCCAAAATCTCTAGCGATCCCGGCAACTCTTCCCCACGCTGAAGCTCTGTAGTTAATAAAAAAAAATCGTTTCTTCTTCGAATTCAGTTGTCTGCAAAAAACTTGGTTGGTCGCAAAAAAGCTGTTTTGTAGGAAAACTGAGCGGTGCAGTTTTTTTGACATAACAAGTTGGAAAACTGATCCTGCAGTTTTTTGACGGAAGAAGTTTATCTTATTCGACCGAGATTCTGTGCTCGATAGTTTTTTTGATGGAAGACGCTTTTCTTAGGCGACCGACGTTTTGTGACATTTTAGTATTTTCGCGATCGATCACAAAAAACTGGCCGATTGCCAAATCTCTAGCGACGCCGGCAACACATTCCCAACGCTGAAGCTCTGTAGTTCACAAAAAAAAATCGTTCCTTCACCAGAATTCAGTCGCAAAAAAGCTGTTTCGACATTTTAGTATTTTTTTCGTGATCGTTCACAAAAAAAACTGCCGATTGCCAAAACATTAGCGACGCCGGCAACTCTTCTCAACGCTTAAGCTCTGTAGTTCACAAAAAAATCGTTCCTTCACCAGAATTCAGTTATCTGCAAAAAACTTGGTTGGTCGCAAAAAAGCTGTTTTGCAGGAAAACTGAACGGTGCAGTTTTTTTCACATAACAAGTTGGAAAACTGTTCCTGCAGTTTTTTGACGGAAGAAGTTTATCTTATTCGACCTAGATTCTGTGCTCGATAGTTTTTTTGATGGAAGACGCTTTTCTTAGGCGACCGACGTTTTTTTGTGACATTTTAGTATTTTCGCGATCGATCACAAAAAAAAACTGGCCGATTGCCAAAACACTAGCGACGCCGGCAACTCTTCCCAACGCTGAAGCTCTGTAGTTAACAAAAAAAATCGTTCCTTCACCAGAATTCAGTTGTCTGCAAAAAACTTGGTTTGGTCGCAAAAAAGCTGTTTTGCAGGAAAACTGAGCGGTGCAGTTTTTTTTTGACATAACAAGTTGGAAAACTGTTCCTGCAGTTTTTTGATGGAAGAAGTTTATCTTATTCGACCGAGATTCTGTGCTCGATAGTTTTTTTGATGGAAGACGCTTTTCTTAGGCGACCGACGTTTTGTGACATTTTAGTATTTTCGCGATCGATCACAAAAAACTGGCCGATTGCCAAATCTCTAGCGATCCCGGCAACTCTTCCCCACGCTGAAGCTCTGTAGTTAATAAAAAAAATCGTTTCTTCTTCGGAATTCAGTTGTCTGCAAAAAACTTGGTTGGTCGCAAAAAAGCTGTTTGTAGGAAAACTGAGCGGTGCAGTTTTTTTGACATAACAAGTTGGAAAACTGATCCTGCAGTTTTTTGACGGAAGAAGTTTATCTTATTCGACCTAGATTCTGTGCTCGATAGTTTTTTTGATGGAAGACGCTTTTCTTAGGCGACCGACGTTTTGTGACATTTTAGTATTTTCGCGATCGATCACAAAAAACTGGCCGATTGCCAAATCTCTAGCGACGCCGGCAACTCTTCCCCACGCTGAAGCTCTGTAGTTAATAAAAAAAATCGTTTCTTCTTCGTAATTCAGTTGTCTGCAAAAAACTTGGTTGGTCGCAAAAAAGCTGTTTGTAGGAAAACTGAGCGGTGCAGTTTTTTTGACATAACAAGTTGGAAAACTGATCCTGCAGTTTTTTGACGGAAAAAGTTTATCTTATTCGACCGAGATTCTGTGCTCGATAGTTGTCTTGATGGAAGACGCTTTTCTTAGGCGACCGACGTTTTGTGACATTTTAGTATTTTCGCGATCGATCACAAAAACTGGCCAATTGCCAAAACTCTAGCGATCCCGGCAACTCTTCCTAACGCTGAAGCTCTGTAGCTAACAAAAAAAATCGTTCCTTCACCAGAATTCAGTTGTCTGCAAAAAACTTGGTTGGTCGCAAAAAAAAGCTGTTTTGCAGGAAAACTGAGCGGTGCAGTTTTTTTGACATAACAAGTTGGAAAACTGTTCCTGCAGTTTTTAGACGGAACAAGTTTATCTTATTCGACCTAGATTCTGTGCTCGATAGTTTTTTTGATGGAAGGCGCTTTTCTTAGGCGACCGACGTTTTGTGACATTTTAGTATTTTCGCGATCGATCACAAAAAACTGGCCGATTGCCAAATCTCTAGCGACGCCGGCAACTCTTCCCCACGCTGAAGCTCTGTAGTTAATAAAAAAAATCGTTTCTTCTTCGTAATTCAGTTGTCTGCAAAAAACTTGGTTGGTCGCAAAAAAGCTGTTTTGCAGGAAAACTGAGCGGTGCAGTTTTTTTGACATAACAAGTTGGAAAACTGATCCTGCAGTTTTTTGACGGAAGAAGTTTATCTTATTCGACCGAGATTCTGTGCTCGATAGTTTTTTTGATGGAAGACGCTTTTCTTAGGCGACCGACGTTTTGTGACATTTTAGTATTTTCGCGATCGATCACAAAAAACTGTCCGATTGCCAAAACTCTAGCGATCCCGGCAACTCTTCCTAACGCTGAAGCTCTGTAGTTAACAAAAAAAATCGTTCCTTCACCAGAATTCAGTTGTCTGCAAAAAACTTGGTTGGTCGCAAAAAAGCTGTTTTGTAGGAAAACTGAGCGGTGCAGTTTTTTTGACATAACAAGTTGGAAAACTGATCCTGCAGTTTTTTGACGGATGAAGTTTATCTTATTCGACCGAGATTCTGTGCTCGATAGTTTTTTTGATGGAAGACGCTTTTCTTAGGCGACCGACGTTTTGTGACATTTTAGTATTTTCGCGATCGATCACAAAAAACTGGCCGATTGCCAAATCTCTAGCGACGCCGGCAACACATTCCCAACGCTGAAGCTCTGTAGTTCACAAAAAAATCGTTCCTTCACCAGAATTCAGTCGCAAAAAAGCTGTTTCGACATTTTAGTATTTTCGTGATCGTTCACAAAAAACTGGCCGATTGCCAAAACACTAGCGACGCCGGCAACTCTTCTCAACGCTTAAGCTCTGTAGTTCACAAAAAAATCGTTCCTTCACCAGAATTCAGTTATCTGCAAAAAACTTGGTTGGTCGCAAAAAAGCTGTTTTGCAGGAAAACTGAACGGTGCAGTTTTTTTCACATAACAAGTTGGAAAACTGATCCTGCAGTTTTTTGACGGAAGAAGTTTATCTTATTCGACCTAGATTCTGTGCTCGATAGTTTTCTTGATGAAGACGCTTTTCTTAGGCGACCGACGTTTTGTGACATTTTAATATTTTCGCGATCGAACACAAAAAACTGGCCGATTGCCAAAACACTAGCGACGCCGGCAACTCTTCTCAACGCTTAAGCTCTGTAGTTAACAAAAAAATTGTTCCTTCACCAGAATTCAGTTGTCTGCAAAAAACTTGGTTTGTCGCAAAAAAGCTGTTTTGCAGGAAAACTGAGCGGTGCAGTTTTTTTCACATAACAAGTTGGAAAACTGTTCCTGCAGTTTTTAGATGGAAGAAGTTTATCTTATTCGACCTAGATTCTGTGCTCGATAGTTTTTTTGATGGAAGACGCTTTTCTTAGGCGACCGACGTTTTGTGACATTTTAGTATTTTCGCGATCGATCACAAAAAACTGGCCGATTGCCAAATCTCTAGCGATCCCGGCAACTCTTCCCCACGCTGAAGCTCTGTAGTTAATAAAAAAATCGTTTCTTCTTCGGAATTCAGTTGTCTGCAAAAAACTTGGTTGGTCGCAAAAAAGCTGTTTTGTAGGAAAACTGAGCGGTGCAGTTTTTTTGACATAACAAGTTGGAAAACTGATCCTGCAGTTTTTTGACGGAAGAAGTTTATCTTATTCGACCGAGATTCTGTGCTCGATAGTTTTTTTGATGGAAGACGCTTTTCTTAGGCGACCGACGTTTTGTGACATTTTAGTATTTTCGCGATCGATCACAAAAAACTGGCCGATTGCCAAATCTCTAGCGACGCCGGCAACACATTCCCAACGCTGAAGCTCTGTAGTTCACAAAAAAATCGTTCCTTCACCAGAATTCAGTCGCAAAAAAGCTGTTTCGACATTTTAGTATTTTCGTGATCGATCACAAAAAAACTGTCCGATTGCCAAAACACTAGCGTCGCCGGCAACTCTTCTCAACGCTTAAGCTCTGTAGTAAAGAAAAAAATCGTTCCTTCACCAGAATTCAGTTGTCTGCAAAAAACTTGGTTTGTCGCAAAAAAGCTGTTTTGCAGGAAAACTGAGCGGTGCAGTTTTTTCACATAACAAGTTGGAAAACTGATCCTGCAGTTTTTTTTGACGGAAGAAGTTTATCTTATTCGACCTAGATTCTGTGCTCGATAGTTTTTTTTTGGGAAGACGCTTTTCTTAGGCGACCGACGTTTTGTGACATTTTAGTATTTTCGCGATCGATCACAAAAAACTGGCCGATTGCCAAATCTCTAGCGATCCCGGCAACTCTTCCCCACGCTGAAGCTCTGTAGTTAATAAAAAAAATCGTTTCTTCTTCTTCAGAATTCAGTTGTCTGCAAAAAAAACTGGTTGGTCGCAAAAAAAAGCTGTTTTGTAGGAAAACTGAGCGGTGCAGTTTTTTTGACATAACAAGTTGGAAAACTGATCCTGCAGTTTTTTGACGGAAGAAGTTTATCTTATTCGACCGAGATTCTGTGCTCGATAGTTTTTTTTGATGGAAGACGCTTTTCTTAGGCGACCGACGTTTTGTGACATTTTAGTATTTTCGCGATCGATCACAAAAAACTGGCCGATTGCCAAATCTCTAGCGACGCCGGCAACTCTTCCCCACGCTGAAGCTCTGTAGTTAATAAAAAAAAAATCGTTTCTTCTTCGTAATTCAGTTGTCTGCAAAAAACTTGGTTGGTCGCAAAAAAGCTGTTTTGTAGGAAAACTGAGCGGTGCAGTTTTTTTTGACATAACAAGTTGGAAAAACTGATCCTGCAGTTTTTTTGACGGAAGAAGTTTATCTTATTCGACCGAGATTCTGTGCTCGATAGTTTTCTTGATGGAAGACGCTTTTCTTAGGCGACCGACGTTTTGTGACATTTTAGTATTTTCGCGATCGATCACAAAAAACTGGCCGATTGCCAAAACTCTAGCGATCCCGGCAACTCTTCCTAACGCTGAAGCTCTGTAGTTAACAAAAAAAATCGTTCCTTCACCAGAATTCAGTTGTCTGCAAAAAAACTTGGTTGGTCGCAAAAAAGCTGTTTTGTAGGAAAACTGAGCGGTGCAGTTTTTTTTGACATAACAAGTTGGAAAACTGTTCCTGCAGTTTTTTGACGGAAGAAGTTTATCTTATTCGACCTAGATTCTGTGCTCGATAGTTTTTTTGATGGAAGGCGCTTTTCTTAGGCGACCGACGTTTTGTGACATTTTAGTATTTTCGCGATCGATCACAAAAAACTGGCCGATTGCCAAAATCTCTAGCGACGCCGGCAACTCTTCCCCACGCTGAAGCTCTGTAGTTAATAAAAAAAAAATTTCTTCTTCGTAATTCAGTTGTCTGCAAAAAACTTGGTTGGTCGCAAAAAAAAAGCTGTTTTGTAGGAAAACTGAGCGGTGCAGTTTTTTTTTTTTTGACATAACAAGTTGGAAAACTGATCCTGCTGTTTTTTGACGGAAGAAGTTTATCTTATTCGACCGAGATTCTGTGCTCGATAGTTTTCTTGATGGAAGACGCTTTTCTTAGGCGACCGACGTTTTGTGACATTTTAGTATTTTCGCGATCGATCACAAAAAACTGGCCGATTACCAAAACTCTACGATCCCGGCAACTCTTCCTAACGCTGAAGCTCTGTAGTTAACAAAAAAAATCGTTCCTTCACCAGAATTCAGTTGTCTGCAAAAAAAACTTGGTTGGTCGCAAAAAAGCTGTTTTGTAGGAAAACTGAGCGGTGCAGTTTTTTTTAACAAAACTAACAAGTTGGAAAACTGTTCCTGCAGTTTTTTTGAGACGGAAGAAGTTTATCTTATTCGACCTAGATTCTGTGCTCGATAGTTTTTTTGATGGAAGGCGCTTTTCTTAGGCGACCGACGTTTTGTGACATTTTAGTATTTTCGCGATCGATCACAAAAAAAAACTGGCCGATTGCCAAATCTCTAGCGACGCCGGCAACTCTTCCCCACGCTGAAGCTCTGTAGTTAACAAAAAAAATCGTTTCTTCTTCGTAATTCAGTTGTCTGCAAAAAACTTGGTTGGTCGCAAAAAAGCTGTTTGTAGGAAAACTGAGCGGTGCAGTTTTTTTGACATAACAAGTTGGAAAACTGATCCTGCAGTTTTTTGACGGAAGAAGTTTATCTTATTCGACCGAGATTCTGTGCTCGATAGTTTTTTTGATGGAAGACGCTTTTCTTAGGCGACCGACGTTTTGTGACATTTTAGTATTTTCGCGATCGATCACAAAAAACTGGCCGATTGCCAAAACTCTAGCGATCCCGGCAACTCTTCCTAACGCTGAAGCTCTGTAGTTCACAAAAAAATCGTTCCTTCACCAGAATTCAGTTGTCTGCAAAAAACTTGGTTGGTCGCAAAAAAGCTGTTTTGTAGGAAAACTGAGCGGTGCAGTTTTTTTGACATAACAAGTTGGAAAACTGTTCCTGCAGTTTTTAGACGGAAGAAGTTTATCTTATTCGACCTAGATTCTGTGCTCGATAGTTTTTTTGATGGAAGACGCTTTTTCTTAGGCGACCGACGTTTTGTGACATTTTAGTATTTTCGCGATCGATCACAAAAAACTGGCCGATTGCCAAATCTCTAGCGACGCCGGCAACTCTTCCCCACGCTGAAGCTCTGTAGTTAATAAAAAAAATCGTTTCTTCTTCGTAATTCAGTTGTCTGCAAAAAAAACTTGGTTGGTCGCAAAAAAGCTGTTTTGTAGGAAAACTGAGCGGTGCAGTTTTTTTGACATAACAAGTTGGAAAACTGATCCTGCAGTTTTTTGACGGAAGAAGTTTATCTTATTCGACCGAGATTCTGTGCTCGATAGTTTTTTGATGGAAGACGCTTTTCTTAGGCGACCGACGTTTTGTGACATTTTAGTATTTTCGCGATCGATCACAAAAACTGTCCGATTACCAAAACTCTAGCGATCCCGGCAACTCTTCCCAACGCTGAAGCTCTGTAGTTAACAAAAAAATCGTTCCTTCACCAGAATTCAGTTGTCTGCAAAAAACTTGGTTGGTCGCAAAAAAGCTGTTTTGTAGGAAAACTGAGCGGTGCAGTTTTTTTTTTTAATAACAAGTTGGAAAACTGATCCTGCAGTTTTTTTGACGGAAAAGAAGTTTATCTTATTCGACCGAGATTCTGTGCTCGATAGTTTTTTTTGATGGAAGACGCTTTTCTTAGGCGACCGACGTTTTGTGACATTTTAGTATTTTCGCGATCGATCACAAAAAAAAACTGGCCGATTGCCAAATCTCTAGCGACGCCGGCAACACATTCCCAACGCTGAAGCTCTGTAGTTCACAAAAAAAAATCGTTCCTTCACCAGAATTCAGTCGCAAAAAAGCTGTTTCGACATTTTAGTATTTTCGTGATCGTTCACAAAAAACTGGCCGATTGCCAAAACACTAGCGACGCCGGCAACTCTTCTCAACGCTTAAGCTCTGTAGTTCACAAAAAAATCGTTCCTTCACCAGAATTCAGTTATCTGCAAAAAACTTGGTTGGTCGCAAAAAAGCTGTTTTGCAGGAAAAAACTGAACGGTGCAGTTTTTTTTTTCACATAACAAGTTGGAAAACTGATCCTGCAGTTTTTTGACGGAAGAAGTTTATCTTATTCGACCTAGATTCTGTGCTCGATAGTTTTCTTGATGAAGACGCTTTTCTTAGGCGACCGACGTTTTGTGACATTTTAATATTTTCGCGATCGAACACAAAAAACTGGCCGATTGCCAAAACACTAGCGACGCCGGCAACTCTTCTCAACGCTTAAGCTCTGTAGTTAACAAAAAAATTGTTCCTTCACCAGAATTCAGTTGTCTGCAAAAAACTTGGTTTGTCGCAAAAAAGCTGTTTTGCAGGAAAACTGAGCGGTGCAGTTTTTTTCACATAACAAGTTGGAAAACTGTTCCTGCAGTTTTTAGATGGAAGAAGTTTATCTTATTCGACCTAGATTCTGTGCTCGATAGTTTTTTTGATGGAAGACGCTTTTCTTAGGCGACCGACGTTTTGTGACATTTTAGTATTTTCGCGATCGATCACAAAAAACTGGCCGATTGCCAAATCTCTAGCGATCCCGGCAACTCTTCCCCACGCTGAAGCTCTGTAGTTAATAAAAAAAATCGTTTCTTCTTCGGAATTCAGTTGTCTGCAAAAAACTTGGTTGGTCGCAAAAAAGCTGTTTTGTAGGAAAACTGAGCGGTGCAGTTTTTTTGACATAACAAGTTGGAAAACTGATCCTGCAGTTTTTTGACGGATGAAGTTTATCTTATTCGACCGAGATTCTGTGCTCGATAGTTTTTTTGATGGAAGACGCTTTTCTTAGGCGACCGACGTTTTGTGACATTTTAGTATTTTCGCGATCGATCACAAAAAACTGGCCGATTGCCAAATCTCTAGCGACGCCGGCAACACATTCCCAACGCTGAAGCTCTGTAGTTCACAAAAAAATCGTTCCTTCACCAGAATTCAGTCGCAAAAAAGCTGTTTCGACATTTTAGTATTTTCGTGATCGATCACAAAAAACTGGCCGATTGCCAAAACACTAGCGTCGCCGGCAACTCTTCTCAACGCTTAAGCTCTGTAGTAAAGAAAAAAATCGTTCCTTCACCAGAATTCAGTTGTCTGCAAAAAACTTGGTTTGTCGCAAAAAAGCTGTTTTGCAGGAAAACTGAGCGGTGCAGTTTTTTTGACATAACAAGTTGGAAAACTGATCCTGCAGTTTTTTGATGGAAGAAGTTTATCTTATTCGACCTAGATTCTGTGCTCGATAGTTTTTTTGATGGAAGGCGCTTTTCTTAGGCGACCGACGTTTTGTGACATTTTAGTATTTTCGCGATCGATCACAAAAAACTGGCCGATTGCCAAATCTCTAGCGATCCCGGCAACTCTTCCCCACGCTGAAGCTCTGTAGTTAATAAAAAAAATCGTTTCTTCTTCGGAATTCAGTTGTCTGCAAAAAACTTGGTTGGTCGCAAAAAAGCTGTTTTGTAGGAAAACTGAGCGGTGCAGTTTTTTTGACATAACAAGTTGCAAAACTGATCCTGCAGTTTTTTGACGGAAGAAGTTTATCTTATTCGACCGAGATTCTGTGCTCGATAGTTTTTTTGGTGGAAGACGCTTTTCTTAGGCGACCGACGTTTTGTGACATTTTAGTATTTTCGCGATCGATCACAAAAAACTGCCGATTGCCAAAACTCCAGCGACGCCGGCAACTCTTCCCAACGCTGAAGTTCTGTAGTTCACAAAAAAATCGTTCCTTCACCAGAATTCAGTTATCTGCAAAAAACTTGGTTTGTCGCAAAAAAGCTGTTTTGCAGGAAAACTGAGCGGTGCAGTTTTTTTCACATAACAAGTTGGAAAACTGTTCCTGCAGTTTTTAGATGGAAGAAGTTTATCTTATTCGACCTAGATTCTGTGCTCGATAGTTTTTTTGATGGAAGACGCTTTTCTAAGGCGACCGACGTTTTGTGACATTTTAGTATTTTCGCGATCGATCACAAAAAACTGGCCGATTGCCAAATCTCTAGCGATCCCGGCAACTCTTCCCCACGCTGAAGCTCTGTAGTTAACAAAAAAATCGTTTCTTCTTCGGAATTCAGTTGTCTGCAAAAAACTTGGTTGGTCGCAAAAAAGCTGTTTTGTAGGAAAACTGAGCGGTGCAGTTTTTTTGACATAACAAGTTGGAAAACTGATCCTGCAGTTTTTTGACGGAAGAAGTTTATCTTATTCGAACGAGATTCTGTGCTCGATAGTTTTCTTGATGGAAGACGCTTTTCTTAGGCGACCGACGTTTTGTGACATTTTAGTATTTTCGCGATCAATCACAAAAAACTGGCCGATTGCCAAATCTCTAGCGACGCCGGCAACACATTCCCAACGCTGAAGCTCTGTAGTTCACAAAAAAATCGTTCCTTCACCAGAATTCAGTCGCAAAAAAGCTGTTTCGACATTTTAGTATTTTCGTGATCGATCACAAAAAACTGGCCGATTGCCAAAACACTAGCGTCGCCGGCAACTCTTCTCAACGCTTAAGCTCTGTAGTAAAGAAAAAAATCGTTCCTTCACCAGAATTCAGTTGTCTGCAAAAAACTTGGTTTGTCGCAAAAAAGCTGTTTTGCAGGAAAACTGAGCGGTGCAGTTTTTTTGACATAACAAGTTGGAAAACTGATCCTGCAGTTTTTAGACGGAAGAAGTTTATCTTATTCGACCTAGATTCTGTGCTCGATAGTTTTTTTGATGGAAGGCGCTTTTCTTAGGCGACCGACGTTTTGTGACATTTTAGTATTTTCGCGATCGATCACAAAAAACTGGCCGATTGCCAAAACTCTAGCGATCCCGGCAACTCTTCCCCACGCTGAAGCTCTGTAGTTAATAAAAAAATCGTTTCTTCTTCGGAATTCAGTTGTCTGCAAAAAACTTGGTTGGTCGCAAAAAAGCTGTTTTGTAGGAAAACTGAGCGGTGCAGTTTTTTTGACATAACAAGTTGCAAAACTGATCCTGCAGTTTTTTGACGGAAGAAGTTTATCTTATTCGACCGAGATTCTGTGCTCGATAGTTTTTTTGGTGGAAGACGCTTTTCTTAGGCGACCGACGTTTTGTGACATTTTAGTATTTTCGCGATCGATCACAAAAAACTGGCCGATTGCCAAATCTCTAGCGACGCCGGCAACACATTCCCAACGCTGAAGCTCTGTAGTTCACAAAAAAATCGTTCCTTCACCAGAATTCAGTCGCAAAAAAGCTGTTTCGACATTTTAGTATTTTCGTGATCGATCACAAAAAACTGGCCGATTGCCAAAACACTAGCGACGCCGGCAACTCTTCCTAACGCTGAAGCTCTGTAGTTCACAAAAAAATCGTTCCTTCACCAGAATTCAGTTATCTGCAAAAAACTTGGTTGGTCGCAAAAAAGCTGTTTTGCAGGAAAACTGAACGGTGCAGTTTTTTTCACATAACAAGTTGGAAAACTGTTCCTGCAGTTTTTAGACGGAACAAGTTTATCTTATTCGACCTAGACGCTGAAGCTCTGTAGTTCACCAAAAAATCGATCCTTCACCAGAATTCAGTTATCTGCTAAAAACTTGGTTGGTCGCAAAAAAAAAGCTGTTTTGTAGGAAACTGAGCGGTGCAGTTTTTTTTTGACATAACATGTTGCAAAACTGATCCTGCAGTTTTTTGACGGAAGAAGTTTATCTTATTCGATCTAGACGCTAAAGCTCTGTAGTTCACCAAAAAATCGATCCTTCATTAGAATTCAGTTGTCTGCAAAAAACTTGGTTGGTCGCAAAAAAGCTGTTTTGCAGGAACACTGAACGGTGCAGTTTTTTTCACATAACAAGTTGGAAAACTGTTCCTGCAGTTTTTAGACGGAATAAGTTGATCTTATTCGACCGAGATTCTGTTCTCGATAGTTTTCTTGATGGAAGACGCTTTTCTTAGGCGACCTACGTTTTGTGACATTTTAGTATTTTCGCGATCGATCACAAAAAACTCGCCGATTGCCAAAACTCTAGCGATCCCGCCAACTCTTCCTAACGCTGAAGCTCTGTAGTTCACAAAAAAATCGTTTCTTCTTCGGAATTCAGTTATCTGCAAAAAACTTGGTTGGTCGCAAAAAAGCTGTTTTGTAGGAAAACTGAGCGGTGCAGTTTTTTTGACATAACAAGTTGGAAAACTGATCCTGCAGTTTTTTGACGGAAAAAGTTTATCTTATTCGACCGAGATTCTGTGCTCGATAGTTTTTTTGATTGAAGACGCTTTTCTTAGGCGACCGACGTTTTGTGACATTTTAGTATTTTCGTGATCGATCACAAAAAACTGGCCGATTGCCAAAACACTAGCGACGCCGGCAACTCTTCTCAACGCTTAAGCTCTGTAGTTAACAAAAAAATCGTTCCTTCACCAGAATTCAGTTGTCTGCAAAAAACTTGGTTTGTCGCAAAAAAGCTGTTTTGCAGGAAAACTGAGCGGTGCAGTTTTTTTCACATAACAAGTTGGAAAACTGTTCCTGCAGTTTTTAGATGGAAGAAGTTTATCTTATTCGACCTAGATTCTGTGCTCGATAGTTTTTTTGATGGAAGACGCTTTTCTAAGGCGACCGACGTTTTGTGACATTTTAGTATTTTCGCGATCGATCTCAAAAACTCGCCCGATTACCAAAACTCTAGCGATCCCGGCAACTCTTCCTAACGCTGAAGCTCTGTAGTTCACAAAAAAAATCGTTCCTTCACCAGAATTCAGTTATCTGCAAAAAACTTGGTTGGTCGCAAAAAAGCTGTTTTGCAGGAAAACTGAGCGGTGCAGTTTTTTTCACATAACAAGTTGGAAAACTGTTCCTGCAGTTTTTAGACGGAACAAGTTTATCTTATTCGACCTAGACGCTGAAGCTCTGTAGTTCACCAAAAAATCGATCCTTCATTAGAATTCAGTTTATCTGCAAAAAACTGGGTTTGTCGCAAAAAAGCTGTTTTGCAGGAAAACTGAGCGGTGCAGTTTTTTTCGCATAACAAGTTGGAAAACTGTTCCTGCAGTTTTTAGACGGAACAAGTTTATCTTATTCGACCTAGATTCTGTGCTCGATAGTTTTTTTGATGGAAGGCGCTTTTCTTAGGCGACCGACGTTTTGTGACATTTTAGTATTTTCGCGATCGATCACAAAAAACTGGCCGATTGCCAAATCTCTAGCGATCCCGGCAACTCTTCCCCACGCTGAAGCTCTGTAGTTAATAAAAAAATCGTTTCTTCTTCGGAATTCAGTTGTCTGCAAAAAACTTGGTTTGTCGCAAAAAAGCTGTTTTGTAGGAAAACTGAGCGGTGCAGTTTTTTTGACATAACAAGTTGCAAAACTGATCCTGCAGTTTTTTGACGGAAGAAGTTTATCTTATTCGACCGAGATTCTGTGCTCGATAGTTTTTTTGGTGGAAGACGCTTTTCTTAGGCGACCGACGTTTTGTGACATTTTAGTATTTTCGCGATCGATCACAAAAAACTGGCCGATTGCCAAATCTCTAGCGACGCCGGCAACACATTCCCAACGCTGAAGCTCTGTAGTTCACAAAAAAATCGTTCCTTCACCAGAATTCAGTCGCAAAAAAGCTGTTTCGACATTTTAGTATTTTCGTGATCGATCACAAAAAACTGGCCGATTGCCAAAACACTAGCGACGCCGGCATCTCTTCCTAACGCTGAAGCTCTGTAGTTCACAAAAAAATCGTTCCTTCACCAGAATTCAGTTATCTGCAAAAAACTTGGTTAGTCGCAAAAAAGCTGTTTTGCAGGAAAACTGAACGGTGCAGTTTTTTTCACATAACAAGTTGGAAAACTGTTCCTGCAGTTTTTAGACGGAACAAGTTTATCTTATTCGACCTAGACGCTGAAGCTCTGTAGTTCACCAAAAAATCGATCCTTCACCAGAATTCAGTTATCTGCTAAAAACTTGGTTGGTCGCAAAAAAGCTGTTTTGTAGGAAAACTGAGCGGTGCAGTTTTTTTGACATAACATGTTGCAAAACTGATCCTGCAGTTTTTTGACGGAAGAAGTTTATCTTATTCGATCTAGACGCTAAAGCTCTGTAGTTCACCAAAAAATCGATCCTTCATTAGAATTCAGTTGTCTGCAAAAAACTTGGTTGGTCGCAAAAAAGCTGTTTTGCAGGAACACTGAACGGTGCAGTTTTTTTCACATAACAAGTTGGAAAACTGTTCCTGCAGTTTTTAGACGGAATAAGTTGATCTTATTCGACCGAGATTCTGTTCTCGATAGTTTTCTTGATGGAAGACGCTTTTCTTAGGCGACCTACGTTTTGTGACATTTTAGTGTTTTCGCGATCGATCTCAAAAACTCGCCGATTGCCAAAACTCTAGCGATCCCGCCAACTCTTCCTAACGCTGAAGCTCTGTAGTTCACAAAAAAATCGTTTCTTCTTCGGAATTCAGTTATCTGCAAAAAACTTGGTTGGTCGCAAAAAAGCTGTTTTGTGGAAAACTGAGTGCAAAAAAGCTGTTTTTTAGGAAAACTGAGCGGTGCAGTTTTTTTGACATAACAAGTTGGAAAAAACTGATGATCCTGCACAAAAAAAATTGTTTTTTTTGGTTTGTCGCAAAAAACGGAAAAAGTTTATCTTATTCGACCGAGTTAACAAGTTGGAAAACTCTGTGCTCGATAGTTTATTTGATTGAAGACGCTTTTCTTAGGCGACCGACGTTTTGTGACATTTTAGTATTTTCGCGATCGATCACAAAAAACTGGCCGATTGCCAAAACTCTAGCGATGCCGGCAACTCTTCCCCACGCTGAAGCTCTGTAGTTAACAAAAAAATTTCTCCTTCACCAGAATTCAGTTGTCTGCAAAAAACTTGGTTTGTCGCAAAAAAGCTGTTTTGCAGGAAAACTGAGCGGTGCAGTTTTTTTGACATAACAAGTTGCAAAACTGATCCTGCAGTTTTTTGACGGAAGAAGTTTATCTTATTCGACCGAGATTCTGTGCTCGATAGTTTTTTTGATGGAAGACGCTTTTCTTAGGCGACCGACGTTTTGTGACATTTTAGTATTTTCGCGATCGATCTCAAAAACTCGCCAATTACCAAAACTCTAGCGATCCCGGCAACTCTTCCTAACGCTGAAGCTCTGTAGTTCACAAAAAAATCGTTTCTTCTTCGGAATTCAGTTATCTGCAAAAAACTTGGTTTGTCGCAAAAAAGCAGTTTTTTTTTGACAGGAAAACTGAGCGGTGCAGTTTTTTTCACATAACAAGTTGGAAAACTGTTCCTGCAGTTTTTTGACGGAAAAAGTTTATCTTATTCGACCGAGATTCTGTGCTCGATAGTTTTTTTGGTGGAAGTCGCTTTTCTTAGGCGACCGACGTTTTGTGACATTTTAGTATTTTCGCGATCAATCACAAAAAACTGGCCGATTGCCAAATCTCTAGCGACGCCGGCAACACATTCCCAACGCTGAAGCTCTGTAATTCACAAAAAAATCGTTTCTTCACCAGAATTCAGTCGCAAAAAAGCTGTTTCGACATTTTAGTTATTTTCGCGAACGATTTCAAAAAACTCGCCGATTACCAAAACTCTAGCGATGCCGGCAACTCTTCCCCACGCTGAAGCTCTGTAGTTCACAAAAAAATCGTTTCTTCTTCGGAATTCAGTTATCTGCAAAAAACTTGGTTGGTCGCAAAAAAGCTGTTTTGTAGGAAAACTGAGCGGTGCAGTTTTTTTGACATAACAAGTTGCAAAACTGATCCTGCAGTTTTTTGACGGAACAAGTTTATCTTATTCGACCGAGATTCTGTGCTCGATAGTTTTTTTGGTGGAAGTCGCTTTTCTTAGGCGACCGACGTTTTGTGACATTTTAGTATTTTCGCGATCGATCTCAAAAACTCGCCAATCACCAAAACTCTAAGCGATACCGGCAACTCTTCCTAACGCTGAAGCTCTGTAGTTCACAAAAAATTCGTTCCTTCACCAGAATTCAGTTATCTGCAAAAAAACTTGGTTGGTCGCAAAAAAGCTGTTTTGCAGGAAAACTGAGCGTTGCGGTTTTTTTCACATAACAAGTTGGAAAACTGATCCTGCAGTTTTTTGACGGAAGAAGTTTATCTTATTCGACCTAGATTCTGTGCTCGATAGTTTTCTTTGTGGAAGACGCTTTTCTTAGGCGACCGACGTTTTGTGACATTTTAGTATTTTCGCGATCGATCTCAAAATACTCGCCAATTACCAAAATTCTTGTCAATTGAAACTAATCGCTGATGAGAGACATGATAGAAAACTTCATGATCATACGATGATAAAATGAAATCTTCCCATCCAAGTATACACTTTGCTTGGCTTGTTGTGCTGTAGTTTACGTACATGACATTTCAGTTGAGTGTGGAATTATAATTATTTCCCTGTCCAAACATCGTGTTTGCGGGTGTTTGGAAAAAGCTTATCTACAAAAAAATATTTGAGCCTGTAATCTAAATATACGTTTTTCCTGTGCACTTCTTAATTAATATAAACCGGTTAATTACTTAGTTTTGATTGAAGGAAATGTTAATCGTACAATTATGATATGAATTGTTAGCCAAAAGCAAGTCAACCTGGTCATTCCTTTTCGTGTCGGATTTTATTTCAGATTCAATTTGACTGAAATCAAATTCACGAACAATTTTATCAAATTCTTCGTCAGAAAAGTCTGGCAACATATCGTTTGACTCTGAGGCAATTGAAGCATTTTCCGATGGTAAAGGTGGTGGACCAAGACACTTAGAAACCTTTTCAAGTTGCTTTTTCTCCGGTTTCTCATAAGCAAAAAGTGCCGAAGAAACATGGCCAGTACGTTGACGAATGAGACTTTCCTCATGCTTATTTTGGAATAATGTGGAAGCAGTAGTTACCCTGAGACAGTGGGCGGTCTTTTTCTTTAAACCTGCTTTTTCCATCATAGTTGGCAAAATATTATTCAATGTGTGAATTCCTAGAGGCGAATTCTCAAACTTGTATGCTGTTTTACTAGGTCGAAAATAGAAAGCTTCATCGCATTTACTGAACTATCTTATCATAGATACAAATTCCTTGAACATATCAACTAAGCAAGGTTTGTGATTTCCTCCGTTTTCGGAATGGCATTGGTGTTCAACTACTCGCCCTTTTCTTTTTTAAATCACGCAAACCACCATGATACGTTTTTGTGACATTTTCTCTATACGTAATCGTGCATTCTTCAATAACGAAACTACTCATCATGAGTTCCCTATGCTCAGAGGGTGTAAGCCCATAAAGCTTTCCAATATAAAAATAAATAGTATTAACTAAAGATTGAGCTGTCTTATCTCCTAACAAGTCCAATGTCCAAAGCATAGTTTCCTCCGTCTCAGTAACGGGCTTCTTCTCTTCTTTGCATCTTTCCAGTTGTTCTCCAGCACGATGGGATTTTTTCATTTCAGCGTCAAGGATCTGACGGAAACCTTGAAAACTGAAATCAAATAAACACCCATTACTACGTAGTAAATATTATATTCGACATGTAATTTAATCTTGGCAAAAGAAACAATTAAGCAAACTACATGTAAATACTTACACAACGTCTTTGGCATCCAGTGGATTTAAGTCAGCTCTTCCATTCGTCTCTAAGTATCTCTTCAAACAACAAATTATTTGATACATCGTCTTTTCCACGTATGCAGCTCCATCTTTGTCGGTTAACTCTTGGATAAATTTGATAAGCCAGAAATTTAAGCTGGCTTTCGTCATTGAAGTTAAAGGCGTATTCAGTGTTTGAACGAAGGATACGTTTAATCCTAAAGGATTAACTTCGCATTCTGGGAGCTTATTATTCCTTTGACTCCTCCAATTCTCAAATATACGTACACCCCATCGAGTCTTGTATTGTGTAGTTTTAGGAATTGACTGGCCGACTACCATTTTTGTTTCTTCCAATGTTTGAGGTTCTTTAAACCTCCGTTTCTTTTGCTTAGAACCTAGCGCTTCGGCCATGCTTACCGCTCGCACTGAACCATGTGAGAGCCGAATTGAATACTGAATTAATTGCGGGAAAATATTTAAAAATTCCGACTCGGATTTGAAATATTACTTCGGCCGTTCCTTTCACAGACTTCATAAACTTCCCGTTCTGTGGATTAACAAATATTTTTAACTCTTTATTCTGTACTTCACAGTGGGGGACATTTTATCATGGCTTGGTTCATAGCTATGATATCTTGTCCCCCTCTTGTAATATAGAGGGGGGGACATTTTATCATGTCTTGGTTCAAAGCTATGATATCTTGTCTCCCTCGTGTAATATAGAGGGGGGACATTTTATCATGGCTTGGTTCATAGATATGATATCTTGTCTCCCACTTGTAACATAGGGGAGACATTTTATCATGTCTTGGTGCACGGCCATGATACCTCTGTATTACAAGTGGGAGATAAGATATCATAGTCGTGAACCAAGCCATGATAAAATGTCCCCCCTCTGTATTACAAGTGGGAGACAAGATATCATAGCCGTGAACCAAGCCATGATAAAATGTCCCCCCTCTCTATTACAAGAGGGGGACAAGATATCATAGCCGTGAACCAAGCCATGATAAAATGTCCCCCCTCTGCATTACAAGAGGGAGATAAGATATCATAGCCGTGAACCAAGCCATGATAAAATGTCCCCCCTCTATATTACAAGAGGGGGACAAGATATCATAGCCGTGAACCAAGCCATGATAAAATGTCCCCCCTCTGTATTACAAGAGGGAGACAAGATATCATAGCCGTGAACCAAGCCATGCCGATAAAATGTCCCCCCTCTATATTACAAGAGGGGGACAAGATATCATAGCCGTGAACCAAGCCATGATAAAATGTCCCCCCTCTGTATTACAAGAGGGAAACAAGATATCATAGCCGTGAACCAAGCCATGATAAAATGTCCCCCCTCTGTATTACAAGAGGGAGACAAGATATCATAGCCGTGAACCAAGCCATGACAAAATGTCTCCCCTCTATATTACAAGAGGGGGACAAGATATCATAGCCGTGAACCAAGCCATGACAAAATGTCTCCCCTCTATATTACAAGAGGGGGACAAGATATCATATCCGTGAACCAAGCCATGACAAAATGTCTCCCCTCTATATTACAAGAGGGGGACAAGATATCATATCCGTGAACCAAGCCGTGACAAAATGTCTCCCCTCTATATTACAAGAGGGGGACAAGATATCATAGCCGTGAACGAAGCCATGACAAAATGTCTCCCCTCTATATTACAAGAGGGAGACAAGATATCATAGCCGTGAACGAAGCTATGATAAAATGTCTCCCCTCTATATTACAAGAGGGGGACAAGATATCATAGCCGTGAACCAAGCCATGATAAACTTTCCCGGACTAGTACAGAACAAACCCTCTCACTATGCTTTTATAAATGCGACTGCTAAATTAAAGCAGCTCCTGTTATAGTTATGAGCTGTCGATTGCTTTGTGAATAGGTTTCTTGGAAGTGCGTATCTATAAGTTCTCGTTGCGACCGCTCTGGTAAGCGACTAGCTCTTGTTATGACCAGTATTGTGAAACCCGTGTTTTTATTAAACTCCTACGCGACCGCTTTTGTACGGAGCCCTCGAAGGGCCATAACACAATTTTTATTTCAGGTCACAAGTCGAGATATAAGTCGAGTTATAAGTCGACATTAGTACAAGTCGAGTTACAAGTCGAGTTACAAGTCGACATACAAGTCGACATACAAGTCGAGTTATAAGTCGACATACAAGTCGACATACAAGTCGAGTTATAAGTCGACATACAAGTCGACATACAAGTCGAGTTACAAGTCGACATACAAGTCGAGTTACAAGTCGAGTTTGCCTGGAAACGAGCTGCGCGAATATTGCTGCGCATACTTATCAGAGTATAAACTGCAGGCTCATATTAAAGGCGAAGGTAAATTCAAGATGGAGGATCGTAATGACCTAATAGACCAATATTTCAATCTTGGGTATAATCAAAAGGAAATCATTGCTTGTCTTCTACTGATACACAGCCTGACACTTAGTCCCAGGCAGTTAAAGCGAGTTCTTTCCAGGAGGGTTCTTAGAAGAAGGATAAATCCATCAGACCTATCAACAATATTAAGTCATATAGAGCAAGAGCTACAATGCAGTGTAAGTGCTATTGGATATCGATCTATTTGGCAAAGATTAACGATAGAACAAGGATTAGTTGTCAGTAAAGAAACAGTACGACATGCTCTTAGAATCTTAGATCCCGAGGTTGAGGCATCGACTGCAGCGACGTCAGTACAAAGGCAGAGGACCCAATTTCTTATGGCATATAGATGGTTTGATACTGACCGACCATACATAAAACTCGTGTCTTTTACAAAGAAATCGCATGAACTGTTTCGCAAAAAAACGCTGAATACCAGCAACGTTGTTGTTTTCGGTACCATAATCTGCCCGTACAATGCGTGGAGTACCTCCTACCTCCTTAATGCATTCAACAATTTTTTTTGCAATAACAGTACTAGTTGGGTTATTGTTGACATTCTTACTTCAAGCCACGTAATCCTCCTGATGTACCCATCTATGCAACCATGTATACAAAACCCAAAGGGTATTTAGTTTATCATAGCCATCTATATGCCATAAGAAATTGGGTCCTCTGCCTTTGTACTGATGTCGCTGCAGTCGATGCCTCAATATCAACCTCTGTTCTATCATTAATCTTTGCCAAATAGAGTCGATATTCCACTCTATATGACTTAATATTGTTGATAGGTCTGATGGATTTATCCTTCTTCTAAGAACCCTCCTGGAAAGAACTCGCTTTAACTGCCTGGGACTAAGTGTCAGGCTGTGTATCAGTAGAAGACAAGCAATGATTTCCTTTTGATTATACCCAAGATTGAAATATTGGTCTATTAGGTCATTACGATCCTCCATCTTGAATTTACCTTCGCCTTTAATATGAGCCTGCAGTTTATACTATAATAAGTATGCGCAGCAATATTCGCGCAGCTCGTTTCCAGGCAAACTCGACTTGTAACTCGACTTGTATGTCGACTTATAACTCGACTTGTAACTCGACTTGTATGTCGACTTATAACTCGACTTGTAACTCGACTTGTATGTCGACTTATAACTCGACTTGTAACTCGACTTGTATGTCGACTTATAACTCGACTTGTAACTCGACTTGTATGTCGACTTATAACTCGACTTGTATCTCGACTTGTATGTCGACTTATAACTCGACTTGTAACTCGACTTGTATGTCGACTTGTATGTCGACTTGTAACTCGACTTGTATGTCGACTTATAACTCGACTTCGGTAACTCGACTTGTATGTCGACTTGTATGTCGACTTATAACTCGACTTCGGTAACTCGACTTGTATGTCGACTTGTATGTCGACTTATAGCTCGACTTATAACCTGAAATAAAAATTGTGTCATGGCCCTTCGAGGGCTCCGTACTTTTGTGAATGATCGACTGGTGTTTTTCGCAAACGAAATTCATATTGATTATCACTTTAGTCAATTCAAAGTATACACTTCTTTAAGAAAAATTAATATAGCATATTTACATATCCCTATTCTTTCATCGCGTGATCGCTTGTAAGCGACCAGCTCTAGTGACGATCAACCAATGCAGTTTTAGAAATGTCACGTACTTTAGAATTCTATTTTTGATAATTCATATATATTATTATGACCTCTTATTTGGTTTCCGTTTAACAATGAAGTAATTGCCTTCTTGATAGAACTTATGTGCATGGGTTATTGGTTTATTTCGATTTAATAAAATCACTGATCATGGAATTACACCACTAAAGAACGTACTCATAACCGTATTTATTTTTAAATCTCGATGAGTACCGTTTCCATTCTGTTCTCATTAATTTGTATCTTTTGAATTACTTGTTTCACACCATTATATATTTTTGGGGGTTAAAGTTTTGTGTGTTGGATTTTAATCTGAATATATTTTGTTGACCCCGTCATGATAGAGATATGGTTGCTATAAACAGCCGAAAATAAACTCATTTCCATCGTTAGTTTATTATCTATAGGAAACTTAACTATCACATTAAAAACAATCAAGCGTTTCCTTTCTTGTTAATTATTCTCTTGATTTTCGAAGATTTGGTTCAACTTTGCTGTTAGGAATTGTGTTTTTTAATCGATTTATTTCATGTGCTCTAGGCACCGTGTGAGGGGGACAGTTTCTCATGGAAAACGCACTGGCGCGTGACGCGCATGCGTAGTTATATGGGGGGACGTCAATCTCGTCCCCAGAGCCTGCGTTACTTTCGGCCAGCGACGAGAACGTAGGCTCTGGCATAATCCATTTTTGAGACAATTTGATTGGCTATTCCATTTTAGAAACTACGCACGCGCAAGATTCCGGAAATGAAATATATCCAATGAAAATTGAGTTGTCAAAACAACCCGGTGTCCCAACTTCCGTTCAAAACAAAAATTAACATTTTTCAACGGTTTCATTGACATGTTATTTTAAACATGTCGCCTCGATCTGCAATATTAAAATATCTAAGCACAGAGAAAAATCCAGTTTATCTAAGCTTATATGTATCTCGAAGTGTCTTGGAAAGTTTTCAAACGAAGCTCAAAATTTACACGAAGCTTAGAGTGATGGTTATTCAAAGAACATATGTCGATCGTAAATCTAATATTCTTTAGGCTAGCAACTGAAAGGGGTGCCAATCGAGGTGCTTACGAAGGCGAAAGATTCAAAAGAAATACATTTGAAGGAGAGACAACAATAACTAGAGAAGATGAAGATGATAGATTCAAATAATTAACTGATATGTAAAGTAGACACGAGTAAATATAAACCCGTAGGAAGAACTGTTCGCGTATCCTTCTGCTGTAAAACCACTGCTTTTAATAAAGACTTCAGATACTGCGCTTCTTTCACTGTTGTATCTTCTTTACCAAGTGCTTTTAAAGCGTACTCTATTCCCTAATGAAACCTTTCGAAGGATTCCACTGAAACTGAATCGACAATTTGAATCGACAACAACCAACTGCCCAGCTAACTTGCGCATGCGCTCTAAAACCGGAAGAACAAGAAATCCTGTTCCCAAAAAATGGATTATGCCAGAGCCTACGTTCTCGTCGCTGGCCGAAAGTAACGCAGGCTCTGGGGACGAGATTGGGGGGACGTTTAATAATGGGGAGACGCTTAATAATGTAATACCGGGGCTCCTCATGTCAACATGGCGTCTTTACCATATATTTGTATCTAAAGTTCAGAGCTTTCGGGAAGAAAATGGAATTGCGCTATTACTTATTTTACCGACGATTTGAACGCACTAAGCAGTGTTTTACTGGCATCGAGTTGTGCACTTCTGCTTCAACAAAGCCTACTACCTCAAACTGACCGATAACTGCGTACGGTTGGACGATCTTACAGGAAATGTAGGGAAATCTGGTAGCATCAAGGTAATGAAAATAAACTGCTCGGGAAGAAAACATGGTCTTCGTTGTAGATCGGTAACATGGTGAGTGCAACGATTGATCGATACCTTAATAATTTCTACAGTTGTGCAACGAGTGTGTTAAACCTCTGAATGCTGCAAATTTTGAAAAGTTATTTTTTCTCATACATTTTCTTATACAGAACGGCAACCATGTTGTATCTTTTATGCAGTAAAACGCATGCGCGGCGGCCATCTTGTCCCATATTTCTGGCAATGTATCAGAGAAAAGTCGAAATTCAGGATAAAAAAATCCGTTTGATTACTACCTTATTCGTACTTAATTTTGCTCGTACTTAATTTCGCGATTTTCAGTTAAGACAGCATTTCGCGAGGCTTTATTTTTGCGATTTCGATAAGAGAAAATGAAAAATGAGCATTAAATTTCACGAAAGCGGTGTTAACAATATTAATTTTTTCTAAGAAAAACCCCACTCATTTCTATGCAAACAGGAACAAGATGACAGTCAAATAGACTAACTAGACGTTATAAACTTGTAGCTAAAACAGACAAAAAACGCTATACGGATGCTCAGTTGCAAATGGTAGTCAGTATTGTGTTGTTGAATAAGTCGTTTTAAAAAACAATTTCGTTTTAAATAACGTTTATTGTTAATGTTGATTAAATGGTTTCGATATGCTATTTTTTCCTCTGGGTATTATATTTCGCGTGTTTAAAGTCCGCGAGCCTTTTTCTTCGCGAGCCTTTATTTCGCGATTTTTTTTAAATCGCGAAAATCGCGAACTTAAAGCCTCGCGAAATTATTAATAAGTACGAATAAGGTAGTACTTCTGCGTTAGTGATTTTACTTCCGCTCTCGACCAGTGATTTTTGTCTCATAATCACTGGTCGCTCGACCAATCACAGCGCGCGAAGCTCTATATTCCAAGTCTAAAATGATACTAAATATCCAATGTCAACATTTGGACATTAGAAATGCTAGCTCGTTGGTATATGCGCTGGATCGAACTGAGCAAATAACAATACTAATAAATACTAATAAAATTCCAAGACCGTATTTTACATAGTCTCAAAGCACATTACAAACGAGAGGGCTTTTTGAGGGGCTATGCAAATACAACAACAAAATATGAGTTACTGATAGCCAAATGAGATCTCTTTTGAAATAAAAATGAGCAGCAAGGCTGCAAATGCATTTACGGCCCGCTAATTTCAATTTTCGCCCGCTGAACGCGCGTTTTCTAGAGGGCAGTTTGTTATTTGGCCTTATATTAATATTGATGATACTGGCTAATTAGTCGGGCTTCCTGTGGAATGCCCGACTCTAAAAATGAAGATTGGTCGTCGTATTCTTTGACCTCAAATCGCCAACTGGGTTCTACAGCGCATGCGCCCTGTGCCGGCCGCTCAGATAATTACCGAAGGCTCTGATCAACACGTGACATTCTTCACAAACAAATATTGCTCAAAACAACTCAAATATCGCTCAAATGACCTCATATGTTGAGTTAAATGATGAAATAATGGGGATCAAAGCAAAAGGCGAGAAGTTAGAAGATAAATATGTTATCAGTATCGCACAACTGACACAAGATTGAAATCTAAACGAAGCCAATGTCTTCTATACTTTGTACCGCTGTAATTGTGTGTTGTGGTAAGCTTATAACACCGATGTATATTTATTTTGCTGAGTTTTGAAATCGTTCAGTTGCAAGGAAATCACTGATTTGAATGCCCAAAATGCAGGAAATATTGTTCATGATTGTTCGAGTCACCATGGATAATGTTGCGATGTCTAGTTTATATATACGCTATTTGTATTTGGCATGGATATATTTATAACACCAAATAATCTATTGTCATTGTCATTTTTATGATTCGCTGAGTTTGTGAAATCGATTTTACAAAGAAAGCATGTTCTACCGAGTCATGCATAAATATTATAAATAATAAATAATTATTTATAAATAATCCCCCCCGGGGGGAGGGGGTACTCCCATATATGGGCTATACGGGGACGTGCCGCTGGACAGGGTATGGTTTTTGGCCTCTCTGTCCTGAACAGGGTACATAATTTTATGTGAGTCTGTCCTAAACAGGGTATGGTAATGCACGGTTGTCGTTGTTAAATAGGGTCAGGTTTTCAAGCCCTCAGCGGCACCCCTATACCCAAACATGGGTCAAGTCCCCACCCCCCCCCCCCCCCCCCCCCCGTCAAGTACCCCCCCGGGAAATAATCGCACTGCGATGTCTATATTTAGTTCAAATAGGCTAACGTATTAGTTTATAGAAGCCCGACTTCACGCTAGTAGAGCGTTTAGTTCTATGATTGGCTAATTAGTATTAAAAAAACATGGCGCCCATCAATAGAATACACGATGGACCAGTAGCCACAAAAACTAGGTTTTTCGCAAATTTTCTGTGAGAAGTTATACATTAATTATATCTACAGCTCATGAAACTGCCAGGAGATAATCTGCTAACTGTTTTTCTTTACAGTAGACGTAATGTGTATATTTATAATAGGTTTATAGCCGAGAATAAAAAGCAACTAATCGAGTGCCAGCAAACTTGACCTTTCAGTTGAGTATCGAAGGATCTCGAAGAGGTACAACTTTACTCTAACAGCAGATTACAGGCTCTCGCATTTTCTCTTTCGCACTTTTGGTTCTCCTTCCCCATGGACCTGATTATATATACCACGAACCCGCCTAGGACTCAAAAGTTTTTGGCGATCAATAGGCGACTTGCATGATGAAGTCATTTTTACTACAACAGGAGCCCATAAGTAGGAGCATCCATGTAGCATTAAAATCTGTCACGGCGTTTGAACAAGTTTTGCTATTTTTAGAACAAGTTAGTTTCTGCATATTAACGAGTTGCGGCAAAAAACGAGTTGCAACAAATAAAACGAGTTACTGCAAATAAAACCGGAAGTGCACAGTGATTCAGTGGTCAATTTCGAGAAATCGTGTTCTAAAAATAGCCAAATTTGTTCAAACGCCGTGACATAGTTCAAACTTTGCTTTTCTGTATGGAATCGGTTTGTTCTCCAAGCGAAAAACCCACACAAATCCTTGTCAAGGCGGGAAAATTTGAAAGCCTTTACCTTTTGTCTTATTTCTTTGATTCTTTTGAAATTTTCAACTTTTACTAATTTGAGCATGTTCTTTCAAGATATGACATTTTCATTTGTCTTCGGTGAAATTTGAAATGTCACGTGACAGGTGACACAAGCCCATTGGTGCAAAGTTATCTAACAAAATGGACGCACTTGTACTTTTAAACTAGTTTGGCAATTCAAAATATTTTTAAGATTATATATTTTTGAGATTAGGAGGGCCATTAGTTTTTCAGCTTAAGCTGTAATATGTATTCTACGGCTCGTGAAATAAAGTGCATTATTATATTTTTTGTCAAAGTGACGCACGAAATATGCACAAGAACGCGCGAAATATGGGACCGTATTTTGGGTAGTTACTTCATTCATTCATTCATTCATTCATTCATTCATTCATTCATTCATTCATTCATTCATTCATTCATTCATTCATTCATTCATTCATTCATTCATTCATTCATTCATTCATCCATTAATTCATTCATTCATTCATTCAGAATCATGTGATGAAAATTAACCAATCAGCGTGCGAGAAATTCTACAATTAATTTTGGCTAGCGCGCGCTCGTACAGACATTTCCAAGTTTTCACTGTAATTTGTTAGATAGATAGATGCCTTTATTTACACAGGGTAGCTCAAATCAGTATTTACAAAGCTGTAAAAAACTGTTATCAATAGAGGCCCTAAAATAAAATACACTAATGTTTTTCTTTCACCAGAATAGCTAGTTTCTTTGACAAAATATATAATATAATAAACAACTTATTAGGCTAAGCATCTAATACGGCTGTGAATTTTTACTCATCATGTATTTTGGCTCGCCTAAAGGCTCGGCAAAATACCAAATGACTCGTGAAAATACACAGCCGTATTAGATGCTTAGTCGACTAATAACCTCTATTTATTATTATTATTATTATTATTAGTAGTAGTAGTAGTAGTAGTAGTAGTCTGGGAAGTGCGTAGGAAGCAAGTGTGGATGCGTTTGAGTCGTCTCATAGTCTGACAAACCTTCACTTACGTGGGCGGTGCATGATTCTCGTGGTCCAATATATGTGAGAAAAGTGAAAAATAAAATAAAGGCTCATTTGCATCATCCTTTTTTTATTTGTTAATTTTTTTAAATTAATAATTTTATTATACACCTGTTTTCAAAAACGTTGTCCATTTACAAAATACAAAATAGTAAAATAGTAAAACGGAATTAATTAGAGAAACAATGAGCCTGAGTTCAGATTGAGTGCATTTCTTTTGTTTCTCTAATTAATTATTCCTTTTTACTATTTTGTATTTTGTATTTTGTAAATGGACAACTTCTTTGAAAACAAGTTGTATTAATAAGATAATTACAATTTGTACCTATAAACAATAATATAGTGTGATTCCAATAAACCTGGTCATTACTAATTACACCAATACACACTATTAAACACTCACTCTTTTGTTTTCTTTTGTTTCTTTGCATCTAATAAGCACTGACAGCTAATTAGTAGTGCCCTGGAATCACTCTATAACAATAACAGACTTTAGTAGAATTACACAGGTGATTATAGAAAATCAAGCGCGCTGATTGATCGAGAACTTCGGACTATTTCTCGATAGTTACCTACAGCATTTTGACAAAATGGCTGCCAGCTTTTGAAATATGAAATAAAAAATTATTTTCTTTAAAATGCTTATTTATTTTTATTTTTTCAAATAATCACCTGTGTAATTCTACTAAAACAATTAGTCACCTCAGGCTCAGTGAATAGCAGTGATAATAACCTCGACTTCGTCTCGGTTATTATTCACCGATATTCACCTCGCCTTTGGTGACTAATTGTTAAATAACAATTATTCAGTACTAGTAATAGTGCTATTTGTGTATACACTGTACATGTAGTATTTTTTTTACAAACATTTACTGCGAAAATCCTTGTATCGCGACCTTTCGTTTTGTATCAACTTCAGCTGGATTTTGGGTTTTTCCCAGTGTTCCGCCAATATATTTTTTGCACTAATTAGTACTAAATACAATACAAAGCAATAGAAATGTCACTATTTAGTACTTTAAATAATGATGTTTATGCTGAGTTAACTTTGTACTCAAGAAATGGACATATATAGTGATTGTCGGAACAGAAAAACCCAAAATCCAACTGAAGTTTTCAAAACGAAAGGTCGCGATACAAGGATTTTCGCTGTAATGTACGTAACAAAAAGTAACAAAAAATAAATAAAAATCTAAAATATTGTTTCTGCCACTCGAAAATAAAATTCATATCTTCGCGCCGCCGTGTAATTTTCTTTTTTTTATATAGACCAAAAAAAAATTGACGAAAAAATATTTTTTTACTAAAAGTACTGAGCCCGACGTCATCGATATCCTAACTAGTGAGGATACTGGAAAATACGCCACTCGGGTCCCGGATAGTTCGTACGAATTTTACGAGTGAGATATTTTCCAGTAAAACACTCGTGTCTGTATAATAAATATACATATAATAATAATAATAAATAAAGTTCTTGAGAAACGCATCATACAATAGTCTCGATGCTTTTAACAATTAATAAGGACAAAACAGTGGCAAAAGTGGCAAAACAGTGGCAAAAGCATGCACGGCAGTCTGCTTAGGCCGACGGATTTGCATCATCCTGATATTCGTCATGTAAAGCAGTTTTTAGCTTATGAATCTACCGTAGGCGTTATTGTTTGTTGTTTATGTAATAAACATATTTGTTGAGGATTGAGAGTCTCGATATCGATATGCATTTTTTTGGTCAAAATTCGTTTCCAAGTTTTTTGTCACATTTCATGTGTTCGTTCATTCATTCGTTTTCGATTTATTGTTCTTTCCTAGATTCGACTTCCGTTTTACTTCTTTTTTACTTCCTTTTCTTATATCATTCCGAATTTCTTATTTTTCGTGACCTGAACATCAGTACACGCACGTAAATACTTTACTTGCTAATGCAGGTTAAATGACGCACCCTATAGTATAGGCTGTGGACCTAGACAGCAATACATTATCTATATATTAAATTATAGAATATAACATCTTTCAGTCATAAGATGTTGCAATACCTTGTCTGTCCGGCTTGGCTGAGGTTCATGTTGTTGGCTAGAGTTTGTGAAGAGGTACATAGACTCAGCCATGGTCTGACAAGCTTTTCCACTCCTTGCTCAACTTCATTTACTCTCAGTTCTTTCCTAGTTCAAAACGTACATCGTTTCTCGTGCGGTACGGTTTCACTACTATAACTGAATAAATTATTTCTTCATCGAATATTACTGTTTTACATCCAATGGATTTGGTTTAAAAAACCCGGATTCTTGAGACATAATTAAAATTATCAAGTTGCCTTTTGCAGTGGTCTTTCTTACTCGTTTATCTTCACATGTTTGTAAAGTGACATGGAAGCTATTTTAATGCTTAAAAAACCCCGAGGAGATCCCTAAGGTCCTCTTTTGAACACTTTAGATGGAGCATCGCTCATGACCAGCACACTTGTCATTTTTTTGTTGCGAACATTTTGGCATTATACACAAATGAAATGTAAAGTAAATGAAACTAAGAAAAGAGAATAAAAGAAAATGAATGAGAAGGACAAACAACAGACAAGAAAGGAATAACAAAACATCGATTAATGTAGTGATTGTATTTTCCGGCTTTGCTTGTGGTTGAGTGGTGGTCTCATCCCCGTCGTCAACTATCTGCACAATGTCGATGATGTCACAGTATATAACTGTCACAGTCTACTGTTTGTCACGGTACTAGTTTGTACAATTTCCACAACACAACAGTACCCAGGAAAGTTCTGTTGCTTTGGTAAGTTCATTGTAAACCATTCCTCTTTTTCATATCATAATTACGTTTTATATCAAAAATATTTTGCACAAGCCGGTGTTCGATAGTGTAAATGCTTCTAACAAACCATGATACTAAAAACTGATACAATTGTTTACTCTCCCTCGCCCCCTAATTTTAATTTGATAAAATAGTAAAGACAGAACGACCAAAGATTGTAATCATAACGGGATGTTTTGAATTTCAAAGCCGAGCTGCGCCCATATGCGTGACCTTATCTCATTGTGCTCCAAAGACACCGAAGTTTTGTGATCTATAATTCTGTCTCTGGCTTTGAAGCGAGATTTGGAGTTTCACTTCTCTCAATTCGATAAATCCACTGACAAGGGATTCCTAAGACTACCGAGGTAGGTATTATAGATCGTTTTAGCTACTTTGATGAAGTAAAAGTTCAGGGGTTTGAGCCACAGGAAAATGTTGACGTTTTGATAGAATATAGAATATGCAGTGTTAAGATTCTTTGTTGTTAATTCTATACAAAGTGGAAAACAACCCTGAATGACTTGAAACACTTCATACACGAATGTTTTTTGCAATCTAATTCACAAATTATCTAATATTCTTCGGTGGATTTTTAAGATTGCCTAAGGTATTCCAGTTGTTTCATACACCAAGCCATCTATTACTAAAATATTATTGAAACATTCAGAATTTATGATTTCTTTTCAATCCGAGCCGCAGGAATCAGAATGATAAGTATTTCAATTTTTAGACCTTGGCGTTGACATTTAGCTGAGCAGAATCATTTAACGATGCTGTTTAACTATTTCGATCAAAGCCTGACACGAACCGTTTCTCAAGATAAACACAATACTGGTCTTCATTGGCTCGAAGTGTTTAACTATGTCAATTGTTGTATTTATATGCATTTATCGGCTCACAGCCAGCCAGCTTTAGATCTGTATTGATGAGCAAAGCAAATTATTCTCATTCAACCGACTCTGCCCGCTGTGTCAGACAATCACTTGACCCTAGAGACTTATGTGAACGTCAATGCATCGAACCATTGAAATAGCAAAACAAGAATTCCACTGAAAGGACCTAGCAAATAAATGAACAAATATATAAATAATGTAACGAATGAATGAATGAATGAATGAACGAAATAATAAATGATTGAATGACTAAATTAAAAAACGAACGAACGAGCGAATGAACAAATGAATGAATGAATAAAAAGGGAATAATTGAATAGAAACAAGAAAACAGAGGAAGATTACATAGCCAATATCATTTTAATATATAATATATTTTAATATATATACATATATATATATTTCCTTTTATATTTTCATCACTATTCTCCTCAGCTTAGCTTTTCTTTATTCGTACTTCCCATCTTCATTAATTTTGTTCGTTTTTATTCTGAAGTTGATATTCATAGAAAGATAAAGGAATAAAATACTGAAATAACTGAATTATAACGGTCAATATGACTGTGGTAGCTGTACAGTATTCAATATGACTATGGTACATAAGTGATTTCACTGCAAAGTTTTGAACATTTTACAACAATTTTTTTTAACTGACCTGTAAGCGGGAATGGCTTGGAGTTTTAACAGAAAAAGTTTTCACTTCGTGTTGTGTGACATGCTGTCATAAGCACTGTGTGTCTGTACTCTTATTGACAACGGCAAACCAACCAATCAAATTGCGAGATTACTCTCAAGTGTTGTAAAATATTCAATATAATACAATGCAATACAATAACTAACATACAATAACTATGGTAGCTGTACAGTATAAGAGTGTATATCAGACATAATGAATGCATTCCGTTCCTGTTTCAGGCGATTCTATTAATAGATTGAGCGCTATTTATATCACAGCTTATTTCCAGCTGCAGTCGTGGATAAAATCGTTCTTCTAAATATGGAATGTGCGATGTCGATCATTGCGCATGCCATGACGTCATATTCACGTAATTGCATAATTAATGTCGCCATCATGAATCATTAGGGAGCATAGCCCTGATAATGCAAGGAGCTCTAAATTCCATGAAACACGAGTGTTTATTTAAGGGTTAGAGAATGATGTGAGTGCTTTACCGGCAAATACATGCACGCGCTGTCTGTAGAATGAACGAGAATTCAAATACTGCACGAGGCATAGCCGAGTGCATATGAAGAATTTCGAGTTCATTCTACAGTGAGCAAGTGCGTGTATTTACCGGTAATGCACGAACTAGAATTCTCTATCCCTTTTAAACTGAGTGCACTGCATCCGGTAAAGGCGACATTGGATAGCATTTGATAGTAGTAATTTCGAGCTCGATCTTCACACGAATTGATGTTTTGAACTGGCCTCAAAAATTCCTTCATAATATCACTTTTCTGCAATTAGACTACTCTACCTCATTATATTTTGAATTTCTAACTTCAGTTGAATCTCGTCTTAGAAGTTTTCAAGTTATTTAGTACAACTGCTTCCCTTTAATTTTGACAGTCTTTTCTATCTTTGTCATGGTTTGTTGTCAGTCTCAGTCTGTGTTTCTTGTAAGTAGTTCACCGAGTTCTTCGGCATGAATTTTCGTTTCAAAACCTCAAGAATTCCTTTACTGAATAATATTATATTTTTCTGAAATAAAACATCAATTTAAACTTTTTAGTTTTAATGTAGGATTCGAAACAAAAAAGTTTTCATTCAGAATTATTAAAATTTTTAAAATTTAAAATTTTACGAAAATGAAGTACGGTTGCTTTTTTTGACATAACACTGGAAATATTGCTAGATATTACCTTTCAGCATCGTGACACTCCATGTAGTTTGATGTTAAGTATTTAGTGGAGTTGAATCTTCAATTACATTCGTAATTCTTGCTAACTGATGTTTAACTTTGTTGAAAGCGGTCAGCCATTTTGTTTTCTGATCTGACTAGTATCATTCGTAGGGGTGAAGGGGAAAGGATTTGCTCATTAGTGTACGGGTGTGTGTTATTGGAGTGCATTAGTGCACGGCAATGCGCCAATCAGCTTGTTGGATTTTCTACAGTGGACGAAGTTTGAATATTAATATACTCTAACCGTCTTAGAATATAGTCATGCTCACGAGAGTATATTCTAATGATTTCAATGCTTTGTGAAATTATATGTGCGGCACTTGACTTGGAGTTATTAGTAATGTGATGGATATTTGTGTTCATCTAGTTTTTAGTTATGATAGGGTTTTATTACTTTTATTGAGTGGTTACAAGACCTGGTACATTGGGTTTGCTTGCTTGTGTAATGAGAGGGCGATCCGATTACAATGATTGTATATAAAGTTGAAGCTCTCCTTGCAACCACTCTCGTAAGCGACCAGCTCTAGAGACGACCAACTTAACGAAGCGCCGTTTGTATCGTCACTCATGGTCTGTAATTAAAAACTCTCGTAAGCGACCGCTCCCGTATACTGTCGTACGTGACCGCGACAATTTTTGGTAATTACCAACTACGTGGTTCCTCTGTTTTTAAGCTGCCGTAAGCGATCACTCAGATCGAGTCAGATTCGCCGATTAGTCAACACTCAATTTCTTCAATAAGTCTTAGGACTCAAAATAGTATTGTGTGAAACGTTGTTTGTAAGTGCGCATTACAATACAATACTGTAGTAATGGGCAGGTATCGTGCTTACGTTTTACAATACATAAATTAAATGTATACAACTGATGTTTATATCATGACATCTCCCTTTCCGTAAGTTATTTCTTTTGGAATCAATATGGATATAAATAACTTGTTAACAATAACATTATGTTTCAATGGTTGCTCATGTATGTAACTTTTTTTCTTTTGTGTAAGTGCTAATTGTTCTTTATATATAGCTAATTGCATAATCGTTGTCGGGTTGAAAATCATAAATGATAGAAGCTGAGATCGCAAGGATGGATGGGAAATCAGTTCATGAGCCGCATTACATACAGATATATTCAATGTTCTCGTATTTTTGAAGGTATATGAGCTATTTAACTAAGATCCTATAAGTCTGGACAAAAAGGTGTTATTTGAGAGTTTTAATTTCCCAGAATTCCTTTTGGTCATATCTTTCATGATTTTCAACCCGACAACGATTATGCAATTAGCTATATAACGATCAGGTGGCTTTATGATCCTGCTGCTGCGTGTTGCTGTTGTCACAGGTGGTACGCGGGCAGGGATGGTTGTCTGTTGGAATTTCTGTACTCGGACGATGAGTATTAATGGACTACGTGTTTCAACTCGTCAGGTTTATTCGTGGACACCACGGTTCGAACGACGATGATAATGACGTTAATAACGATAATGACGTTCATGACGGTAAAACCTATAACAATTGAGTGACAATTACTAATTTTGTACATTTCGTTAGATAAAGTGTTGTATACCTACATCATAGTCCCTTAGTCTTTGACTTAAATCGAACAGATTACGTATATAAACGTTCGTCGCGACGCCGCCATCTTATTTTTCCTCGCAAAGACTCTCGGTCATTGTATACGTACCACAGGGTACCCGATCGCGCGATTATACTGTGTTTATAACTGTGTTCTCGATACACCGGGAGGACGGGGGTCGCTGCGATCGCAATTTTAAACGAATGTACAGTCTTTCTACGTGAATAGTTCAGTTTTCTTGTACGTAGTCATAGTCTACAGGTACCAAGAGGGCGAGGCGTTGAACCGCGCGAGTGACTGTGACATCTCTCGCCCCTCTATACTCACGAACATCTTCTCCAACTCGGTAGTTCTTGTAGGTAACTGATACTCGTCGCACCTTGCCATCTCCGCTTGGGAACACTTCCCTGACAAGTCCCAATCGATATTCTCCCCGAAAGACATTCTTATCGGCCACAATGACTACGTCTCCTGATCGTAGATTACGAGTGGACGTGTGCCACTTGCGACGTACTATTAATGTAGGGGCGTACAGCTCCGTCCATCTTTTCCAGAAGTCTTCGGTAACTGCTTGTACCAGATGATAGCGAGTTCTGATGTTAGAATTGTGTGGTTGCCATCCCAATGGGTTAATAGCTCTCGCTCTTCCAAGTAGCAGAATGTTGGGTGTAAGGATGTTAAGTGTAGAATCGATACTTGGTTGTGCTCCAATGGGTCTTTCATTCATGAGGTTGGATACTTCATAGCACAAGGTGAGGAACTCAGGTACAGAAAGACACTGATTGTTTACTGCGAAATGGATGGCTCGCTTGGCAGACTTGACAAGTGACTCGACTGCTCCTTGATACCATGGGCTATCAGCGGGACCAAATATCCAGGTAGAACCGTTCTTGGTGCCACTCTTCTGTAAAGACTGTCGGTCCATGTTCTTCCAGGCTTCCTCGAGTTCTCTTCCAGCACCGATCAACTGGGAACCAGGGTCACTGTATATCTTCTCTTGCCACCCACGAACACTAGCAAACCTGCTTAGAGCCAAGAGGAAAGAACTTGTGTCATATGCGAATACGGCTTCTATATGTACCGCTCGCATTACCATATCGGTGAAGATCACTCCATATGCTTTACCACTTGTTCGTTTCTGCACCTCTCCTCTCACTGCATATGGGCCAAATAAATCGAGCATTACCATGTTGAAGGCGGGTGACGGTTTCAATCTTGCTTCAGGTAATGGTGACATTTCTTGTTCTAGAAATTTTGCTTCTCGTAACTTGCATAACTGACAACTTCGCTTGACTGATCTCGCCAGTTTGCTTCCCTGAGATACCCAATACTTCGTTCTGAATAGAGCCAAAGTTGCATCACGTCCTCTGTGACCATTTCGACGAGCACGTTCCACGAGAAGACGCGTGGCACGATGACATGCAGGTAGTAGCTTCTGTAGTGACGAATCTGGCGTCATGGCATTGTATCTGGACAATCTCTCGCCAACGACCCACAGTCCATTCTCTTCTTGAGTAGGCTTTAGATTGGCAAAACGACCACCTTTGCCTTTCTTGCGATCCGTTCTCATAAGGTCAGCTTGCAGTGACTTCTGGAGGTCTTTTACAATAAAGTCCTCTGCGTCTTGTAATTGCTGAGCAGAAATCATCTCGGTTCTCCCACCACTGAAGGACTTGATTTGAGCAACGTTCTTTAGTCTTGCCACGATCCAGACAACTCTGTTAATGTCACTGAATCTCTCATAATCAATGAGAGAAGAATTCGTGGTGGTTGCAGTTGAAGTACATATCTTCTTTTCACCTGGGAGTGGCTCTTCTTTCTGTAGGCCAAATTTGAGCCCCCATCTTTCAACTGGTTCGCGCATAATGGGAGGACCATCCCACCAGTCTGATTCCTGATTAAGCTCTTTGATCGAGTAGGTATCTCCAACAGTTGGAAATTTACTGCAACGACAACCGCCGCAGCGTGGGGTGATCTCGGTTGCAAGTTATTCTCCTTGAATAAAATTATCAACTTTAATTTCAGTACTCTTGCTGCTGAATGAATGAGCAGTGTTCACTTGTCGACCGCGGTTTGCTGTTTCTCTAATATCATCTCGCAATTCGATGCTTACCGCTGATCCTGGTTGAAATTCTGGATGTGAATCAAGTCGGACGTAATAGGATTCAAGCTTGATCTTTGAATCATGAATCGTTTTTACAAGGTTCGAGTCATATTTGGTATCTTCAGAAAGATCTGGATGAGTGCCTGAAGGCAAACTCCAAGTTCTCCTTTCATGATGCTCAGGTTGTCGCCGCACTTTGCCACTTCCTGCTTGGGATGTAGGCCATAGTGATCACAACCGAGTAGAATATCAACACAAGTTGTCTTTCTTTGTAGGGAATCTGGGTCATAGTTGGGAAACAACTTTGACAAGACGTTAGTGTTTAACTTGCTTATGGGACCAGTGATTCAGTCCATGCCGAATGCAGTGATGGCTACCTTCTTTCCAGAGTCAGTTACAAGTGTGAACTGATACTGTTGAGTGTCATACGTTTTCTCTACACCTCCCATAGTTGTAACATCAAGTGTGAATCTGTTCAGTCGTTTTGCTTTGACCCTGGCCGCTGCTTGGTGAGTTATGTATGTTGTATTTGATCCGCCATCACAGAACACGGTGACATCCTTTCCACTTTCACACACTTTTGCTTGTTGGAGTGGGATACAATGAAAGATGAGCACCTTTAGATACATGCGTAGATGCTTCAACATGAACATGATTAGACGCTTTAGAATCTTCCTTGGGTTTCTCGATCTTGCACAACAACGGGTGATGTTCCTCGCCACCACGTGACTTACATGGTTGTTTGTTAGGGCAGTTTTTTTCTTGGGTGGTCTCCAAAACAAATGAAACTTGCATTCACCCGTTTTAGGAGTTCGTATTTACCCCCTGTACCACTTGTGGGGAGTTTTTGGAATTCTTTACATTCACTTGTTGTGTGTTTAATGGAGTCTATCTGGTGATAAGCGCACTGATAATATTTCTTCTTGTTCTGACTTGTCCCAGTTCCAAGGTGTGTTTGACCTTTTCCACGATCAGCGACTTTAAAGACTTCAAGATTCCTCTTCCGTTTTACTTGGTTTTCCGCCAGTCGAGCTACTGTTTCACGCTCTCTTTCAAGGAACTTCGTGAATGGGCGAAACGGTTGGATTTTCTCGCCCGATGACATATCATGGTATTTTCGAATCCATTCGACTTTCAAATGTCCTGGTCATGGCAAGCCCGTTCACAAAATCAACGTCCCTCATAGTGAGAGTGTTCAACTGATTTAACTCCTCAAGCTGACTGTACGAAGACTCTACTGCGTCCACGAGCTCCACTAGTCCTTTGTAGTCCTCCTCTGAGACAGGTTTCAATCTGTGTAGTTCTTCAAGCGCGGCCTGTACACTTGCACTTGCATCCTCGTAATGAGTTTCAAGTTTCTTCCACATAGTATCATAAGCCTCTGGCTTTGTTACGTATACTGATTTAATACGCTGTGCTGCTTCACCTTTGACTGACCTCTTAAGTTCATGTGCCAGAGATGTCTTGTTTTGATAAGCTCCTTCTGATAGTTGCTTCCACACAGCCTTAAACTCAGGCCAGTCCTTTCTGTGTCCCGTAAACACAGGAAGTGCATTCTTCTTCAGTTGAACATTACCGTGGTTGGCAGACATGCCTCTGTTGCTTGGAGTAAAATTGTCATAGTCTGTAGGAAATGCCACATGTGTTCTTGGCTCTGGGTTGAAAGGAACACTTAGTGGGGTATAACTTGATGAGACCTCATACTGTGGCATTGACAGGGGACTCTATTGCATCTGGGATACCACTGGGCTGGCCAGCGTATTACCCATAACAAAGGGTGTCTGTTGTATCTGAGGTACTACTGGGCTGGCCAGTGGACTGTTCATCACAACGGGTGTGTGTGGTATCTGAGATACCACTGGGCTGGACAGTGTACTACCCATGACAAAGGGTGTCTGTTGTATCTGAGGTACTACTGGGCTGGCCAGTGGACTGTTCATCACAACGGGTGTGTGTGGTATCTGAGATACCACTGGGCTGGACAGTGTACTACCCATGACAAAGGGTGTCTGTTGTGTCTGAGGTACCACTGGGCTGGCCAGTGTACTGTCCATCACAAAGGGTGTGTGTAGTGCCTGAGATACTACTGGGCTGGCCAGTGTACTACCCATAACAAAGGGTGTCTGTTGTGTCTGAGGTATCACTGGACTGGCCAGTGTACTGTCCATCACAAAGGGTGTGTGTAGTGCCTGAGATACTACTGGGCTGGCCAGTGTACTACCCATAACAAAGGGTGTCTGTTGTGTCTGAGGTACCACTGGTCTGGCCAGTGTACTGTCCATCACAAAGGGTGTGTGTAGTGCCTGAGATACTACTGGGCTGGCCAGTGGACTACCCATAACTCCTGTAGTAATGTACTTTGTCTTATCTGCACTATCTGTAACTGTTGTCCCAGGAAACTTAATTGGTGTTGAAGCTCTAAAAGGATTAGTAGCCGGGTATACATGTTTGGGCTGAACATACATTGTAGTTTGTGCTGTTGATGTACTGAGAGGAAACATGGTTTCTATAGAAGTACTATCTTCTGTGGTGTCTGGCACCATTGGAGCACCACTAGGCTAAGTGGGTTGCGTCTGTGTGCTGGACACTGGTGTAGAATCAGATGTAATTCCCATTGAGACACTTGTTGCTGCTGTAGAACTCACTACAGATGATACAGAGGACGTTAATAGGGTTACAACTGATACAACCGACTCTTGAGAGGTGGATAAACCCCGTAGACGTTGATTTATTTCTCTTTTTAACTTATAAGCTGATCCAATAACACTATCAACTTGCATTTGATGTTCTGACATTTGTTCTAGAGCTTTAAAGGAACTGAGTTTAGCCATATTGTCTCCAATTACATCCATGATAGGCTCTATATCATCTTTATCTGCTTGCAAAGTGTACAAATCTGGATTCTCTGAGTACAAGTTCAATTCAATATCCAACATAAGTTCTCTCAGTTTGATATGGTTCCTTGAAATGATGACTTTAATTGGTCCTGTCTCTTTGTCTTCCACTCTCTTAAGGCTTACAGTTTTTTCTTCAATAAATTCTCTTCTAGCTTCCTTGTAAGTCAGACACACATTCATTCTGTAGGTAGCAATGTCTTCACCATTAACAATACGATGTTCAGCATTGCATTCCTCCATAACCAGGGCTTCATACTCCTCATTCAAAGCACAAAAATCATCATAAGCCTTTTCCAGGTATCCATATCGACGTCACGGTTGATTGAACCAGTTAGCCTTCTAGCTGCCATTGTAACAGCTCGTTTGGCTGTACTTCTTTATTGTTTCTTGTCTTCAATTCCACTCATGGTCTGGCCTTCGCTGGGTTTGTATTTAAAAGTACTCTTCAGTCTTGACTGGCAACACTTAGTAGTCACTTTCTTTCCCAGCTGAGTGTTCACAAGATTCGACAATCGGCGTCCTGCTCTGTTTACTATTGATGTTTTACTGTACTCGGACGATGAGTATTAATGTACTACGTGTTTCAACTCGTCAGGTTTATTCGTGGACACCACGGTTCGAACGACGATGATAATGACGTTAATAACGATAATGACGTTCATGACGGTAAAACCTATAACAATTGAGTGACAATTACTAATTTTGTACATTTCGTTAGATAAAGTGTTGTATACCTACATCATAGTCCCTTAGTCTTTGACTTAAATCGAACAGATTACGTATATAAACGTTCGTCGCGACGCCGCCATCTTCTTTTTCCTCGCAAAGACTCTCGGTCATTGTATACGTACCACAGGGTACCCGATCGCGTGTTTATAACTGTGTTCCCGATACAATTTCCATCGGTGGAGTCGCGTCCTTGGGAACTTGGTTGTTTTCAGTTTGCGGTTTTGTTGGTGAGGGTTGTGTTGTTTTGTCGGATGTGTGTTCTGTTTCGACGCAGTTCTCCTCCCATTGGGGTACCAATTCGATACGATCTTGGTACGTCTTCCAGCTTTTCCTTGATCCTTGCTGGTTGCCATTTGTGGGTTGTTGGGTCTTGTATGGTCACGTTTTGGCCTGCATTGTAGGTCTGGAAGAATCCTGCTGTTTCGATCATGGTAATCGTGTTTCTGGATTTGCTTTCTTCTAGCCTTTTAATTTGATAACGTCTTCATTGTTGTTGTAGGTTGGTTGTCTTGTATCTTTCGTCGGAGTAGAAATTCATGATCAGATGGAGATGGTAATTTGTTGTCCATTGGAGTTGCACGAAGACATAGCAGAGCCTTGGGGTCTTCGTGGGTCTTGTGCGCCTTTTGAAGTACTGCCTTTACTGTCTTGTTCTTGATTCTCTATGAAACCGTTGCTCTGTGGATAGCGAGGGGAACTGGATAACGAGGGGAACTGGTTACATGCTTGAATACGATTGCATTGGCAAACTCCTTAAGGATACGGTTCACCTTGGCGGGTACGTCTCGGAAAAAAAAAAAATTTGCTTATTATTTGACCAATTCCCATCAACTTTACATCATTTTAAAGCTAATAGAATGAAGATCGCCATAATACCGTGATATTTTCTTTTAAATTAGAAATGGAGACGTCGCGGCTCATTGTTTTGAAAACAACCGTCTCCGTTTGACCGAATTAATGGACCTTGTGTTACATTCGACCCTATTGATCTTTATACCATATCAATCACGACACTTTGACCTGTCAAACTGTGTCAGGCTTTTGTCATATTCGATGTCGATCAAAAGTTATGACGTGTTGACTGAAGAAGAAACAACATTTATGATTGAATAAACTTCAACGCGTACGCAGGCTTCAACTCGTTCACGGGACAGTTCTCCCAACACAGATGACTTGAACGTCAGGTAAATCTGCGTGTCGTCAGCATACATATGATATGAGATACCATGACGACGCATTATATTACCTAGAGGGGTGGTATACAACAGATACAGGATCGGCCCAAGAACAGATCCTTGTGGTACGCCGCAGGTCAATGGACGGCTGGAAGATTTTGCATTCTCAATAACCACAAGTTGCCTACGATCGCAAAGATATGAGCTGAACCATTTATGTACAGTGCCTTCAATCTCGTAGCAGTTAGACAGTCTTGAAATAAGTATTCCGTGGTCGACCGTGTCAATAGCTGCTGAAAGATCTGTCATCATCTATGGCGCGCAGGACATCATTTTGCACTCTGATGAGCGCAGACTCAGTACTGTGGCCGGTCTTATATGCACTCTGGAACAATTCTTGAAGATTGTTGTCATACAGATGATTGTTGAGCTGAGATGCGACAATTAGAACACTTGGAGAGAAACATCAAGTTGGATACTGGTCTGTAGTTCTTAAAAAGTTCGTAGTCCAGTGATGCCTTTTTGAGGAGCGGTTTAAGCAAGCTTCCTTCATGCCCGATCATGTCCCTAGTTATCACACCATGCTCTAGTGAAAAATTCACAACTTTGGTAACAAACGGTAACAGCAGGTCGAAACAACCCATTAAGACCGATGCAGGAATTGGATCAAGGGCACAGGACTTACGACCTGAAGATCTGATGAGCTTGGACAGTTCCTCAGTTGTGACAAGCTCAAACTCGCATAGCTTGGTACCGTAGTAGGGTGGAGGCTCAGGAAATTGATCATCCACAGTGTTCTTTTCCAACTGCAGCTCCTCCCGTATATCTGAAATCTTGTTAATGAAAAAGTCAGCAAAAGCATTTGCAAGGGATTCGTTGTCGTCACAATGAGGTAATTTATTCTCAGCCTTTCGATGAAGCAACTTATCAAAATTAGAAAAGAGACTCCTGGGATCAGAATGATTTTCCTCAATAACCGCAGAGTAATAGTTCATCTTAGCATCAAATATACACTTATTGACCAGATTACACTGATCAACGTACAATTCGCGGTGCACAGTGAGTCTAGATGCTCGCATATCTTTCCCGGGTAGGTACTATATTTTGAGGTCATATGGTTGTAACCTCAATTAGTAGCATGCATTCTCTGCAGGCGCTGTGGAGCAGCTGTGAGATGTTTCATATGGATGCTTTCAAGTGGTTTATGATCGCTCTGAACTGTAAATGGTCAGCCAAAGAGGTAGGTGTTCACATACGTACACGACTGCCAGGAGCTCTCAATGTTTGCGTATCTTGCTTCGACGTCTGTCGGTGCCTTGCTTGCGAAGGCTACATATTTGCCATCCATTAGTGTTGCCCCAAGGCCTTTCATCGAAGCGTCTACTTGGAGTTTGACGTCTGTAGTGTCGTCGAAGTATGCGAGAGTGATTTCTTCACTGATTGATTTCTTGATTCGTTCAAACGCCTTCTGATACTCTGCGTTCCATTGAAAGTGTTGTCATCCTTCAAAAACTCTCTTAGTGGTGCTGTAAGTGAACACATGCTTCATCTATTTTAGTGATGATGCTTTCGCAGTATCAGGTTGTACACCGTCTTCACTGTAGATGATGCCGAATAATTTGATCTTCTGCTGCATGATGTGGTATTAGCCACTTTAGAAACGAGTGGAAGACTGGGAACGAGTTTTAAGAATTAATCTAATTAAAAAATGAACCCCATCACAAGAAAGAGCATGTCAGAATTAGTAAGTTTTAGGAGTTTGATAGGGTTTGGAGAAGCAGCAACTGAACTGCAGACATTCAAAAACTTCAAAAATTACAAAGCGTCCCTACTAAACATACATTTCTTTGTAACTTTTGCGATTTTTGGAAAGCTGTTACTCGTTCAATATCTAACAAAACCTTTTGAAATAATGATAATTGTGATATGCTCTTTCTTGTGATGGGGTTCATTTTTTAATTAGATTAATTCTCAAAACTCGTTCCCAGTCCTTTACTCGTTTCTAAAGTGGCTAATTTGTCTGCGCTGAGCTTCAGACCGATAGTTCACGTCTCTTCATCATACTCTGTAGGTCCTGGTCATGATCTTCTTCCATTTTGCCGTATACTACGATGTCGTCTGCGATGCCTATGACTTCATCGCAACCCTCGAAGACATCTTGAGGCATTCGTAGACCAAACGGCATGCGAATGAATCTGTATCTCCCAAATGGTGAATTGAAGGTTGTCAGATAGGTGGACTCTTGGTCGAGTACGACATTCCAATATCCGCTTTTCGCGTCTTGGATATAGAAGTATTTTGATCCGCTCAACTTCGGTAGGATTTCCTTAAGGATCGGTGCCACGTGATGGTCTCTATTTATTGCAGCATTTAGAAACTTGGGGTCGAGGCATATTCTCAAGCTGTCGTTAGGTTTACGCCTGTTGAGGCTTCTTCAACAATAGAATAATGTTTCCGTGTGCATTTGTTTACGTACTTTCTTCAGGGATGTAATTGTACTTATATATGTAAATTATTCGTTTTTCTTGGCTGTTGTTGTTAAGGAGTGACAGAATCAGAACAACTTCTCATCATGGCTAGCTAGAATTTCTCTTACAGATTCCACTCGTAAGTTCGTTTACATTATTACTTTTCCTGTATGTATGTATTTACTTGTTTATTTGTTTCAGGAATTCATTTTTCCTTCCTATTTTGTACTAAATAAATCAAGAATAAAGTAGAATCAGTGGCGGTAATATGCATGGTCTTGAATTCTCTTCATCATGAATTCGATAATGGAACATTACTTTGGCTAGCTAGATATCTAATGGACAAAATGTCTCTACACGAAGAAAGTCTACGCTGCTTAGCAAAATCTCGACAAGGTCACATGGGTTTCTTAACTCGCCTCTGTAACGAAGTAGACGTGTTAATTGTGGATTATTCGAACATCGTAAAAGTCAAAGAAATACAGTTTAAATTGCAAGCAGCATGGAAAAGATTTAAAGAGTCTTCCAGTGTTTACCTCGAATCATTGGACCCTTACCGAGATTTTCCAGAAATAACTAAAGTCCACGAACAAGAAAGCCAACAGGAGGAGAGAATGAACGCGTATATGGAGATTCTAGAGAAGTACATCGCTGACGCTACAGCCCATTACAACCACCCAATTCTAGTTCCACAGAATTGTCTTATTGCCTCTGCACCAGCATCAGAGATATATCATTCTCCCGAGGTCTTACCGAACGTGCTCCACTATCATACAGCCCATCCATCTCTCAGAGGTACTTCATTGTCAACCAAGTCTGGCCGCTCTTCACGAAGTTCTTCATCTAGCCATTCAGAAGCCATCGAGAGATTAAGAGCTGCATGGCATGTTGCTCTTAAAGCAGAATTAGCCGAGCGAAAACACACTATCAACCAGATAAAGAAGACTTTGGAGCTTGAAACAAAAAAATTACATATGGATCTTCAACGGCGTATTGAATTAGCTGCACTGGAAGCCGAAAAAGACATCCAAGAAGCGAACAACAAAGCTGAAATGGCCCGATTAGAGGAGAAATTGGCAGAGAGAGAACTACAAGAGCTAGAACTCGATTATGAAACATCGCAAGACCAAGTTCCTCTTCCGGATCCTGTAAATAATAATCCTACATCACATTTGTTGCGACCAAATACACCTTGGTGGAAACCTCCTAGTCCTCAAGTAAAACCATTTCACACCATTGCTGTCGATGATTCTAAATAAAAACGGTCACCAGAGAATGTATTGAAAACAATGGTTGAAACGATGGAACGCATAAGTATTTCCCACAATCTGCCAGCTGCCAAGGTAATCAAGTTCAGCGGCAACTCTGAGGACTATCCTACCTTTAGGCAAAGATTTCGTCTTCTGGTCGAGTCAAAGCCCTTGGATGATTCTGTAAAAATGACCAACCTGTTGCAGTTCCTAGAAGGAAACCCTTTGACAGCTGTATTACCTTACGAAACCCTACCAGGCGGTCTCAACAAGGCACTTACAGTCCTGGAAGAGCGGTATGGACGACCATGTCAAATCATCCGTGCATGTGTTGATAAACTCATCAAAGGTCCAGTCATCCACTACAGTGATCGAGAAGCGCTTCAAAAATTTGCTGACACTGCTGAATCTACATATGAAACATTGAACTCATTAGGATGCTTACACGAAATGAATTCAAGCCATCTTGAAAGCATCATTCTGAAACTGCCAAAATCGTACCAAGCCAACTTCGCTAACTATCTGAGAAGGCTGGAGAAAAGAGGTCAAACAATGCCAACCTTTAAAGACGTGGTTGATTTTCTAAAGGAAAAAGCGTATGTCGCAAATCACCCATTCTTCTCTGACACATCTGCCAAGGTACAGGCCACATCTTCATCTTTCAAACCAAAGGCTACGACCCTATTAACGAGCTCAAACCAATTAAGCACAGTGAACTCAGTACAAGGTAGAAGCAACACCATGACGAACGAAGCAACATCTCAGCAATGTCCGTTGTGTTCAGAGTCCCATAAATTGTATTGCTGCGAAGATTTCAAGTCTAAACCAGTGAAGGACCGCAGTGAGTTCATCAAGTCACGTGGACTATGTTTCATTTGTCTTAATTCCAAAAGTCACCTATCCCGTTCATGCCCATCTACCGGACGCTGCAAAGTCTGCAAAAGGTCTCATCATACGTTGCTGCATGTGTTTGAAATTCCTTCAAAGAAAGACGAACATCAAACTGACGATCCATCAAAACGATGTAATGTTATTTCATCTGAAGAACATGTCGAGACTTTACTCCAAGTCGTCCCAATTGTCGTAATTGGTCAAGGAAATAGAAGGATGTCTACCTATGCACTAATTGATTCAGGATCTGACACCACGATGATTGATCAATCCCTGGCATCACTTCTCAACATTGAAGGAGAGAAAGAGAACATCTTGATTGACACTGTAGTAAAGAAAAACATCCAAGAAACATCGTCAAGAGTGAATTTTAGAGTTTCTTCAGTAGACTACCATGATAGTAACCTGATCGAGGTCCCAATAGCTTGGGCAGTGAAGGATCTTACCATCCCATTGAAACATCTAAACAAGAAAGTACACACCTTGCCGCATCTCCAGGCTATACCATTTCCTCAAGTAGAAAGATCTAAGATATCAGTTTTGTTGGGGACAAATGTTCAAGAAGCTTTCATTCCTATTGAAGTTCGAAAGGGACATCCAGATCAACCGCTGGCCATTAAGTCCATTCTTGGCTGGAGCATCCTTGGAGGAACTGATAATGCAAGGTCAAATGTCAACGTGAACTGTGTTTGTAAACATGATTCTACACTGGAAGTAAACCTGCGAAGATTTTGGGAAATCGAGTCTCTTGGTATCGAGAAGACAGCATTTAAACCTATGTCTGTTGAAGATCGTGACGCACTGAAAACCATTGAAGACACATTGTCCAAGGTCGATGGTCACTACCAGATGGGACTACTTTGGCGTGAATCCGCTGTACAATTGCCATACAACAGACCCCTTGCTGAAGCAAGATTACAGCACTTGAAAGGTAGACTAAAGCGTGACGAAGAACTCAGAATCAAGTACAAAGCTGTCATTGACGACTACGTTGCCAAGGGATACGCGAAAAAGATGAGCAATGAGGAGGCAGCTGAAAGGTCTGATGTAACGTGGTATCTCCCCCACCATCCTGTACTAAATCCTAATAAGCCAGGCAAGGTACGTGTCGTATTCGACGCTGCAGCAAAATTTCAAGGTACTTCTTTAAATGATCAACTCGTCCAAGGCCCAGATTTGATAAATGACCTGGTTGGAGTTCTCATCCGTTTTCGAGAAGATCGCATTGCCCTCACTTCAGATATAGAAGCCATGTTCCATCAGACAAAGGTTCTTCCAAAGGATACAGATGCTCTTCGTTTCCTTTGGTGGCCAGATTAGCATGGATGGACCACCAGAAGAGTATAAGATGTTAGTTCACATATTTGGCGCGAAATCGTCACCTTGTTGTGCCAATAAGACCTTAAAGAAGATAGCTGACGACAACCAAGGAAAATATGATACAGAAGCGATACAAACCGTCTACAGGAATTTCTATGTTGACGACGAGTTAAAATCTGTCTCTACAACTGATCAAGCCATTCGCTTAGCAAGTCAACTCACCGCATTGCTGAAAGAAGGTGGATACAACTTAACATAATTCATGTCCAATAGCCGCGAAGTACTTGCTTCAGTTCCATCACAGCAAAGAGCAAGGCCAAATCTGAACCTAGATCTCGATGAGTTGCCTGTAGAACGAGCATTGGGACTACATTGGTGTCCAGAGACTGATTCCTTACAATTCAGAAGTGTAGACTCAAGCAAGCCCTTTACCAAGCGCGGAATTCTCTCAGTTGTAAGTTCATTATATGATCCACTTGGTTTCTTGAGCCCTTTCATACTCCTCGCAAAGATCGTTCTTCAAGACCTATGGAGGATGGAAGCCCCTTGGGACGATGAAATTCAAGAACCACAAGCTACCCGATGGAAACATTGGTGTACGATGCTTAAAAGGGTGAAAGACATCACTGTTCCAAGATGTTATAGAGGTCCAATTATGACAACCGTCATGAATACTCAGCTGCATTTCTTCTCTGATGCTTCAAAACGAGGTTTAGCAGCAGCATCCTACATCAGAATGGTCGACACAGAAGGATTTATTCACTCAACGCTCGTCATTGGTAAAGCACGCAATGCACCATCAAAGGATTGGTCAATCCCACGTCTAGAGTTGCATGCTGCAGTATTGGCCACAAGGATGTACGTACTGGTAACAAAGAAACTAGATCTTCCTGTTGATGAGAATCTGTTTTGGACCGACTCAATGATAACACTGCAATACATCAAGAACAAGAAACGTCGCTTTGGACCCTTTGTCGCCCATAGATTGATGGAAATTCACGAGTCAACTTCACCTGAGCATTGGAGGTACGTGCCAAGCGCGCAGAATCCTGCAGATGGAGGATCCCGTGGAATGAAGATTGACGACTTTCATTCTGATTGTAGTTGGTGGAATAGTCCAACCTTTCTTCGTCTGACAGATGACAAATGGCCCAACGACAAGATCAGTAATCTTGCGGACGACGATAAAGAAATCGTTCAAGCAAAGTATGTTATGTCTGCTTCTACTGGATCTTCCTTTGATTGCCTGATGAAAAGATTTTCTTCTTGGCCTCGCCTTCAGACGTCTATTGTTTGGTTGCTCCGGTTTATCAGCTTTATAAAGAGAGAACCTCCCTACAAAGGTCCATTACGTCTTCTAGAGATGAGAAATGCAACACTTGTCATCGCAAGATTTATACAGTCTCAATACTTCCCAGATGAACTTGACTGTTTGCAGAGTGCCCATCACGTTAGTGGACAGAGCAAAATCGCAAATCTCAACCCTGTTCTGATTGATGGAGTTATACGTGTTGGAGGACGAGTGAGACACGGGCCGATGCCATTCGACGCCATCCATCCTATTATTCTTCCTAAAGACCATCCAGTTTCTCAATCCATTGTGCGCTTCTATCATGAGACCAATGGACACGCTGGAAAAGAACATGTTCTCTCCCTTATTCGCCAAGTCTTTTGGATACTTCAAGCAAGATCTCTGGTTCGGAAGTTGCTTCGAAAGTGTTTTGTTTGCAGAAGACACAACGAATCCACCATGCGTCAAATTATGGCTGATTTACCAAAGGTAAGACTGGCAGCCTACGAACCGCAATTTAGCTACACAGGAACCGATGTGTTTGGGCCTTTCACAGTTAAACGTGGACGAACGACCCAAAAGATCTATGGATGCCTCTTCGTCTGTTTTACCTCTCGTGCTGTCCACATCGATGATCTGAGTTCTATGGAAACAGACACCTTCATCCAAGCTCTTCGACGCTTTATATCTAACAGATATGGAGCGACAACGGAACAAATTTCGTTGGAGCCGAAAGAGAGCTAAGACAAGCAGCCAAGGAGTTGGACCACAGCAAGATAGTAGCAGAATTACACTCAAAGAACATCGAGTGGCTTAGTTGTCCATTTGCAGAATGGCGATTCCAACCACCTACAGCGAGCCATATGAGCGGGGTATGGGAACGGCTTGTACGAAGCGTGAAAAGAGCTATGAAAGGAGTAATGGGAAGTCCAAACGCACTGATCAATCATGAAACACTACGAACAGTGTTTGCTGAGGTTGTGACGATTCTCAACAGTCGTCCTCTATGTCCTGCCAGTGATGACCCCAAGGATATGGAACCTTTAACTCCTAACCACCTGCTACTCCAACGTAATACGTTAGCAACACCTCCTGGAGTTTTTTCCAAAGAAGATCTTTATTCTAGAAAGAAGTGGAAGTGCGCTCAATTTCTTGCAAATTGCTTTTGGTCTCGATGGTTGCACGAATATGTCCCAGTTCTACAGCAACGCCAAAAGTGGATTTTTCAGAAGAGAGATTTACATGTTAATGATCTGGTTCTACTTGTCGATGAATGTCTACCACGAGGACGGTGGCTGCTTGGACGTGTCCAAAGGGTTTTCCCTGGTCCAGATCATCGTGTACGATCAGCAGAAGTAAAAACCAAGAATTCAACAATTGTTCGCCCAATAACTAAGTTATGATAGAATGCGTTGTTCAAGTTTCCGCATCTTCGGGGGCCCCAGGATGTTGAGTTTTCTTCAACAATAGAATAATGTTTCCGTGTGCATTTGTTTACGTACGTTCTCCAGGGATGTAATTGTACTTATATATGTAAATTATTCGTTTTTCTTGGCTGTTGTTGTTAAGGAGTGACAGAATCAGAACAACTTCTCATCATGGCTAGCTAGAATTTCTCTTACAGCTTCCACTCGTAAGTTCGTTTACATTATTACTTTTCCAGTATGTATGTATTTACTTGTACGTTTATTTGTTTCAGGAATTCATTTTTCCTTCCTATTTTGTACTAAATAAATCAAGAATAAAGTAGAATCAGTGGCGGTAATATGCATGGTCTTGAATTCTCTTCAACGCCTGTAGACTAAACCGTTGATCCATGAAGTCGATCGGTTCGCCATCTCTATAATTAGATAATTATATATTTTTATTATTATTATTATTATTATTTTATTATTAATTAATTAATTCATTATTATTATTATTATTTTTTATATACATTAATTGTAAAGCGCTATTGGACCACCGGAAATAGCGCTATATAAATAAATACATATTATTATTATTATTATTATTATTATTATCTCTAACTTTAGCGATGATGTCTTGTGCCACCAAGTCATCTAGCTCTCACTTGATGTCGTCCTTGAGGCTGATAGGCACACGTCTGAGTGGGTGAATGACAGGGGCGATGTTTGGATCAATGGTTATATGATATTCTCCTTGGGATTTTCCGACTCCATCGAAACAGTGTGGGTATTCTGCCAGTAATTATCTTTGCTGCATGTGTTAGATCCGCTGTCCGGATTTGCGTTGTTGCGTTGTTGCGTTGTTGCGTTGTTGCGTTGTTGCGTTGTTGCGTTGTTGCGTTGTTGCGTTGTTGCGTTGTTGCGTCATTCTTCGACCTGGTGCGTCAGTATCGTAGAACAGCGCGGTGGTTGCTATCTCGTTGTGTTTGCCTTCTATTTCGCACGTACCGAACTGCTTTATCTTTGAACCTCCGTATGCTGTTTGTGTTTGACGTTGTTAGTGCGTTTGGTTTAGGTTGTCTGTCATTTCCGACGTTCTGTAGGAACTATTATGATATATTCTCGGCAGGAGTAGGTGTCAACCGGTGTCAACCTTTGCTTTGTGTTGGGCGCGGGAGTTTCCTAAGCTCGGTATAGAAATATTAATTGTGGCGAATGCTTCATCTCTTTTCTCGTCTGGAGTTTTGCTGCCAACAGAAATTGATTCAAAGTGTAGTGTATCAAACTGGTTGCTGGAATCGTCACTGGATTTGTGTGCATTTCGTTGACGCGTCTGTTGCGGTGGGTATCCTTTGTAGAGGGACGGTGTTTGCTTGCCTACCATTTAGCGCTTGCATTCACTAAATGCTTCCTTGAATCAGTGTGATTAGGATTGTCCCGTTAGATTTTTGGCGGCACATTTTGCTCCAATGACAGAAATGTAATTGGGATACGTATGCAGGACATGTTTTTGGCTCATATTCGTTTCGAAATTTCCGCATTTATTTTTACGGGTTCCTGATTTTCTGATGGCATGAATATTTTGTGCGCCAGGGTTATTCAACTGGGCAACATGTGCTAATGTTGCTTCTGCACTATACATAATTACTTACACATAAAAACACTAAGGAAACACAAAGACCAATTTCATGGAGTAAATTGCATATGGGTCAGTCGAACGACACCATCACTTTATTATATATGTATAGATGATAACAGTATAACGATTAATGTGTACAACGATATAATAACGATACTAACTGAAGTTGTTCTGGAAGTGCCAGGGAGGCCAGAAAAAACCTACTCTAAACTTAACCCCCATATGGGAAAAAGAAGGAAATCTGGGTCGAGACCAAGACACAACCACTTCCCCCGACAAGAAGAAAATATTATTATTGTTATTATCAGTTTTCAGAGCCCAAGGGCCTTAGACACTCCTAAAAGATCGTTAGTTGAATATTTAATATATCTATGCTTCGATGAAGCGCAACGCCAACCAGCGTGCCTATCTAATAAGTCGCCGCTAATCTGTCTGCAACCTGGATTAGAGGCGGCACCAGACTTAATGCTGAGCATACTAAAGTCCTTCAAGTTGGCAACAAACGGCTTAACATGTGATTTAAACTCTTCCCTGATCCTGGAAGAAGATATACCAAGGCTGGCATGGAAGTGCTCCTTGAATTTGGATTTAACAATACGCCTGATTAAAGGATAAGACGGACTATACACCTCCAGTAGCTCAAGTAATTTTGCAGTTAGACACAGGACAAGTTGTCTTGCCTGATCTGGCCAACAAGATGGTGTGTCCTTCTCGGAATTGGTCGTTCTTGCGCTTGTGAATGGTGATTGACATGTGATCTTTGAAAATAGCTATGTCTTCAACCTTCAAGGCTTGGATTTCGTCAACACGTAGGAAACCACCGTAGCCTATCAACAGAGCTCCCAAGAACCTTATGTCGCTAAGAACTGAGCTGCCAACGTATTTATCGCAAATCTTTACCACGAGGTCCAGAGATAAAGGCTCTTTTGGTTGTACCGGACGGCCAAGTCTTCTCTTGGCGCCTTCTAAACAAGACTTCACTACGGAATGGTCTGTGGGACATTGCTGAAAGCCGGCCATTTGGTGTCTCCATCTTATAGCATAGGTAGCGGCTTCGAGGACGGAAGCGCCGATGCCCTTGTCCATGGCTGATTGGAAAAGTTCTGTAAGGTAGATGGCAACATGAACAGGCTGCGCGGGAAGAACAGGAACATCGATTTTCGAGTTAGCCCAGTTACGCCATTTACACCAACTGGAAGCGTACTTCGAGATGGTTGCATCTGCTTTTGAAGACAGCTGAAGCTGAACCAGCTCTGGGGCCAATGCGTCAAGGCTGGGATCTTGAAATATACCACTTCGGGCTCCAAAGAGCTCTGAAAAACACTGAACAGGCAAAATGGATTAGAACTGCAATGACAAGAAACGAGCAAACCTAGCTCGTTCCCAAATCCTAAAGGATACCGCCGAAATGGCGACAACACAACCGCAATTGTGGCAACACCTAAATGGTGACATACTACTGCCTAAATGGCGACAACACAACCTCAGTTGTGGCAACACCAAAGTGGTGATATCGCTACTGCCTAAATGGCGACCACGCTATCAAGCTGCTGCAAACACCTAAGTGGTGGTTGGGGACTGAAATGGACCCCTGCAAAACTGAAACAATTAAACTTAACACTACGCCTAAATGGTAGGAGACCAATATGGTGACTGGTACCGAAATGGTATATACTCACGATTTACACCTAAATGGTGCCTTAGTCAGCGATGACAATAATAATATAAAGTACAACTATAGTTGGAAGAATAACAGCATGAATTCAAAATCGAAATTATCGAAAGTCGACCCTCAAGGCTAGCATTTGGAACTTGGGGCAACCACTAAACACTGATGGCTTTCTCTTATACGTGGCCCTCTGGCCGGGGCCCTCTAACAAAAGATCGCTAATCTTAGGCAAAGTGAAAACTGACTTGATGAATGGCTTAAATGCGCTAGAACCACTGTGCAAAAATGGCCAGAAACAGGCCGATGGCCACTCGGGAACTATCAAAGTTCCGTACCCACTATAGGCTTCCAGATGACGCACACAAGGTACTATCAGATTAACTGGGGGACATAACCAGTTATTGTCGCGACTCCAGTCAAGGCTGAGTGCATCCACGCCACAACTTCCGGGGGAAGAGTACTTGGAGTTGAAGCGAGCCAACTGAGCATTGTAGTGGAAAGCGAAACGATCTATCGTGTGTGGACCCCACCGAGCATTCAGAATACGGAAAACAGAAGGACGGAGCGACCAGTCGTCTGGGTCAATAAATCGGCTTAGCATGTCCGCCCTTTCGTTGAGGCAACGAGGAATCCATTGCGGTAAAATAACTATTCCATGGGTGAAACACAACTGGAATATATCAAAGGCTAGACGCTGCAGATGCGCTTTCGAACTACCCACTGAGATAATACGTGCTGCACCTTGGTTATCTGTCTTAACGACTACTCTTCTGGATTTCAGCTGAACAGCGTATGAAAGCAACACGTAATAAATTGCTTTCAGTTCACGGTAAGTTGAGCTCTGCGTTGCATCCTCGCTAGTCCACATCCCACGAACCGCTGTATCGTCAAGAGAGGCTGAGAATCCGCCAAAAGCTACATCGCTGGCGTCTGAAGATCACTGTAGATGCTAAAGGAGGAGGCCGGATAGCATAGCCGTTAAAATTATCGAGATTGCCAAGCCAAAATCTCAGTTCTTCGACCAGAGCGGGATACAACGAGATAACTTGGTCCCAGCCGCCGGATCTAGACTCTATGGTAAAGTACATTTGGCGGGTGAAAAGTCGGCAAATGGGTCCAACGGCTAGAGTTAACGAGATAACAGAACCGGCGATCTTAGCCAACTGACGGATGGATAGGTAGCCGTCAAGAATAGCGACGTCCAAGAGACCTTTAAGCTTGGAGAGTTTCTTTGCAGGCACTTGAAATTGCATGGCAACGGTGTTAATGATAAAGCCGAGCCACTCGCCGACCTGCATCGGATTCCAATGGGATTTCTCCTCGTTACATACCGGGCCAGATGACTTCAAATCTTGCTGCTGGATGGAGCTAGCTGCCAAGGCAAATAAGCGGTCGGGCTGACTAGCAAAACCGTCATCAAGGTAAACAAAACAAACGTGGGCCATAGAACGCCATCGCTTAACTAAAGGCCGCATAAGCTTAGTAAAACAAAAACATGCGCTACTCAATCCAAAAGGAAGGACGCTAAAGGTAAAATACCTAAGAGTGCCGTTAAAAGGCCAAGCAAAACCTAAATACTGATGATGATCAGGGTGTATATCCACGTGATGATAACCTGATTTGAGATCCCAAGTAAAAAACCGATGGTTTTCTTCAACAACTTGCGATAACGAACGGAGATCTTCGTATTTAAACTTGGGCTTAACAAGAAACTCATTTACGTGTCTGAGGTCGATTACTAGACGAAGCTTTTTGCCTTCGGCAACCGTCAAGGGATTCACACAAAATGGAGGAATAGCATGCTCCGCAATACAACCGTTACAGAGTAGCTCAGATATAGCCTCCGCAACGAAACATGGGTGCTTAAAAGCCGACCTATTATTCTTAAGAAAGCAACGAGGAGGGTAATCGGTAAAAGGTAATCAGGGTAATCTTTAAAAGGTAACCTATACCCCTCTTTAATTATGCAAACTACAAAATCTGAAGCGCTTAAACAATCGGTCCAAAATTCTACCGAAGCTTTCAAACGTCCCTTAACGCCCTTACTGGCGCGACTGGAATTAAATTTGCCAACATTACAGGCCATAATAGAATCAATCTCATACTCAACATCTTGCTCTAATGAATCACTGCCGTCTAGTCATTTGGTACTACCAGTGGACGTTTTTGAATCTGTCCCAGCCTTCCTGCATGTTACGCTTAAGTGACCCATTTCCCCGCACTGGAAATGACAAAAACAAAACAAATAAATGCATCAAACGATTGTATATATAGACATATAGAATAGAATATGAAAAATAAGTGCGTGTGGTACTCGTTCGTCGTCAAAGACCCGAAGGAAGAACATTACACCGATTACACAATATATAACCGTATGCTAATCACTTCGTTAAGGAGTTGAGAAACAACTCCTTAGGGACAATACAGAAATTCTTATAGTACCGTGCAGAAAACAAATATCTGCTAAACTGCGTACCGCAAATATTTTAATATTCTGCACTATACAGAATTACTTACACATAAAAACACTAAGGAAACACAAAGACCAATTTCATGGAGTAAATTGCATATGGGTCAGTCGAACGACACCATATGAAACCGAAGGTAAAACAAAGAATGTCCTCAAGAGTAGGAAATATCAAGAAACAAACTCAATACTTATCTTGAAACAGGGACCAAGTCGCTTAGTTGGCCTTTCACTGCTAACATAAGACGATGCAGGTGCGGTAGTTTGGTAGGTGGGGCGTCTGGTCTTGAGCTTCAGTCGCTGCTTGTCCTTTGCCTTCTTCTCGGCCCTCTTCTCCGAACGATAAATCCTCTTCTCGTCATCCGTGTCCGAAGCAAGCTCGTCGGAAAGATACTCATTTACCGTAAGCCAACCATACTCGCTTTTGTCGGCAAGTTTAATGGCTTTAATTCTTTTCGCCACGAGCTGTGATCCTTCTTCCAATGAACGCTTTAAATTGTTGAAAGAACGACTTCCCAACGACTCAAGTGCATCGTCGAACTTTTCAAGGACTTGTTGGCAGTGCTCAAATTGCTGTTGGTTGCCTTTACGTTTGCAGGTAAAGTTTTCTTGCTTCGATTTATTTACCGCTTTCTTAACGGCAGAGCTGCTTTCCTTAGCGAAACGAGTAGCAAAGAGCTCTAACTTGTCGTCGAGGACTTTGGAAAGCTGACCAAAGGAACGATCAACCGCCGCTTGTATGGCACCTTCCGAAATTGTTGGAGCTGAAGTTTCTGGTTTATCCATAAGTGCGTGTGGTACTCGTTCGTCGTCAAAGACCCGAAGGAAGAACATTACACCGATTACACAATATATAACCGTATGATAATCACTTCGTTAAGGAGTTGAGAAACAACTCCTTATGGACAATACAGAAATTCTTATAGTACCGTGCAGAAAACAAATATCTGCTAAACTGCGTACCGCAAATATTTTAATATTCGTATGTCAGTTCTATCCTATTCAATGGCTATTTATAGAGTAAGGCCGTCATCGTATTCTAGGATGCGTTCTTGTGCCTTCTTATGTTTGTACGCGGCGATTAGTTGTTCAATTAAGCGCTCTTCTATTTCTTGGTGTGATCACGGACGTTCTGACAGTATTTAATTTGTATGTAGTTCTATATTGGTAGTGGAAATATCAGATTAACGCTAAAGTATATTTTCAAATGTCAGGTAGGTTAGGTTACTGTGTCTTGCTTTACAATCTGGCAAAGTTTCAGTGCGATCTGACGCTTATTTAACAATATTTTTATATATTTCTCACAAATTTCTTTCTTTTATAATTGCGTTTTGTAAACGGTGCTTATCCCTAAATAGATGTGTATTGGGATCCCTTTGTCACACATGCTTACACCATTTCATAGTCGTTGTCGGGTTCAAAATCATGAACTTCAACTTGAAGTTGAAACTCTGAAACATATCGCCTTTTTATCCAGACTTGGATAAAACGATTTTAAACTATTATCTCAGGACCTGCTCCAGAAAAGCAAGTGTCAGGAATATATTTTCATACATTGACTTTTCATGCTCAAGACAAAAGTAGCGACAGTCAGTGTAAATAGGCTAGCGTGAAATAATATCACACATAATTTTTGTGGGCTTATATTTGGAGGGGCTTATTATTGTATGGTTTTTGTGTCTGCAATTGGAATAAGCAAGCTAATTTCGCCATTTAATACATAATGAAATTCATAACTCCATTATTATTATTGAGGCATTTTAGCGTTCTGTAGGAAATGGCAAGGTAGTTAAGTTATCTTTATACACTGAAAAATAATGCGCTCTTCAAACCTTGGAAATTCTTTGGAAATGCATGCCAAAACCTTCAGGAACGTGAAAACAGGAAATTGTACAGTATGTGGTTCTAATTGTGAGCAGTTCTAATTGTGAACACTTTTCAGTAAAAGTACCGTTTTTATAACGTAAAGTTAAGATCGACAAAATATATTTTACCCGAGCAAATATTGATTTATTTTCAATCATTCAATGCTATTTTGGGCTTCCTGACATTTATTCCGCGCAATATTTCAACTTTGATTCAAAGTAAGCTGACGACTGTTGTTTACAAATTCGAATTTTAAGCGCGCCTTTAGATTCTCAGTGGCAAAGTTCGTATACAGTTTTTTCTTTCTAAAAACGCAAAGTTTGAAGTTTGTTTTTATATGAGCTAAAAGGTAAATAATAACACTTTTCCTTACAAAACAATAATTAGAAAAGTGTTGAAAATGAACGAGCAGCATCGGAATGAAAAACTGTGCGTGTTTTTGCGATGTGCATCTAATTGTAAACACGCATACACCCTATGCATAAATCGATTTGTGTAATTTGCATAAATTTGCAAAAACTGAAAGAATAACGAGTTAAGTAAAGGTAAAATAATAGATTGAAAGATCAGCCACAGTTTAGTAATTACCCCAAAAGTGCATTAATAAAAATGAAACCATCATAAAGTAATAAGCGTTTGAAAGGTGCAAAATACATGGAAACGAGGCTGGTAGGCCCAAAGTCCGGTTTCTGGCACAAATCTTTGTAATTTCAAGTCACTATATATTTTCAAGATTTCGTAGTACAGCCCTAAAATTTGGTGTGTTCGGAAATATGTATAAGAAGTCCGCGTTTGTGATACAAATTTGCGCCATTGCGTTGTTAGCAATTACACGAGCGTGATGAATGGCATGCACCAATGAACATGCGAACACGTCAGCAATTTAGCGTTGCCGTCTGCCTTCACTTCGTTTTAACTTTTCTCTATCATTCGTATCGAAATAACACGAACATAAATATTGTATTAAGACAACTTGGAACTTGTACATCGAATTGAAAGGCTAGAAATCGACAATAATACACAATATTAAGCCATTAAAATGCAAGCCAAAAGTGTTCACAATTACAAACATCTGTTCACAATTAGAACTACCAACGGACATGATATAATAAAATGTATTTAGAAAAGTTCGATTCAATAATAAACATAACGAAACTTAATCACATGTTAGCTGAAGTGCAGAGCTAATTTATAGCAAAGGTTCAGGATAATCGTACCATATGTTGACGAGAAATATCATTAAGTGCAAAAAGTGTTCACAATTAGAACCACATACTGTAGTTTCCAAAGAATTTCCAAGATTGCGTTTTTTCCAGTGATATCTGGCCGCATTTTGGATGAAGGTGTACATGTGTGTAAAACGTTCCGCATGCTCATGATCATTTTGTGGAAGAAAGAAAACATGCACACGTTGGTCGAGGTTCTTGTCATCTTTAAACTGAACGGAAAAAGATGGCGGGTACAGCTTAGCAGAGTTATTTGCGAACTGATAAACCACTACGTATACCTCTTAAATATATAGAACAACAACGGGTTTTGATAACATCAACATTTGCCAGTGTAAAGTTCTTACCTGTTTTATCTATGTGAAGGTATCTATGATCTAACGGTGGTATTGACTTTTAAAAGTTCGCTAAGATGAAATGTACAGCTATGGTGAAATGTATACAGTCACCATATATCTTTCTGTGCTATAGATTAACGACATTCTCTGGGATGTGAGGTACCATTCGAGAACAAACTTACTCTAATTTCTTGCACTGTAAGAGTTCTTGTTGTTCAAGGAAATTCAATGGAATTAGTCAAAAACAATGTACAGAAAATCATTCCAACTTTAGAGAATAAATTACATAATTATTGTTACGAAGGCAAAGCATAAAATCGCAATCACAACTTCCATAACTCTTATTTTCAGGTGATACATGTCTAGACATGGATGAATCACATGTCAGTGCTGTCACTGAGCGAAAACTACCAGATGCAATTGATGTTGAGCACAAGAATGAACAGAGTAACGGAGAAACGGAGAAAATATTGAACGGCAGCGATGACGTATTCAAACCAGAAGTTGGATCAGAAACAACAGAAAAGGAAATCGAAGAAATTCAACCATCTTTAAAAACTACCTTTGTTTTAAAAAACAACCGTTGAAGAGACGAGCACGAGAGAAGAAAGAATTGGCAGTGAAGGAAATGACGCCGAAGTAGAAAAGACGTATTCTTGTGTAATCCGATCCAAAACAACAGTAGAAGAGGTTGGTGAGAAAACAGAAGCCACTGATGACATTCAGATGCAAACGCCTTTGAAGCTCGTTGTTAGAACGCGTTCAGTAGAAGAAAGATCTGAAGGTCAAAATAATAAGAGCGAAGTTGATCAAAATACTACTGAAACAAAACACGATGAGCAGACCAGGAAGATATGAAGACCAATTCTGAAAAACAAAGGTCGGAGGCCATTGCCTCTCAAGCAACTGAGATGGTGGAAGCTGTATTAGAAAAGCTTGAAAACGAAGAAGAGGTTAAATCTGAAATACAAACTGAACGCCGGCAGATACATGACACCGAAGAAACTCAACAAGAACAACAAACATCTGTTGTTGTAGCTGTGAACAGGAACGAGAGAGGAAAAGAGGAAGAAACAGAAATCAAAGTTGAAGGAACTGCAAAGAAGTTTGAATCGAGCGAAAACATGGTCGATACAGAAGAGAAAGCTACCTCTGTTTCCTGTCTAGAAAATCTTCCAGAAGAAGACAAAGCTGATACCTTTGCTGCAGCAAAATTGGAGTCGAACCAAGCGAAATCACACGATATCAACGTAGAGACTACACAAGACGAAATTCCACCAGTTGAAGCTGAAAGTAAAGAAGATCAATCCAAACCAGACAGCGAAGACAAGCCCGAGGTACTTTTGATGACGTTTGAATCAAACGAGGAGAAATCACAGGAAGAACAGACTGTTCGTGTGGAGAAAACACAGGAAGAAATTCCACTGGTTAAAGTAGAAAGTGAAGAAGACAAATCAAGACCAGATAGCCAAGACAAACCCGAGGTACTTGTGATGACGTTTGAATCAAACGAGGAGAAATTACAGGACGAACAGACTGTTCATATGGAGACTACACGAGAAGAAATTCCACCAGTTACAGTTGAAAGTGAAGAAGACAAATCAAAACCAGACAGCGAAGATAAACCAGAGGTACTTGTGATGACATTCGAATCAAACGAGGAGAAATCACAGGACGAACAGACTGTTTATATGGAGACTACACAAGAAGAAAGTCCACCGGTTAACGTTGATGAAAGTGAAGAAGTTCAATCCAAACCTGCAGATAGCAAAGACAAGGATGAGGTACTTGTGATGACATTCGAATCAAACGAGGAGAAATCACAAGAAGAACAGACTGCCACCGTTGAAACTACACCGGAAGCAATCGCACCGGTTAAAGTTGAAAGTAAGGACGAAACACTCAAAGCAGACAGCGAAGACAAGGCCGAGGTAGTGGCGATGAAGTTTGAAACAAACGAAGAAAATTCTCTGATAGAACAGACTGCCACCGTTGAAACTACACCGGAAGAAATTCCACCAGTTAAAGTTGAAAGTGAAGAAGAGAAAACAAAACCAGATAGTGAAGACAAGGCCGAGGTAGTGGCGATGAAGTTTGAAACAAACGAAGAGAAATCACAGGAAGAACAGATGGCCACCGTTGAAACTATACAGGAAGAAATTCCACCAGTTAAAGTTGAAAGTGAAGAAGATAAAGCAAAACCAGATAGTGAAGACAAGGCCGAGGTAGTGGCGATGAAGTTTGAAACAAACGAAGAAAAATCACTGGAAGAACAGACGGCCACCGTTGAAACTACACCGGAGGAAATTCCACCAGTTAAAGTTGAAAGTGAAGAAGATAAAACAAAGCCAGATAGTGAAGACAAGGCCGAGGTAGTAGCGATGAAGTTTGAAACAAACGAAGAAAAATCACAGGAAGAACAGATGGCCACCGTTGAAACTATACAGGAAGAAATTCCACCAGTTAAAGTTGAAAGTGAAGAAGAGAAAACAAAACCAGAAAGTGACAACAAGGCCGAGGTAGTGGCGATGAAGTTCGAGAGAAACGAAGAACAATTACAGGAAGAACATATGGCCACCGCTGAAACTTCACTGGAGGAAATTCCACCAGTTAAAGTTGAAAGTGAGGAAGATAAAACAAAACCAGATAGTGAAGACAAGGCCGAGGTAGTGGCGATGAAGTTTGAAACAAACGAAGAGAAATTACAGGAAGAACAGATGGCTACCGTTGAAACTACACCGGAGGAAATTCCACCAGTTAAAGTTGAAAGTGAAGAAGATAAAACAAAGCCAGATAGTGAAGACAAGGCCGAGGTAGTAGCGATGAAGTTTGAAACAAACGAAGAAAAATCACAGGAAGAACAGATGGCCACCGTTGAAACTATACAGGAAGAAATTCCACCAGTTAAAGTTGAAAGTGAAGAAGAGAAAACAAAACCAGAAAGTGACAACAAGGCCGAGGTAGTGGCGATGAAGTTCGAGAGAAACGAAGAACAATTACAGGAAGAACATATGGCCACCGCTGAAACTTCACTGGAAGAAATTCCACCAGTTAAAGTTGAAAGTGAGGAAGATAAAACAAAACCAGATAGTGAAGACAAGGCCGAGGTAGTGGCGATGAAGTTTGAAACAAACGAAGAGAAATTACAGGAAGAACAGATGGCTACCGTTGAAACTACACCGGAGGAAATTCCACCAGTTAAAGTTGAAAGTGAAGAAGATAAAGCAAAACCAGATAGTGAAGACAAGGCCGAGGTAGTAGCGATGAAGTTTGAAACAAACGAAGAGAAATCACAGGAAGAACAGATGGCCACCGTTGAAACTATACAGGAAGAAATTCCACCAGTTAAAGTTGAAAGTGAAGAAGAGAAAACAAAACCAGAAAGTGACAACAAGGCCGAGGTAGTGGCGATGAAGTTCGAGAGAAACGAAGAACAATTACAGGAAGAACATATGGCCACCGCTGAAACTTCACTGGAGGAAATTCCACCAGTTAAAGTTGAAAGTGAGGAAGATAAAACAAAACCAGATAGTGAAGACAAGGCCGAGGTAGTGGCGATGAAGTTTGAAACAAACGAAGAGAAATTACAGGAAGAACAGATGGCTACCGTTGAAACTACACCGGAGGAAATTCCACCAGTTAAAGTTGAAAGTGAAGAAGATAAAGCAAAACCAGATAGTGAAGACAAGGCCGAGGTAGTAGCGATGAAGTTTGAAACAAACGAAGAGAAATCACAGGAAGAACAGATGGCCACCGTTGAAACTATACAGGAAGAAATTCCACCAGTTAAAGTTGAAAGTGAAGAAGAGAAAACAAAACCAGAAAGTGACAACAAGGCCGAGGTAGTGGCGATGAAGTTCGAGAGAAACGAAGAACAATTACAGGAAGAACATATGGCCACCGCTGAAACTTCACTGGAGGAAATTCCACCAGTTAAAGTTGAAAGTGAGGAAGATAAAACAAAACCAGATAGTGAAGACAAGGCCGAGGTAGTGGCGATGAAGTTTGAAACAAACGAAGAGAAATTACAGGAAGAACAGATGGCTACCGTTGAAACTACACTGGAAGAAATTCCACCTGTTAAAGTTGAAAGTGAAGAAGATAAAACAAAGCCAGATAATGAAGACAAGGCCGAGGTAGTGGCGATGAAGTTTGAAACAAACGAAGAAAATTCTCTGATAGAACAGACTGCCACCGTTGAAGCTACACCGGAAGAAATTCCACCAGTTAAAGTTGAAAGTGAAGAAGAGAAAACAAAACCAGATAGTGAAGACAAGGCCGAGGTAGTGGCGATGAAGTGTGAAACAAACGAAGAGAAATCACAGGAAGAACAGATGGCCACCGTTGAAACTATACAGGAAGAAATCGCACCGGTTAAAGTTGAAAGTGAAGGAGATAAAACAAAACCAGATAGTGAAGACAAGGCCGAGGTAGTGGCGATGAAGTTTGAGAGAAACGAGGAGAAATCACTGATTGTTACCGATGACTCTTTGGAACCCATTGAACAAAATACGATAAACGAAGAACAAATAGACTCGGACACGACTTTAGTAGCTGCAACGTCAACAGAAGAAGAAGATTCCTCCTCTGCAATCGAGGGAAAGGAAGAGCCCACCTCACCAAAGGAGGAATATGTAGCTGAACATCTTAGCCATAACTCGCAATCACTTCAGGAAATACAAGATGGGAGCGATGAAAAACCAGAGGAACTACAAGAAAAACCCATCATTAAAGTTAGAGTCGCAGAAGAACCCTTCATCACCGTCTCCAACGACCATCCATACGATGTGGGTGTCATACAGATGCACGAAACCGAAGTTGATATCCAAGAGCTGGAGTCTTCAGCCGAATTTCCTTTGGAACCTGTTGAGGAAATTCACCCGGTGGCTTTCATTAACAATGAAGGAGATGAAGAAAGTGACAGTGACGGAGAAATTGAAGTGACAGTCGAAAGGCTTTCACAAGAAAATGAAGAGTTAATAAAACATGACGAAAGTGACGATGAAGGATCTCCAGTTGATTGGATGGCTAAAGATGACATCGATGAGGTTGTTTTCATAGGCGAGCCAGGACCTTCTATAGATCCCCAAGAAACCAAAAACGATCTAAAAAACATCGATCAAACAAATGATACTGTGGTAATCGAAAATAGAACGAATGCCACTGATGACATTGTCGTTGCTGAGGCAAAAGAGATAACAGTTTGCTCTGATATAGGGACTTTATTTCCACCCAGTGAAGAGTCGTCAAAGGTGCAGCCACAAGACACAACGAAAGATGAACAAGCACCGGAATACGATCTCGATAAAGAAGTTGACGAGGAGACGATGAGACTTGTTTGCAAGAACAAGACCGTAACTGATGAGAACAATATAATTGTTATGGAAGAAATTTTACCCAATCAGCAAAGGAAGAAAGACATGTCTGATTTGACTTTATTATTAATAGACCATAAAGACCACCAGCAGCATCATGACGATGATGTTGCTGCATTATATCAAGAGAAAGACGACGAGGAAGAAAAACCTCCCTCCCCAGTTGAAGCCAAACAAGTCACCGAGAAAGGAATTACGGAAATCTTTGAAACAGAAGAACTAAGACGATCGGGGATTTTTGAGGACACACTGAAGGAGGAAGACGAAGAAACTGAGGAGAAAGAAGTTGGCGATTCTAGAAAGGATGTAGTTTTGGTACATGAAGAATACCTGGAAGCTCAAGAAAAAAGAAATCGATCTTCGCTTGAGTGGTCTCTCTTAGATAAGTGGGAAGAGTTGAACAAGAGACAGAGCTTGGAGGTTAAGCACTCTGCAAGCATACCCATAGCTCCCTGTACTGTAGAAGAGGATAATACCGACAAACAGCCACAAGTGACTGAGTATGAAATAAGAGAGACGGATAAACCTGTTGTTATAGAAACCATGACAACAGAGACGACACCCTCATCCATCACGACCGTAAAGACCACTAAAACTGTTACTAAGACAAGGGTAATAAAAGGGCGCTCGGAAGAGCATTCGTCGACACAGGTATGTCAATATTACTACTACAGTGGTCGTTGTAGTAATTAAGAAAACAAATAATGAAAGAAGGAATTTGATTTATTGATCCAACTGATTAATGATTAACATTAGAGTTTGATTGAGTTACTAATGTATTATTAATATTGAAATAATAATCCCACCTAATCATTACTAATCAATATTTGATCGATCGATCGACTGATTCATACATGTATTCATTCACAAATTCAAGGATGAACAAGTTAACCCTGAAGACGAAATTCAAGAACGTAGCATTACTCCAGTGCCAGCAAAACCTACCCATGAAGCAATTGAAGATACCTCGACATCGACTCCTGTCACTTCAACTTCCAAAGAAGAACAAGTTAAAAAGCCAAACGTTGAACGTGAAGATGCCCCGATCTCAACAATATTATTTAGAATGGATGGAACACCTATCATAATACCTCCAAAGGCACAAGAACAACAAAAGCAATCTAAAGAACCGCCAAAGTCTGAGCCTGAGCCGGCTGCAGCAAGCCAAATGTCAACAATTCTCTTTAGAATGGATGGAACACCATTTGTTGTGCCTGCTACTACACCACCTCCATCAAATGAACAGCCTTCTCCCAAGATAAAGTCTGTTAACTTCAAAGGCGTTCGACCAATTTCTATTGATTCAGTACAGTCAGTGCGAGGTGACCGCGTTGGAGAACCACCACTTGCAGGTGAGGAAGAAAGTGACATCGACGATTCCTGCTTGCATCTTGCTGAACACGAGCACTCTGGTCCATCACGTGCACCAACAGTTAGTCCTGTGAAAGAGGTATCTACACCGCCATCTCCTAGAGCAAGTGTCGACGAGGACAATAAAGGCGACAAAGAAGTTGAAAGCCCTTTGCTTGACCAGTCCTCAGCAGGCAACGGACAAAAGTGTTGTACTATTTTATAAGCACTCATTGTGGATCGTCCAAGTTAACAAACAATCACAACTGCAGTCTTCAAGCGGGCATATACTATTTCAGTGCTCAGCGCAACGACGTCCTATACAAATTTAATGTTTTAAAAATGACAAATTTGCATAAAAAACATGATTTTATACTATTTTAAGAACTGCAAAATAACAAATGAGATAAGTTAAGTGGAACAGGAAAGCTATCATAAATAAGAGAGAGAGAGAAAAGGGGGGAGAGAGAGTGAGAGAGAGACACTATACAGATGTGTATGAGCTGGACGAGAATTGTGTTCCATAAGCAATTGCTATGGTGATCTTTAAAAAGTATGTTGTCTAAATGGTGGACAGAACTGATGTATATAACGTCTGATAGAAAACTTTCGACAAAGACCAAATATTAGGATTACTATGCATGGAGCTCCTAATTTCTCTGGAATTAGGATGCCATAACCTTTTTAATTTTTCTCTTGGTCAACGACATTGGGAATGTTTTAACGCAATCACGTAACTATAGCATTCTAGTCTTGTGCGTTACTATAAGCATTAGTTGTCGATATTATTTATGCACCAAAAGATGCACGTATAGCTTGCTGCCTTCAGGGAGATACAATGCAAACCTGGAAGACGTAAAACATCTTTGAAATTCTTCTTCCTGAGACCTCGACAGATATTTAAGGATTTCTGCAGACTGAAGATGTTCGATTGAAGGAAACTAGTTAACGCAATATGTAACATTTCAGTGCGTGAAATATAAAAGTACAGATTCACCAAATGATGATAAAATATCCCCGTTCTTTGAAAATGCCTCATATTGCACTTTTTGATAGATAGATAAATCGTTTATTAATTATTACACTTTGCAGTCTAGATAACTGAATTACGTGTCTCAATAATATAATAATAGATAATTACAATACAAATTTTGAAGTCAGGAAAATCAATAACTAATTGAACTAAATCAATTGCAATTCACTGTAGGTACTAAAACTGAACTGAGAGACTGACTAGTACACGTTAACCTCAAAGTTACTGATGAACACATATATGCATGTATAGTTAAATACCGAGAACTGAAGCAGTTAATAAGCCATACACGGTTATTGCAGATTTATTGTATTGTGGACAAGGTTTTTCGCAAAAAAGGTATGATTTCCAATGAGAAAAAGTTTCAGACAAAGGATATGGAATTCCTTCAGTTGACAACAGAGTAAAATGTAGCAGAAAACAAAAGCTTTAGATCCATATCCAAATAGACGATAATGAATTAAACGAATAACGATCGGATTTGAGTTTGTTTCCTGTGTCAGTAGAATGCACATCAATTGAATCAGTTGAATTCTGTATTTGTCAGGGAGAATATAGAATATGTAAATTATGCCCTGGGGATCAGCGTTAATGATATACAAATGCGAATCATAAACTTTAAGGTGAACGCGTGCTTCACCCCTTCACTTCAGCATAGTCCGAGGTCGGGTTTGAAGTTGTGTTGTCCATCAATCCATTCCGCCTGGCCTGAACTGTATACTGAGGAGTACATGCCACAGTAGAACTGCATCAGTAGATCGTCTGATGCAAAATGCGTCATCTTAGCAAACGAAAAACATGTTTTCAGCTGTCACGAATATTGTAAATTACTTATGATATTGTTTAATCATTGTTTGAACCAGGTAGGCGTTTCAACCAGAATTGTAGTCAATATCTGATTGAGATGAAAATAATATAATAATACCATGATCACCTCGGTTTTCATTGTTCCACGAGGGACATTTAACAACGAACATCCCTCGCGAAAGCTCTAAGTCGAGCATCGCTCATGCATAGTAATGAGGGAAATTTAGACTAAATCTCCCTCATGAATACAATCATGAGGGAAATTTAGACTAAATGTCCCTCATGAATACAATCATGAGGGAAATTTAGACTAAATGTCCCTCATGAATACAATCATGAGGGAAATTTAGACTAAATGTCCCTCATGATTATATTCATGAGGGACATTTAGACTAAATATCCCTCATTACTATGCATGAGGATGCAAGTCAGTCCCTCATATACACCAGGTGTACACACAATCATTGGGACCCAAGAGCAAACCAAATAGTATTTAATCGCTCCTCTACTTATGACGACTCGAGCATTCAAGACGCGTGGGATGTGTGAAGCTCAAAATACAGTGGTATTTTGATATCCACAACATCGTTAACGCATGCGCAATAGAAGGAAATGCACAAAAGTCGAATTCAAAGGATATTTGATTAGACCTATTTCTGTTATTTGTTCACACAATGAGTTGGCACTTTCCTCTTTTTCTGTATGTGCTTTTTAGTATTTTGAGGAACCGTATTCTCTCTTACTTGCTCCACTTCGTCATCTCTCATAAAAGTAAACCGACCTTCCGCCATTTCTGATCTGTTTACCTTCAGGTACTCCTTACTATAACTAATTTATACTCTTTTATTGTGTAAATGAAACAAAGATGTGCAACATGAAGCATTCCCCAGAGTACAGTCTAATCAAGACTCTTTCACAAAACACTATAATATATTCTCCTTTGCGCCGGTAATAACTGAAGCCTGTATTTTTGTCCATTTCCTCGGTGATCATGGTATCATGGTATTACAAACTAATACCATGGCTTCTTCGGGATATTAGTGATTAAATGTCCCTCAGCCTCGGGAAGTTTAGTAAAAGTCCCTCGCCCGGAGGCTCGGGACTTCCACTAAACTTCCCTCGGCTTCGGGGACATTTAATCACTAATATCCCTCAGTGCCATGGTATTACTTATAATAATTAAATAACTGTTCTTTTAGCATTCAATTCTCATTCCGATTGCTTGACCGCACTAAACAATGAAGGCAGTTTCGTATTATATTAAGATATCGATTGTTTAATAAATGTTTTATTTATTCCTTTTCATACTTGGTAGTTTTTGAATAGAGTTGATTGCTCATTAAGACATAACAAAGAACAAATACGGCAAATATGTAATATGCCTGCTTTTTCATTTAGAATACATTTACACTTTTGTTTGGTTTTCAAAGGGCGCTTTAATTGTGAATGCGAACGGAGTTTTGATTCTTTTCAATCAAATCAAGAACAGTTCTCACAGGAAGGTCATAGAGCTAAGACGGGCATCAGTTTGAGATGATGGCTGACAAATTTCGTAAACTGCCAAAAGTGCATCACAAGAGAGTCAGTTGTTGAGGGAATGTGCCCAAACTACATGTAGCACCGAAGTGGAGAGTAAAGATTTCTGAAGTCTGGCGGATGTCTCGTAAAAACAAGGTAGCAAGGAAAGAGTCTATTAACTTTCTTTTGACACATAAATTCCGTATGAAGTTCTAGTTCGACTAACATTACTTTACCATCTTCTAATTCGAGGTTCTTGAAAATAATAATGTAGCAAGTAACGCAATATTTAGCGAGAACTGTGCGAAGTCCTTAATTTGAAGTAATCTCGTGTCTTTCAAAGTTTGTTATAATTTATTTGAGATTGTGAAAGAATTGCCGCACAAAGCTAGAAATCCAATGATTGTATCATTAGTAAGTAATAGAGGAAGAGAGTTACACTAATTAAAGAAACTGCGGAGCAAAATCTAACGTGTACTGATTTTTCTTAATTAGCTTTTAGGATAATGTATTGTTCCTCTCATATAATGCATTGATCGATACAGAATACTTATAGAGCTTATTAGTATTCTGTATCTGATACAGAATACTAATAAGGTCTATTAGTATTCTGTATCAGATACAGAATACTAATAAGCGTTATTACTATTCTGTATCATACTTATGAACAATTGCAGTAATTAATCAACCCCACCTATTCCCTGCCAACTATTCAAACCCTCCCCGTGCTTTTAGTTTCTTGGAAATTGTATGGGAGTTACAAGGTAGCCACGTGACCAGAATGCTGAGCACAGATTGGACAGCTGCCTAATGAATTATTAATGAATATTATAATTAAATATACAAGAAGTCGCAAGGAAAAGAATAAAAGTAAGCTTACTGTGAGGTTTGTAAATAAAGTGAGAAGAAAACCAATTTGTAAAGCACGAACATGTTCATTGATCAAGTCAGGTTACAAAACATCGAGTGAAAATACACATGGAAAGAATGGTATCAATAAATACTTGTCACTGTTTTCATGTAATTTATCAGCGAGTGTGTACAAGAGTGTAGCTCATAGAGGTAATTGTACCAAGTACAAGCTTTGTACTGATATAGAGAAAAACCCTGGTCCTGCTATAGTACATTATGTTGACCCCAGTAAAACAATAAAAGCACCATATAGTCAAGGGAATGTTGCTGTATTTGGACAAAATGCTGGACAACAATGTGTTGCAATGAGTTTATGTGCTGTGATATACTGCAACATGAAAGGAATAAGCTGCCCTGATGACCTGGTACAAGTAATGAATATTGGAAATCAACTATATTCTAGTTTGTCACAATTAGCCAGACAGTCATTTTTGATGCTAACAGAATTACCAACCATGCTTATAGTATTAGAGGAAAATTACCAGCTTGAATACACTGAAAGCTACACTGGTAATGTACATGGTGAGTCTTTAATTGAGGGGTATCACAACTGTATGGCTATTGAAAGAGCTGTTGAATTGCTGATATCAGAAAACTACACCTCATTCATTTTAACAGTGGGTTGTATTGCTGTTGGTATTCACTGTACTGATAATGGTAAATTCAAAGTGTTTGACTCTCACGCTAGAGATGTTTATGGTAAGAGCCATGCTCAAGGGACGTGTGTGCTATTAGATGTGCCATCTATGCTTAACTTGGTGCAATACTTCCAGAGTTTATATGGAGTCACTGATGTGTATGAACTTAAAGGGATACATATTAGGAAATTTGACATACATTTACATACATGTACAAGTAACGAAAGTAATACAATGCATATGAATGAATATGAGTGTCCCTGTAAGCAGTGTTGTGCTTTAGCACTTTATTCAATATGTTATTCAATCATTTCATCATGCAGTTACTGGAATTCAAATATTTTAGATGCAATTGTAAAACATGGAAATAAGTATAGGTAATCATACGGTTTCGAGTTCAATTTGGAATTAATTTGCACGAGTGTGTTTTTCAAAGAGTGTCAAAATTGCACGAGCCCGTAGGGCGAGTGCAATTTGAGCTCTTTGAAAAACACACGAGTGTAAATTAATTCAAATTGAACGAGAAATCGTATGATTACTTATTAATAATATAGATGCAAAAATTTAGCGAAAATTAGACAGCAAAAGACACATGTTGACAAGCATGCACGTAGCGAAGTACTCGTTTATTTGACATTAATTATTAATAAATTAATCGACACTACAAACACAACAATCACTACATACTGATTATAGCAACAAACAGTAATAAGTACAAAGGCTGTTCATCGATTTTAGAAAGTTGAAACGAGTACATAACTCTGATTTTCTATTCCCGAAAGCTCGTGCAAAAGTTTGATCTTGAGTTTTAATTGACTGAATTCATTCACGCACTCAGAGTCAGAGAGAGAAATTCGACTAAACTTACTGTAAATCACTGGATATTCTTGATTACTTTCCTGACCACTCAAACCAAAGTTGAATACTCATTAATTTGTAGAAGTTTGAAGTACCTTTTGCTTACAAGAGCCAACAAAGTTCTTTATTTATCACGTAGTTTTCCTTCTAGTCAAGGCTCCCCCGTCAACTTTCATGTCGAGTCTATAAAATGGTAAAAATGTTGTTTTTGGTGCTTGCTAACTCCAGAATAACAGGCAGCGAGTCCTTCTTTCGCATTCTTTCTGCCTTTTGTACTGTATAAAATGGATTTTCAGCGAGTTTGGCAGCATTTTTGAACCCTTTATCGACAAAGGTCTGCCATCTTGAATTTCTTGATTTTCTGTGAATGTTCTGTTGCCATGGAAACCACTGCAATGTGAGGTGATTTACTGCAATGTGATTGGCTAATATCATTTTCCATTGTATTTTAGCCAATCAGGATCCTTAAAATTTTGTAATTTGCACTGGAATTACAGATTTTTGCACTGGAATTACAGATTTTTGCACTGGTGTTACACTTGAACTGCACTGCTCTCAGCAAATCAGCATCAAGTAATTTTTGCATCTATATTATTATCTTTACAATAGCATGGATATCAACAGACATTTAACACCGGCTGATGTACCTAACAGTGTTGCTATTGGTGGTGCTGAGATAAATGTACCAATTAATAGTGTAAATCAAGGCAGTTTATTGTGTAATTCGACCGACAGCAGGGCATCCTTTGAAAACTTGATTTTAAAGAACCACCATGGACAAACAGGACTTTTAATGTGGCTTTCAAATTACTGTATCACATGCATTTTCCAAAAGACACTTAAAGTGAAGCATTTGTTTTCTGTTCTGGCATATGATGACAGTTGTATACCTGCAATGAAACACATCAAAGACATCAGTGGTATACACACACTCCTAGAAGTAATTTGTGATATTATTCAAAATAAATTGAAACGTCAATCTGTACAGTATGACATACAATTTGTATGTATTTCATGTGACATCACTAACAATGAAAAGCAAAGGATCATGCGGAAACACAGAGTAAAGCATAAATATAACTCAATGGAACCTGTTGCAAAGAAAAAGTGTTTAGAAGATCGTGTAGAAAAATACCAAACAATAGATGCAGCAAAGAAGAAAGAATTACTGAATAAACATGTTGAAAATTACCAATCAATAGATGCAACAAAGAAGAAAGAATTACTGAATAAACGTGTAGAAAATTACCAATCAATAGATGCAACAAAGAAGAAAGAATTACTGAATAAACATGTTGAAAATTACCAATCAATAGATGCAACAAAGAAGAAAGAATTACTGAATAAACATGTTGAAAATTACCAATCAATAGATGCAACAAAGAAGAAAGAATTACTGAATAAACGTGTAGAAAATTACCAATCAATAGATGCAACAAAGAAGAAAGAATTACTGAATAAACGTGTAGAAAATTACCAATCAATAGATGCAACAAAGAAGAGAAAGAATTACTGAATAAACGTGTTGAAAATTACCAATCCATGGATGCAACAAAGAAGAAAGAATTACTGAATAAACATGTTGAAAATTACCAATCAATAGATGCAACAAAGAAGAAAGAATTACTGAATAAACGTGTAGAAAATTACCAATCAATAGATGCAACAAAGAAGAAAGAATTACTGAATAAACGTGTAGAAAATTACCAATCAATAGATGCAACAAAGAAGAAAGAATTACTGAATAAACGTGTTGAAAATTACCAATTCATGGATGCAACAAAGAAGAAAGAATTACTGAATAAACATGTTGAAAATTACCAATCAATAGATGCAACAAAGAAGAAAGAATTACTGAATAAACGTGTAGAAAATTACCAATCAATAGATGCAACAAAGAAGAAAGAATTACTGAATAAACGTGTAGAAAATTACCAATCAATAGATGCAACAAAGAAGAAAGAATTACTGAATAAACGTGTAGAAAATTACCAATCAATAGATGCAACAAAGAAGAAAGAATTACTGAATAAACGTGTTGAAAATTACCAATCCATGGATCCAGAAACAAAAAAAGAGCTACTGCATAAAAGTAGACACAAAGACAAGTGCATATGTTTAGATTCGTGTATTAAACAGTTTAAGAAGAAAATAAGAGAAGGCCCTTATTTTGTATGTTGTGTATGTAATCGATATTGTATAAGAAATCGGTTGTAAAAATGTTAAGTAGTAAGTACCCTTGTCAAGATTATTTCAACATCCAAATATCATTTGATGGTAAAGAATATATCTGCAAGACATGTCACTCAAAAGTCTTAGAAGGAAAACTCCCATGTCAAGCTGTTGTCAATAATATGTATATTGATGAAATACCTACACAACTAGCTTCACTAAAAAAACTAGAGCAGATACTAATAGCTCAACGAATAGTATTTGAAAAGATTGTTATCATGCCTAAAGGACAACAGAGAAAAATTAAAGGTGCGATCTGCAATGTACCAGTAGAATGTGATCAGATATGCAATCAACTGCCTCGTCCACCTGAGAGATCTGGTATAATACTGCTAAAACTCAAACGAAAATTACAATTTAGAGGGCATGTGTACTTTGAAGCAGTAAGACCTGAGCTAATACAACAAGTTCTCAACTGGCTAAAGATACATAATCCATTGTACAAAGACATAGTAGTCAATATTGACAACATTGATAACAGTCTTACAGATTTACAACATGATGTAGACCATTATGATGAGGATCAACATGCTACATCAAACAATATAACCACTGATATTGTACTTGAAAGTAATCCAGAGGATGATAAAGTGAACAATGAAGAAGAAGAAAATGATGACCCTTTAAATGAATATCGACACGAGACATGCTTACAGTCCATTATACCAAACTATCCTGTTACTACAGATGATAATGAGCAATCAAAAGGAAATGAAGTCTATAATATTGCGCCTGGAGAAAACAAATGCCCTGTTTCATTCATGCTTGATAAACAATGTGAGGAGCTAGCATTTCCAGTATTGTTTCCTAAAGGAAGATTTGGCTACACAACTGAACGTGAAATTAAGTTATCACCAGTGAAATATTTCAATGCCAGACTTTTACATTACAGTGGGAGGTTTGCAACAAATCCAGAATACCTTTTCTTTGCACAATATATAATAGAACAAAATAAAGTATCAGATAGCATAAACATTGCTCTGAAAAAGGTTCATGGACAATCTGTTACTGTTTCTCAATTAAGAGCCAATACTCAAAGCTTACAAAATCTTATTTGTCAAGATCAAGCATATTTATTTCTAAGACAAATCCCAGGCACACCACCATACTGGCAAAAGTTCATGTATGAAGTAGTAGCTATGGTAAAACAACTTGGCATTCCTACATGGTTTATGACATTATCTTGTGCTGATCTTAGATGGCCTGAACTATTTCAAATCTTAGCAAGAATACAAGGGAATAACATAACTGATGAACAAGTTGATGCTCTCTCTTACAATGAAAGGTGTGAAATGCTCAATCTCAACCCTGTTGTAGTTGCCAAACACTTCCAGTATAGAGTTGAAACATTTTTCACTGAAGTCTTACTCACAAATGCCAAGCCAATTGGTAAAATAGTTTATTATGCACTTCGTATTGAATTCCAAATGAGAGGCTCTCCTCATATACATGCATTAATATAGACTGATGATTGTCCTAAGCTAACCCATGACAACAAAGAAGCATACATAAACTATGTAGATAAACATGTACAAGCCTACCTGCCAAGTAAAGAAGAAGATACTGAATTGCATGAATTAGTGAAAAAGTACCAAAAGCACAGCCATTCCAAAACCTGTAGAAAATACAAAAACATCCAATGTAGATTTAACTTTGGTCAGTTTTTCACAAATACATCAATTGTAGCAGAACCTATTTCTGAAGAACTAGATGAAACCATTAAAACTAACATTCTGGAGAAACGGAAAGAAATCCTTACATTAGTGAAACAGAAAATAGATAATGTATTGAATCCAAGTAAGCCAAGCTATGATTCTACACTAACTGAAAATGATATTTTCAACTCTGTTGGCATTACTAAAGAACAGTATTACTCAGCTCTAGCTATTTCACCAGACTCTAATTATGAGTTACACCTAAAAAGACCAGTTGACAGCTGTTTTATTAACAACTACGGCTTCATTGCCGGTATGAATGGTTTTGCAGCAAATGTAGACTTACAGCCAGTGTTTGACCACTACAAGTGCATTACCTATATCTGCTCATATTTCACAAAGGATGAGACAGAATGTTCACAAGCTATTATGAATGCAGCGAAAGAGGCCAAAGGTGCTAATATGAACATCAGAGATGGCTTGAGAAAAATAGGTGCTGCATTTCTATCTACAAGAGAAGTAAGCTCACAAGAATGTGTATACAGATGCATGCCTGAACTTTGGTTAAGGAAAATTTTCCCAGCAACAGTATTTGTCAGTACAGACTTAGCAGACAAAAGGGTACGAGTTGCAAAGACAAAACAGGAACTTGATGAATTGGAAGATGAAAGCACAGATATCTACAAATCCAACATCATTGAACGCTATAGTATTAGACCAGCCTCTATCCCAGCTGTAGATAATCTTTGTCTGGCTCAGTTTGCAGCTTGCTACTACAAAGATTATAGAAAAGAAAACAATGAAACTATTGATGCACAACCAGAAGTTCTAACTGACAACATAATTGAAATACAACATGGCTCTAACAGCAGTAATTCATCACTACCTAAACACATAAAGCTGATGAATAGTAATGAAAATATGAAATGTAGAAAAATCAAGGCTGTTATCAGGTATCATAGACCTAATAAAAGAAAAGAACCAGAACTATTCTTCCATCATTTATTAATGTTGTATTACCCATGGAGAAATGAATCTGATCTCCTTGGCAGTAATCATAATCATGCATCAAAATTCTATGAACCAGACATTCAAGATATTGTAGAACACAACAGAGCAATGTTTGAACCTGATGCAGAAGCAGTGACAGAGGCACTTGAATGGCTAAGAAACAATCAGGGTAGTGTCATTCATTATATGATCCTATTAATGACCAAGAAAATGCTGACATGCAATCAGAGAGACAAGATGAATCATTACCCGAAGAGGCATTCAATGAACAAATACCTTCACAGCTTGCTGCAGGTTCTCAAAGTAATAACAATCCAGGTGCAGCAGCAATATCAATGCACAATCAACCAACAGAAATATCTGATGACCATCTACGTGAATCAGTTAGATCCTTAAACAATATGCAACGCCAAGCATATGAAATGGTTCTTTCATGGTGTAGAACTAAAATGAAAAACCTGAACAGCCTAAAGCCAGAAGAAATTCAACCAATTTATAACTGGGGGCGCTGGTGCAGGAAAAAGCCACTTGATTAAAACTATCTATCACACTGTAGTAAAAACCTTCAGATATGCCCCTATGAATCCTGAAAGACCAACCGTCTTACTAGCAGCACCTACTGGAGTAGCAGCCATAAATATTGATGGTACTACAATAAATACTGCTCTAGCAATCCCTATGAATACAGGCGATATTCTACCTGCAATGTCAGACCAGAAAAGAACACACATGAGATTATCACTGTCTGAACTGAAACTAATAATAATAGATGAGATATCAATGGTCGCAAATACTACACTGCTTCATATTCATCAACGGTTGAAGGAAATATTTGGTACTTCAAACTCACAATTGTTTGCTGGCATAAGTGTACTTGCTGTTGGTGATTTTTTATCAGCTACCGCCAATCCGCAGAAAATTAGTTTTTGACAACTATACGAATGAAACTTGTAATCTTTATCACCCTTGGCATGTCTTTCAAATGATTGAACTCACAGAAATAATGAGACAAAAAGATGACCAGTCATTTACTGAACTTTTGAATAGATTTAGAACTGCATCCCAGACTGACCAGGATATCCAGTGTATTCAGTCAAGATCAATCAGTCCATCAAATGATAATTACCCCTCAGATGCTCTACATATATGGGCTGAAAATATTCCAGTAAATCAGCATAACAATACAAAATTACAACAAATTCCTAAACCCATGTTTCAACTGAAAGCCACAGATCAATATCCTGCCAATGTAACAAAACAAGATATTGATAGAGTACTGACAAGAGGAAGGTCGGAAACAGGCGGACTTGATTTTGAAGTCAATGTCAAAGAAACAGCCAGAGTGATGCTTACAGCTAATATTGACATTGCAGACAGATTGATTAATGGACAGATTGGTTTTGTAGTCAAAATAGATGTCAATGCAAATACTTAAAAACCATTGATGATGATAAAGCAGGAAAAACCTTGATTGATAAGGGAAATAACCAGTTTGCTAAAGAACACAAAGCTCAGGTACCTATAGAGCCCATCTTGGCAAAAATAAAAGTAAGACCTGGCAAACCTTCATCGCCTGAAATACAAAGAATACAGTTTCCTATTACATTAGCCTGGGCAATAACTGTACATAAAGTTCAAGGTCTGACGTTGGATAAAATTGTTATTAGCTTCAATCTTAATAAGCAAAGGAGCTTCAATTATGGTCAAATATATGTTGCAATAAGCCGTGCAAAAACATTAGAAGGCGTTCACATACTTGGAGAAATTGAGCACAAACATGTAAGAACAAATGCTAGAGTACATGAAAAATATGAAAGACTAAGAAATCTTGCACCCATCACCATTTCTAATCAAATCATGAACGAAAACCGTTCAACACTAATCATAAGCCTTCTTAATATCAGATCTCTTAAAAAACACAGCATTGATATTAAATTTGATTCAAAGATATGCAACAGTGATGTCATAGCACTGACAGAGACACAACTTCTACCTTCTACCAATGATCATGATATTAGATCTAATTTAGAACTATTTACACTGCACAGGCAAGATCATGTTTCAGACAGATTCTCTAGTTTAGCACTCTGTACCCAGAAACAATATTGAGATCAAAGAATATGAATACTTTCCAGCCATAAATGCAATAACATTTGTCCTTATTAACCACAGGCATACATGTATTAATGAAATACGACAAACAATCATGCTTTTGTATAGGAAACATAGTTGTAATATTGAACAATACGTAGAAGGTATCAGATACACTCTCAGTCGTTATGATATTGATATTATTCTTGGTGATTTCAATATAAACTACTTTAATGATAATGAAATAAAACCATTACATTTGTTTCTGCAGGAAGTTTATTAGATCATGTGTATATAAAATCAATAAAGCTTCAAACCATTCTACACTCTGTAATTCCACTTTACTATTCTGATCACGATGCTATCAAATTGATAATGAATTTCACATAAGTAAAACATGAATAAAAATATTATTATCATGATGATCTCAATGTTGTTTGAAATGTTAACTACTGAAAATAGCAACAAATATAATATGTACTGTATGTATAATATCCATCATGCAGTCCCTTGTGGACTGCCAATGGCACCAGTTCATTGGTGCCTCCTAATCAATCCAACTGTCCACTTTAACAAGGTATGTTCATTAGAAATTGATTTCTTGCAAAAACTTGTTTTTAATCTTCTTTTTTTCTTTCCTTTAGATGACATGTCTGTCACAGCTACATGTACAATGTAAATGTATATAGCATCAATATCACCTTCATCCATATAGTACCAATGTAGATATCTTCAAATTATACTGGTGGGGCACCCTTCTCACATTTCCTAAAACGCTTCAAGCGTACATTTCTAAAGTTAGAAAAGTGGTTCAAGCGTGTCTAGATTATCATCGCAGTCATCTCATTTGGAAACCTGGCCTGCTGGCTATATCTCGACCAATCAGAGCAGTTCATGCATCCGCTTGTCGTGTTTTCTCTGCGAGCCGGCGGCGATTTGAAAAAGTCGTGATCATTTTTCACAAAATTAACATGAAGCGCTTTAAACAGGCCAAATTAACAACGAGAGTGCATTCTAGACATTCGAAGAAAAAAGCCGTGTCAATTCCTGTGACGGTAAACAGAGACGTGCACGTGAGAAGTGGAGAAGTCGAGAACAAGGACATATCCATGACGGCCGAAGCCGAAGGCGAAGATGCATCAGCGATCAGTCAAAACGTTTCATCCCAGCATGAAATCCGGATGATTTCATCATCCAACAATTGGGAAGCCATTCGGGAACAAGTATTGTCGGCTTTCACCGGGGAATGCCATCTCCCTCCTAATGCAATCTGCTGCATTTGCAAAGGAAATCTGGCAGTGGTACGATGCCTTCAATGTGGGCCACAAATCTTCACCTGCTCTGCCTGCTGTTTGGATCTTCACTCCAAGATGAACCACTACCATACCCCTGAACTCTGGAAGGTAAATTAAGATATAACGCCTTCAATAAACAAGTGTGTAGAATGAGACTTTAAAACACCGTGTGATAAAAAAAACTCTAAATTTACTGACGTTTTGGACGTTAATACTTAGTTAAAGGGATTAACTGTGCTTAATAAATATGCTTTTATACTGTAATACAGTGTGTCATGTTTAAAGTTTCATTCTACACACTTGTTGATAATATTGTTATTACACCAACGCAGTCTCTACTAGCCTTCAATAAAGTCTTGTTGTGTAATTGCATGATCAGACGTATAAACCGGCGTATGCAATCGATAAAATCGATGATCGGAAATGCAATCGATAAATCGATATCAATCGATAAAATTAGTTAATTTGATTGGTATCAGTCATTCGATAGGTCACAAATTTTGTCCTCATCAATTGATATCGATTGGCATCGATTGGCAGCTACTCCATCGATTACCTATCGATGATCAATAGAGTGCAAACCATATGTCCGTGAAACAGTACTATTACTAAATAGTACTAAATAGTGTTATCTCTATTGTTTCATCAGTGCTATTTAGTACTAATTAGTTAGTACTGTTTCACGGACATATGGTTTGCACTCTATCAATCGATTAATTGATATCGATTGTTTAATCGATCATCAGTTTTATCGATTGCTTACGCCAGGAAATGTATACAATTTGGGATCCTAGACAGTTTTACAGATTGTAAACTGGGGGGGGGGGGGGGGGGAAGCACTAAGGGTATTTTTGGGTAGGGGTGTGCCGCGGACACTTCACTGAATCCTGACCCTATCCCAGACCTAAAATTTTGATTTTCCATACCCTATTCCAGACTAAAGCTTAAAAATGTATACCCTATTCCAGACTAAAGCTAAAAAATGTATACCCTATCCCAGATTGAAAGCGTGCTAAAGGGATATGTAAACTGATAGCGACTGATAGTGGCATTATTGCGGAAACCATACCCTATACCAGACCAAAACGCACCCGATCCCAGCCTAAAAAGGCAAAAAATGATACCCTACCCCAGACCTGGGAGCTCAAAAACCATACCCTATCCTGCGGCACATACCCGTATAACGTATCCCTCCCCCCCACAGTAATTTGTGCTGTAGTGCAATATCATTAATTGGTAATCATACGATTTCTTATTCAATTTGGATTACCTTGCGCTGACGTATGCTTGCATACAGGCTCATGCAATCTTGATACTCTTTTTAAAATACATGTGCAAAATATTTCCAAATTGAACTCGAAACCGTCTGATTACCTCTAAAAAGAATAAGAATAAGAATGCAATCATGCTAGAAAAATATACTGATAAATCAAGGTTGAAAGATTACAATCATGCTCGTTGTATATTTATAGGAGGGGACATTTGTTCCATTTGTGATGCTGCATACCAGTAATGTCATGAAACTGCCATATCATTACCACACACCCAAAACTGCCATTGCACCAAAGAGACAAGAGAAATAACTGTCATAGATATTCAAGGTAGAACCATTTCATTAATTCTCACAATATACAGGTATATATGTATATGGGGAATAAAAACACTTTTCTTACATGTGCAAAAATATTTTTTATTCCTCATTCTCAGCCTCATGCATCCAATATTTGTTCAATATTAAATTAGTTAGATGTACAACATTACTTTTATAATTTTTAGGTAATCATCACTTCAAACAAATTGAGATTTATTCCTGCGAAAAAGTCTCAGTCACTTTACTTAGGTATGGTTTATGGCCAGGCTCCCCAGACAAGCCAACCTGTGCTTTCCGACTTGATTTAATGGAACTGGCCAGAGTGATGTTCATCCATTGTAAAGTCTCTCTAAATGAGATGACTGAAGTGCTTGAATTGACTAGACATAGTCTTATGCCTAAATTGGTATGTTTTAATTAATTACTTTCATTAATAAAATTAATAATTGTCCATTGACATCAATTGATTGGTCTTGTATTGTTACCGGTATGTACTGTATGTACTGTATATACTTGTACTCTCTGAGTTACAGTAAAACAACTAAGATTAATTATTTTGAATCTGTTTTGTTATAGACAGCATCCATTTATGCAATTCTAAACTCTGGTTGTTTTGAGGAATACAGGTATATTTGTGAAGTTTGTAGAATCAAATTCTAGATTATTATTATTAAATTATTAAATCATACAGAATGATTAAAATTCAGTGAAGTATTTTTTTAAAGGATTTGAGTAAGTAGCTTATCAATTAACTCCATCCCAATTTACCTAAATATTTATCACTGATAAAGAACTAAAACATTAGGTCTGTATCAGTGATCAATAAAGACACTATTTGTTTTATTAATTAGCATCTTAACCCGGTACATTGTATTAAGATCAATGCATGTGACCCGATTGGACATTTAACCTGGTTGGACCAGTTGCTCATGAATTATTAATAAGTTTGATGATGACAATAATTTATTAATACAGTAAAAACCCGCATACAATGTATAAGAAACTGCAGATTAAGAACCTCCAGGCTGAAATTTAGCTAATTAAACATCCGATATATAAGAACCAGTTCAGCCTGACAAATCAAGCAGGTTCTTATGTGAAAAATGACTAAAGCTCAGAACACACAGGTACTGTCGGTGCTGAATATGCAGAAATATTATATTTACTATACAGTTGGGTTGTTAATTTGTTTAGTGTGAATATTAGACCTTTCAGGGTCAATAGTTCACTAATTAAAACAAATTGTAAGGAAATACACCATACTGTATCAGGAACAATAATTATTGTTTTTTTTTGCCCTGTAAATAAGAACCTATTCAGCCTGATTTCTCACTAGACACCCAATATATAAGAACCATTTCAGCCTGACTTGGAAAAATAGGGGTTCTTTTATGCGGGTTTTTACTGTATGCAATAATTAATGCATGTACATGTAATAGGGCCCTGTAATTAATTTAAGTGTCCATATTGCATGTTTAAAACTAATAATTACAAATTAATGGCATTAATCATGGAATTAAGATAAAAAAACAGACAGATTAAAAGTATTGAAAAGGAAACATGAAACTAAATCAGTCAATAATAATAATAACTTTATTATTGTGTCATGTGTTCTAGTTTACTATTATACATGTACCACCACCCGAGTTTCTATATACACCATTAAAATATCCCTATGTAATCACCATGATTAAAATATTAAAATAATAATAATAATAATACAAAATGATATGATCTAAAAATCCTACCATGACTTTTATGATGTACTGTTTAATAAACGAGCAGGAGTGTTTTATCGGGTTTAAAACCAGGAGGCAAAACCGAGTGGTTTTAGACCAGATAAAACACAATCTGCGAGTTCAGTTGGACAGCTTCAAAAACGATCTTCCAAAACAATACATTTTCGGATGATTTCAGTAAGAAAACAGCAAGGAAAACACAAACATAGCAGTATTGTGTTGCTTCTAATGCCTGAGTCACACATGCGCACCTGTAGATACTACTAATACTCTAAAAAACATCCCACACATTTGAACGACGGTCCGAAAGTGTGACCAAGGAGCGATCGCGGCCGCTCATATTGTATCTATTACATATTAGTGACTTTAAGTTTCTACACATGTCATTTTAATATTGATTGCAGTAGTATAAATTAATGTATTCTCAGATACTTTTATCACCAACTATATAACCTGCACAGCTTAGACCATCAACTTCATGATGGCACCTCGTGTCCTCTGTGTCCACAAGTAAGTACAGTACATGATTATCTACACATTTATGTTTACTCTGCAAGTGCAGTGTATCATGCATGCATGGCCGACGTGACGTCTGCTCTCTGTATCAACATTGTTCTGAGTCTACAGTAAATTATAACAAATGAATCTGGAGTACCAATAAAAGTATTTGTTCCACACTTTTCTCTAATGTTCTGCTTGTGGTTGTGTTCTGCTTGTGCACAAGAAAGTTATTCCTGTTACTTTGATTTGACCTCATCAGCAGTCTAACAACATTTCCCCAGATTTCATTTATTAACTTTCTCATTTTTTGCATGTATAATAGCTTGCTGATCTTGAGCAAATCATATTTGAGTTTAAACTGCAATATTGTTAAATAGTTAATATAATTAAATTAAATGACTAATAATTTTCAGAATGGTCATCACATTTATTAAGTTTATTTCCAATTATTTAGGATAAGGGAGTTTTAATTGAAAGTATGGATGCTTGTTTTGGTCTCTACCGTAAAAAGGCAAAAGGGACTGGATATGGGGATACCAGGCATAAGAATGCACTATTTGCAGACCAAGCGGATGTGGATAACTTTGTAGATACATATCCAAGTACTGGAAAGTCTGATGCTCATGAACATATAAATGAGGTAAACATAATTGTAGTAATAATGAGATCACTTAAATGATAATTATTATTGAAAATGTATGTTGTAATGTCATATTGATATCAATTTATAATATAGCAATGATATAATGCACGTTCTGATTGGCTAGAGTTCTATGAACTATTTCCCCATGGGCTGCACGCTCTTGTCAACTTCCCACTGGCCTCGTCTGACCGCGCGCGCGCTATTCGAAATAACGTGCACGCTCATTGGCTAAAATTGCTATGAACTATTTCCCCATGGGCTGCACGCTCTCTAGATGCCATATTATAAATCAATTAGTCAACTCGCATCCATGCGCCCATAGTGTTATAGACGCACTCGAGAAAATAAAAAGAACTCCTAACAAGCTAGAGTCGCACTCGGCTACAACTCGTGCTACTCTTACACTTGTTAAAAGTTATTTATATTTTCTCGAGTGTGTCTATAACGCAATGGGCGAATGGACGCGAGTCGACTACCGGTAATATTGATAACTATAATTAGCTGGACTGTTGCAATATTCTAAATAAAAAAATGATTATTGCATGGTTTAATGTTTTGATACTGTTTGTGTTTGTCTTATTAGTTTTGCATTTTATGTACATTTTAATCCATCAAAGTGCAATGTATAATTTACATATTATTTTTGGTTTTGGAGGAGTGCAGTACATTTCATGCTGGAGAAGTTTCAAGTTCCCTTCGTTCTAAGGGCAAAAATAAGCTCTTGGATGAAAAGGCTGTATTTGGAAGGGTATGCCGGCATGATTATCCTAAGGGATTCCTTAATATCAAATATGGAGAAAGGTAATGAGAGTAATATTGTTAGATATCAGTGATTTTAGTACTTATTGGACCTCAACCTAGAGCTAATTGACCATATATATAGTCATTGTATATATTTGAATAATTTTGAAAGTTCAATAATCAATTATCTGCCTAAGCTAGGCTACATATTTTGTATTCAATGTAGGTCTGAGCGTGCTTTAATAGAACTTTATTGAGATAAACACTATACATGTATATATTAATGTTTTATTTATTTATCTATTTAATATTTATTTATGTAGCTAATGCCGCCAAGGTCTGCATAATTCGTCAATAATATTATCATTTACGAAAACTGAATTCAATATTTCACTAACAGGAAGTTGGTGTTTTACATGACTGTCAAGTGATGTATTCCTCACAAATGCCATATTTACTCATTTAAGCACTACCCCCATTAAACACCACCCCCGATTAATTGCCGCATCTGATAGCAAAATTATTAATAAGCACTGCCCTCGAATAAGCGCCACATTTATGTACATAAAGCGACGCTTCATTGAATTTTGAACATTCAAACATATTTATGTTGTTAACATTTGGCTAACATATGCAATAATTTATATATATGTTAGTTATTTGTTAATAAACACTGCCCTTGAATTAACGCCGCCCCAAAATAAGCGGCGCATCCAAGATGGTACATGTAGATAATTAAAACATCATTGGATGATGATTGCCAAATTTGATCAGTCTTACATGTAGCTTGTTGTAAAAAAAACTTGATCAGGAGACATTTGGCCATTCAAAAGTGGTTTTTTTTTCAATAAATATTAAAACTAATTTCTCTAATGACTTTTAATAATTAAACATTTGACTTACAGGATTTCGTATTCAGTTTATGAATGCAAGCGTATTCTTGAGGGTGTCAAAGGAAAAGACAACATCACTGTCATTATAATGTATGACATAGCTTGTATTCTTGCCTCACATATCAAGGTACATGTACATTTTTTTGTATCTTTGTGTTGATAAACTGCAACATTTGCTACAATATTCATGATTATGGTTGTTTAATATTCTTTGAATAATACTTTTTTTTCAGAAAAATCCATTTTTAAAGGATTTGGCTGCAGTTCCCTTAACAATTCCGATTTTCCACTGTTATGGCCACAAGGCAGCTTGTCAAGTAAGTCAATCAAAACCATACACTCATGCATGATACCATGTCATACAACTCTAAGTACATGTACATTGTGTAGCTTGAAGTATACATAGCAAACTGCAAACATTGATAAAATACTACACTGTCTACTTTATTTTATTTATTTTATTATTAACCACAACTTCACTACTACAGTACTACGTACGTACTGCTAGTAAACTGTCTTTTATGTTGCACATGCCCTCGAATTAGAGAAGCGAGAAAAACGCAGTTTATAATTATATGTACACAAGAAATTAAGATAGTTTAAGACAGATTCATTAAAACAGAAATCAATGCAACATGTATTATTTACAAAACGAGTGTACATTTTGTATTAAGTACATGCATGTACATTATAATATTTTTGCTAAATTCAAATATAATTATTGAAATAAATACACATTTTATTTTACAGGTGAAATTTAGTCCTAGAAGAACAAAGCTATTAGGATTGACTGATGGTGAGGGAACAGAACGACTTTGGTCTTTCCTAAGAGAATATAGCCGCATAACCAAAGAAATGGGTACACATAAACGTACCGATGTTCTAACTGATGGGTTGATTCATTATGGCCAACGGTTGTTAGCCAAACAAGGTACTGACTACACATTATAAATATGGTTAATAATATTCATGAATAAAATCAGTTGGTTAGGAATCAGTATATTGTGGGAGATATTGTGGTTCAAGTCCTGGTTGAACCGCCATTACCTCAAGGCCTGACTGAATCCTGTACAAGCATTAATTAGGACTAAGGCCACTTAATTTATGCTTTAATTTGAAAGGTTGTATCATAAAGACAAAATTTACACGTGCATTGGATTTAAGAGAAAAAGCCTGCAAAGAGCTACAAGAACTCACTATGTCTCTTCCATCCACGTGTAAGTATAATAATTACTGTAGCTGCATGTACACAATGTACATTGTACTCTAGCTGACATTACATATGGACTCCATTAGAAACAAATTAAGTAACACAAAAACTTACACACTGTAAAATATATATTATTCTATTTAGACCAATAAAAATGTAAAGTTGCTATTTCTGTGTGAGTTTTGGTATTTACAAATGTTTTTTAAGCTATGTATAGTATAATTAATACCTTCCTTACTTTAATTACCATCAGTTACATACCCTGTTGCAGTTGATAACATGCATTTTCATTTCAGTTGTATACAGTGAGTCGGCAATGGAAGATTTGATGGCACAGGAACTAGAGGAACTGAATTCCAAGAAAGAAGGTGTGTGTATATTATGTACTCATTTTAATATAACACCATTGTAATGATATGAAACAACACGATAAATAAGAAAAATATTAAAGTAAAGTAAAACAGAGATATATGGAGATCATTGAGGTATTGCAGGTCTCATACAAAAATATATTTCTTTCAGGACCTCAAAACAGTTGGGATGAACACTATGCTGACCTCCTTTTACAGCATAATCAGTTGAGGTAATAGTGCATTGCAGTTACTAATGAGTTTTAAGCCCCGGTCAAACATGAATTTTTGCAAATCGCTGTATTATTATTTATATGCATATATTTATATTTAATTTATTATTATCTGAACTGGAGATGAATAGCGGTAGAATATTTACCAAGATGTGAAGCGGCAAGGTAAATATTCCTAAACCGCTATTCACAGACAGTGAAGAGAATAATTGTCTTAGTCTATTAAAGTGCCTATAACCCCTGTGAGATTGTTTTAAAAATCTATTCAATATAAGCTGAATAGTTGGTGGGTTAAGTATTTTGTGATTTGAACCTTGCGTTTATGAGTTATAGAGGTTTGAAATCTCAATATGCAAATTTAATGACGTCAACCCAGGCTTTTGCCATAACTTATTTAGACTTTTCCAAGAAGAGCTTATTTATTGAAATGGTGAAAAAGTTATAAAATCATTTATAAAGACTGTGAAAATATTATGTAAGTTTTCATTTCAATAATCAGCACAAGGGCGTTTTTGTATAATAAATGAAGACTGGGTAGACGTCATCAAATTTGCATATTGAGATTTCAAACCTCTATAACTCATAAACGCAAGGTTGAAATCACAAAATACTGAACCCACCAACTATTCAGCTTATATTGAATAGATTTTTAAAACAATCTCACAGGGGTTATAGGCACTTTAAGTCCCCGGGAGGCTTCTTTATTTCAAGCACTTTTGAGGGGGGCTTAATTTTATTTATTTTTATTTATAAAATCTTTTGACAGACGGCCTACGTCAGCAGAGCTGATTTTTCAGAAGGGCTCTGTATAGAGAAATATAAATATAATGGAGGGAGGGGGCTTAATAGAGGGAGGGGGCTTAATGGAGAGAGGGGGCTTAATAGAGGGAGGGGGCTTAATAGAGGGAGGGGGGCTTAATAGAGGGAGGGGGCTTAATAGAGGGAGGGGGCTTATTATTTTTATCTTTATTTTGGCGATATCAAAAAAGCAATAGAAGACAAATTTCCGAATGAGTGAATGCTGGTTATGTGCTGGAAATTATTTAAATCACAATTGTTTCTATGAGGACTAATTACAAAATGCATGCTTGTTTGCATTATCACATAGACCTCTTTAGCTTCATATGTAAATTGCCCATTTCAAGCCATGTGATGTAAACATGGTGTTCTCTAGAGAACGAATAAATTTCAGAAATATAATGGAACAATTCTCCAGAGAATATCATGTTTACATCACATGGTTTGAAATGGGCAATTTACATACAAGCTAAAGAGGTCTATTTGCCAACACAAAACCAATGCATTCACTTCGGTATTGGCTTGATGCTTGTTACTTCTGAATGCGACAATGATTTTTGAAATACCGTACATGTAGGTGTATATACATGTGTATGCATGTGGATAGTTTTTGTTTGTTACCTGCAAATATCAAAAATATGCTCTTGAAAAAGTTAATAAATGACGGTTTACTGATACAAATACAAGTGAATATAAACGATAATAAATGACGTTTCGGGGTCATCATTGAAAAAGTTAACAATAAATTAGCACAATTAAATTGTATTTTAATATTAAATGCACCTTGATGCATGCATGTATGATGATCATTTTTATCTTTCCTTTTGGAAATACAAAGCTGTATGGCTATATTATTAATATTATGGCAATACAAGGATGACTTATGACAGGGAAATACACCTTGTATATATGTGTTTTTTTTTTCTTCTTATTTATCTGCTAATATTCTACAGGAATGAAATGGCTACTGTTACGGAAGACAATTCTGAAACGATTCCACAACTACGCAAGAAGTCAGAAAAGTAAGGATTTGTCAATTTCTAGTCATCCCATATCATGGAGCTGAAACTACCAGGAACAATAAATTATTGCATAATTTAGTTTTGAAAAGTTTGTGACCATATTTTCTGGCTAACTTACGGTTTTCATTTTAGAGTTGGGAAGTCTTTGGCATCAATAGAGAAAGCTCATGGAATTCGTAAGCGTTGGTCAGTACTCAGTCAACCTTTTCTCCACAGCAAGGAGCAACTATGGAAGAAGAAAAGAACACAATGTATTCTTCAAATGCATACTGTTGCTTCAGAGAGGGTCTTTCTCTTGGAAATGAAGAAGAAATATGCTGGTAATAATTATTATTGTAAAATGAATTTTTCATACATTTTGAGAATGGATGAATCCATACATGTAATAATAATGAAACACCTTTTTGGCATCTTTTTTACTTTTATATGAACTACATTTTGTTTTGATGATCACTTTTAGTTTTCATTTTACTGACAATCTCTTTTCTTGTCATGCAGATGGACAAGCAATTGCAAAGAAGCTGTCAAAGATGATAACACAGGCGACAGTTACACTCAACAAGCTATTGACAAAAAGCAATGCCCTCTTATCAGGTGTTTCTTCAGACATTTCCTTTGAAGAAGCTAAAAATCCTTTGTCTACATTATACGGTGACAGTACAGTTCACACAGAGATTCCAGCATGCCTTCCATCACCATTGAAGCGGAAATTAATTGATACCTATTGTTTGTGTGAGAGATGTAACGAAGAGCTCTCTTTCCTTAGTGAGGAAGTACAAAGGCTCAAGTCTTTTTACGAAAGTCAGATCTCAGTAATTGATGACGTTATACAGCGCACTACAGATCTGGGAATTCACAGTTTGCTGCTTAAAAAGAAAACTGTCCACTCTCGAGAGTTATATAATTTGAAATTATTTTTATCAGAACTATTTCCTGCCATTGATTTCAGTGAATGCCTCAAACCCCAAACTTGTGAAGTACTCACAGATGGCACATGTATATATCCAGGTTTGACAGACTTGACTCCCACCTTCACCGAGTACGACACAAGTGAAAGTGAAAGTGAACTATCCAGTGAAGAGGACGACTGAAAACATTGAACGTGAAACTTCTGACGATATGTGTGTTCAGCAATACAGTATTGTTTTGGATGCACCGAAATATGGCTTCACTTGTTTTGTTTTTGTTTTTTACAATTTTAGCAGACAATTACCAACACTACAAGAAAAGGAACATTTCTGAAGCTCTATTTATCAAAGAACACAATCCTGACCTTAATGAACAAGGACAATCTACTCCATTATGTTTATTTAACTAATTTCTTTGTTTGTATTCAACAATTTACTGATATATTTATCCTTCACATGTAACACACTCACTTGCGCTGGCAAGATTACACACTTTGGAGGCAGCCCAAACATCATAACCTCAACCATGGCACTCCACACCAGTGAACCACAACCTCGACCAGCTTGAGGAGTGAAGTATGCAAGTGGCCTTCCATACTGCCAGAGTTTCCAGATCAACTCTGCGAGACTTCATTGGTATTGCCCGAGTTGTACCTGGTTGATCAGGAGCACACACACACACAGTTCGTCGGGTCAACAGAGGCAAGACCATGCAGTGTCAAAGTCATTGAAACAGCCTGCCATCATAAAGTACCAACAGAGAAGAGATGTCTTGGATGCATTGAAGACTGGTTCTACAAAAACGGCTCCTTTAGGAGCCACCACATATGACAAAAGTGAATGGCAAATGATGCTTTTCTTTAATAAATGCTATTAAAATTTACAATAAGTATAAACAAACAATCACACACTTCTCAAATATGCCAACTCGCCCCAATGTGTTTATACAATCTTGCCCCCAAAACACACCATTCAAACTTCGTAAAGAATCTTTCTCGCCAACTCATGATCTCAAACTTTAATATATCGGCCGGCTCCATGTGCAAAATAAATAGAGGTTATTAGTCCCAGACACAATTGGTACAACGTTTCTTGCAACTGAAGTTGCGCGCGCAACAGTTGCAGATCGAAGTAGGATTTGTTTCTACTTCTGCAACCGTTGCGCGCAACCTTGCACCTCATTCTCGTACCTCATTCTCGTACTCAGAGCTCCTCGGTCCTCTTTTCCTTCACGACACGACTGAGGAGCTCGGTACGAGAATTGCGAAACCCCAAGAAAACTTGCATCGTGTGTCCCAAGTATCTGATACGGCTGTGCATTTTTACATTTTTACTCGTCACTTGCGCTCGATTGCGTGATGATGGCGTAAGTAGCAATTACACTAAAATTTTATTCAAACTGAAAACTACAACAGGGAAAGCCAATTGAATGTTACTAGCCTGATACGGCGTTCTGTATCTAGTTGTTCACGTGTTGTTCATATTGATTGAGTGTTTGTCGTTTTGATTTTATATGCTTAGGAGATTAATTTGGTTCGGTTTTGACCTTCCAAACCGCTTTGACGTTAAATAAATTATAAAGTACCGGTATTTGGAGTTGATGTGGCGAAGCATGCCCGCGTGTACATGTATAAAACGCCGAGAAAGAAGGCATATTTGCAAGTGTGTTTCATTCTTACCTTATCCACTTTGTGCTCCACATTAAATAGCAGTCTTCAAACTGATGAACGAGTAGTTATCCACTTGAGAAGCTTTCATTTTGAAGATTTCGTTGGTGCATCAACCATGGTGTCGTTGAACAACTTCTCCAGCATTGCGTTCACACGTGCGCACTGCATAGACCAATCAGAAGTTATCTCGATCGAGTTGAATCAGGTAGGGGGAGGGACTCCGTATATACACCTATTTTATATGCTCTGAATAAATTAATTACGAGAAAAATTACCGAAATCCTTTGCAGTCTTGGAGTGTTGACTGTTGCTTCGGCTGCGACAACGATTTTTAAAATAGGTGTATATAATGTGGTGTGGATGCTCATCGTACCTTTTAGGGTTTCAAATCCGCCGTTTATTTCATGCCACGCCCACTTGGAAGAGACTCTGGAACCTCGTCTTAGGGGGTCATTTTCAAGATTTCCGACAAGCATCCCCACCACTTTAAATATGGGAGCCCCCAGGTGTTTTCTTAGCTTGTTAATTACTTGTATCATATTGAGTACTGGCGCTAAGAAAGATGGTCAGTGATGGGGATGATCGGTATTTCAGACGTAATGTGCAATGTAATTGTTGTATTAGCTGAGCACATTGACCACGGTAAAATAATGGTTATTGTATGGGATTAATTGGATTGTATAGTTATAAAACTAACTAAGGTGATCGAGGTGTCTGTTAATATCCAGAATGCATGAATTCGCCTTCGGCCTTCGGTTAGGGTTAGCTTTTTGAAGTGGATAACCTCATGGGAAGACGATGAAATTTTTCACAGGCGTGCTTTTTCGGGTAAGGGAAGGTTGCTCATGAAGTTTCAGAGCAATCCCGTAAGGGGAAGTGGGACGAGATGACTGTCGATATCCCACAGAATGCACAGATGCGCGTCTAGCCCTAAGTAAAGCTCATTTCCAGGTTAGGGTTAGCTTTTTGAAGTGGATAACCTCATGGGAAGACGATGACATTTTCACAGGCGTGCTTTTTCGGTAAGGGAAGGTTGCTCATGAAGTTTCAGAGCAATCCCGTAAGGGGAAGTGGACGAGATGACTGTCGATATCCCACAGAATGCACAGATGCGCGTCTAGCCCTAAGTAAAGCTCATTTCCAGGTTAGGGTTAGCTTTTTGAAGTGGATAATCTCATGGGAAGACGATGAAATTTTCACAGGCGTGCTTTTTTTTCGGTAAGGGAAGGTTTGCTCATGTAGTTTCAGAGCAATCCCGTAAGGGGGGAAGTGGACGAGATGACTGTCGATATCCCACAGAATGCACAGATGCGCGTCTAGCCCTAAGTAAAGCTCATTTCCAGGTTAGGGTTAGCTTTTTGAAGTGGATAATCTCATGGGAAGACGATGAAATTTTCACAGGCGTGCTTTTTCGGTAAGAAAAGGTTGCTCATGAAGTTTCAGAGCAATCCCGTAAGGGGAAGTGGACGAGATGACTGTCGATATCCCACAGAATGCACAGATGCGCGTCTAGCCCTAAGTAAAGCTCATTTCCAGGTTAGGGTTAGCTTTTTGAAGTGGATAACCTCATGGGAAGACGATGAAATTTTCACAGGCGTGCTTTTTCGGTAAGGGAAGGTTGCTCATGAAGTTTCAGAGCATTCCCATTTCCATTCCATTTCCATTCCCATTTTCCATTCCCATTCCCATTCCCATTCCCATTCCCATTCCCTTTCCCATTCCCATTCCCATTTCCCATTTCCCATTCCCATTTACCTTTCCCATTCCCATTTCCATTTCCATTTCCATTTCCATTTCCCATTCCCATTCCCATTCCCATTCCCATTCCCATTTCCCATTTCCCATTTCCCATTTCCCTTTCCCATTCCCATTCCCATTTCCATTTCCATTCCCTTTCCCATTCCCATTTCCCATTCCCATTTCCCATTCCCATTTACCTTTCCCATTCCCATTTCCCATTTCCTATTCCCATTCACGTTTACCATTCCCATTCCCATTTACCATTCCCATTCCCATTCCTATTCCCATACTTTATTTAGCATTTCTAAAACTCATTAAAAATTCCAACCAGGTTTGTTGAATCGATCACATGCATGGATCTTTATAGCCCGGTAAAGACTGAGTTCTTTATCAGCGATAAAGACTGATTGCCTGCAACACAAGTCATGCAAATGTTTCAATATTAGTGTCGGATCATTGGCCTTTACATAGCACAAACAGCAAGTTTCGATCATCCTTACATCTATCTATCTTCCTACTTACTAATGGAAACGCAATTTTGCATATGGTATACGTTGAGCTGTGTTCTGCGCACGAGAGTGACGTCAAAAGTACTTTTAGAAGTAAGTTTTGTAATTTTCTTGTATTATTTGCTTAGAATTTGTGTAATACTGCTTTAAATCAAGGTAAATTGGGATGGAGGTTTAGAAGTAGTTTACAGAATTCGGGTCCATGTTATATATCAGCTCCAAAGATCTTGGCTCGGATCTTGATATGCCGATATAACAATAACAAGACGCTCAATGAGCGTTCACTCGGGCATTGTGAAAAGGAAAATGTCAGTTGTTCGAGGAAGTACTTGAAAATGAATGCCAGTTGGTTGAAGAACAAGGACAATGTCAGCTGCGCGAGGAGAGACCTGACAATGACTGACAGTTGCGTGACGAGGGAGACTATGTATATACATGTATGTGTCGAGTTCATTTGATTTGCCTTTGAGTTCATTTGATTACTTTTTGACTTTGAGTTCAATTGATTTGATTTTGATGAGTTTGTGTAAAGGCCCCCTCTCTAGCTTCAGATCCCGAAACGTCGAGTTTGGAATCGAGTTCGGGTTCGAGTTACGGTTCGAACGTCGAATAAAACAAGGACATCTTCTTCAATACAATATAATTTCTCTGACGTCATGACAATCAGTGACAGTTGAGTGACGAGGGAGACTATTAGTCCGGTGAGTACGAACATGATACGTCTTGAGGTTGCATAGGTCAGATGGTTCCGATAACGGCCTCGCGTTTGTTTAAAAAAATATATATTTTAAGCGAGCTTCTAGTCCTTTTACCACTTCTAGTCATTGAACGATGAACTAGAATCCTGACCTTTTAATAGCTTGAAGATCTACAGCTGCTTTCAAAACTAAGATTCATAATCTACTTGAGTCCTGTGTCTCCTTTATCTTTTCAAATCTGCGGAGTAATCTTGAAACTCCGGATACGATTATAAATACGTCGCATACTCGTCATTTTGAAGCCGAACAAAACTACTACTACTACTACTACTACTACTACCGAAATCCGCATTTTCTAACTCGGGCGGCCCTGCGGCCTGGGCCCGAGTAATAATAATAATATATTAATAATAACAATAATAATAATAATAATAATAATAATATATTATTATTACAAGACTGCTCATTATATAGAAAAACTAAATAACTAATTAGTACTAAATAGCACTAATGAAACAAATAGAAAACAATAGAAATCACTATTAGCACTATTTAAAATTAGTAACTATTTAAAAATTAGTACTGTTTCACACTTTTCTAAATTGCACTCTACTATTAATATATAATATAGGATGCTATTAATATATGATTTAATTATTATTCTAATTTGAAATTAGAAATTATAAAGAACCTCCATCTGTCTCTTGGTGAAGTCTTGCTGGATTCGAACCAGCTACTCATAAAATGAGCATACCAAAAGACTTTAGAGGCAAGACAAGTAATTATTTGCTCGACAATCAGTTTGTACATTGTCGCCTTCATATCGTCTGTGTTCTATTTAATATATAGTGTTTGTCATAACTATAATAATGTAAACTTTATTTCATGTATTTTTACACAAACAATTCACCATTCCCCTCATGACGTAGTGATACCAAGTTACTACCAGAATCCTTTTTCGTAGATTCTTTTGTTATTCTAATTCACACCATAACTTGGTACTCTAATAGGAATTAAAACATTTGAATAAGAATAAGAATTCGAAAAGGATTGTGGAAGTAGTGTTATCGCTGCGTCATAAAGGAGGAATCCTATCCTATCTCATCCCATCCCATCCCATCCCATCCCATCCCATCCCATCCCATCCCATCTATACCTATCCTATCCTATCCTATTTCACCTCCGAGCAAAACAAGATGGTTTCGTGAGCGTGTCTCTTTCTTCTTGAAAATAAATTTATATATTTGGTTGGCTATTCACTTGTGGTATATACTAAAACAATTATCCCCATCAGTTGTCGGTGAGTAGTGGTGAATATTTAACTCGAGCACTCGCGGCTCGGTAAATATCCACCACTACTGATCACCTCCACTTCGGGAAAAATTGTTCTATTCCTATGCTATTCTATCTATCCTAAATCCCATTGTTATTCCTATACTCTATCCTATCCTCATGCTATTCCTATATTCTATTCTATCTAATTCTATGCTATCCTATTCTATCTATCATATCCCATGCTATTCCTATATTCTATTCTATCTATTCTATTCTATCTATCCTATATGAGCTATCCTATATTCTATTCTATATATTCTATGCTATCAGTTTATTCTATCCTATGCTATTATATTTCTAATCCTATCCTATCCATGCTGATGGCATGAGAGGCTTATATTTGAACATGAGAGCCATGAATTCAGTAGCATATTGAGTAGGGGATAACCGATGTAATGATACAAGTGGTGCAGTAACGCCTACAGTGCTTATTTATTTATGATATGTAAGTTTAATGTTTGGATTTATTGTATGCAGGTCCCGTTTCATTTCCACGTAAGCTTATATTTTTATTATAATAGAAATATCTCACCCTTCAAGATGCCACTCACCTCCGTGATCGATCGGACACTCGCTGTGTAGTACTTGTTCACACGATGTGTAAAGTGCTCTTTTATTTTGCATTGAGTTT
>JAUJYZ010000536.1:0-103509 GCA_033675265.1 Actinostola sp. cb2023 | reverse complement strand
CGGTGAGCATAGATAAAGATATCCGATTCGTCCGTTCCTAGCACGTACTTGGAACGTCCAGTTGAGTTCGATATACGCTCGGAAACTATTTGACACGTTTGAGCGAATCATACTTTCGGATTTAGTTCGATAGGCGTTCGGAAACCATTCGACCCGTTTTTGTCGACCATGAATATGCAACCTCAAGTGACCTCAAGTACGTTTAAAGACGTACTACAGACGTATCTTTATCGATGTTCACCGACGCGACACAAATAGTCTCTCTCGTCACGCAACTGTCATTGTCATAATACGTTCATTGAGCTTCTTCTTCTGTAATATATATAGATCCCTAAAATCTAAGGACGTTTTGATTTCGATTGTATTTTTGCCGTTCACTGACCCTGATTTGAGCGTGGAAATTCTGCTTTAAATAGCGCAACGCGACGGTTCTAAAATTGGATGACTCACACAAGGATCATACAACTGTAATCGTACTGAAAAGAATACGGAGAAACCTACATTTTATCATGCAAACACTGTTTATTTTCAAAACAATTGTCAGTAAAAAAAAAACCTAACAAAATCGGACTGAAGGATATGAAAAATTTGGTTTGTTTGTCTAAGTTGTGGCGTGACTAATTAATTGCGCTTCGCTATTGTGCAAGTATATAAATAGCCAAAAACTACTTTTGTACGATCCCGATTTTCGTACATTGACCTTGCTCGCCTTTGCTTTGATGTAGTTTTGAAGTACGATTTTTACGATTCCTTTTCCTTTATGAATTTTTCAAACGTGGAATAAAATAAACATCCATCATGAGTTACTGAAAATAACTCGACTGGCTCGACTGTTTGCATGACTTAATTCTGTACATATAGCTTTCTGTCAATAGATGTAGTACATCGCTGGTCGTGAGTTTAATTACTCGGACACTTCCGGAGGAAGTCCGAGTTATAAAATGGGCCTTCTTTTTTATTCTTCGTAGTACACAGAATGCGAAGTATGTGATCGTATCGGTCAGGAATGTCTGTTTCAGGGTTTCGATTGGCTGAAAACGGGGGCGATGATATCCAAACGCCTAATGAAGTAATGATATGCTCAAACGGGTCAAATGAATTTCCGAGCGTATATCAAACTAAATCCGAAGTATTTTTCGCTCTAGGGTCATCGTTAATAGAAGTGCTAACTCATCGTTCCACGACTACCGACTAGAAGTGCTGTGTAGAAGCTTGTGCTGTATCGAGAGAGAAGCAGTTGTGTTTAATATGCAGAAGAGAAATGAAGAAGCATGATTGACTGAAAATAGTGCTATTGAAGCCTTTGTAGAGTGCAAATTAGAAAAGCTTGAAAACTAAATAACTAATTAGTACTAAATAGCACTAATGAAACAATAGAAAACAATAGAAATAGCACTATTTAGTACTATTTAAAATTAGTACTATTTCACGCTTTTCTAAATTGCACTCTAAGCTTAAATATATTTAACAAAAACAGACGCGCCTTGAAGGGCGTTATCAGAACCATCTGACCTATGCAACCTCAAGACGTACCAAATACGTACTCAGTTCGAGATCTTTATCTATGATCACCGGCAAATAGTCTCTCTCGTCACGCAACTGTCATTGTCATAACGTGCATTGGACGTATATGATCACAAAACAGGGTCAAGTATCGGAGATTGTCACGGAAGAATGACTCTATAGACCTTTTGCTTAGCCTCACTCTGACTCAATAAAACAATGACATCGTTGGATAGATCTTTTGTTTCGTTGAGTCAGAGTGAGGCTAAGCGTGTATCTGCTCTGCATATGATTAGTGGCTTTATGCAAAAGGTCTATAGTCTCTTCTCTTCCTCAAGTATATTAAGGCCTGACATTTCAGCCTAATTAGCATAAACACATTATTTTCTATAAACTGAAAACTATTCATGCTTTGAAGCTGAAACTTCTCCAAGATGCTAAGACCCATGAAATTGTGAAAATTTAGTCGCGATAATAGCAAATGAAGTGTCACGTGACAAATCACGTGGCCAAGACTGGTTGAAAAATTCAATCGAAAATGGGGTACGTAGAGACTTTTCTTAGAACACTAACTAATGTTTCGTTAAATACCTTTGGTAGATATCTTTCTAATCCCGCCTTTTAATGCTGTCTACATATTCTCATTTACGAGAAAAATAAAAAATATGCAAATAACTGGGTTGGTCACGTGACCTGTTTTATCAATTATCTCTATAACTAATGATTAAGGACAACGTTAAAAGGCGGATTTAGAAAGACCTTTCTAAATGTAACTTTTTGACATCTGATTCATTATACTTAACAACGTTTCTATGTACCCCATTTTAAGCTGAAATATTTGGACATATGTTGCCATGTGATTTGTCACGTGACCCAGCACATGCAATAAACCACATCAAATTTTCACACACTCAAGGGACTAAACATTTTGGTGAAGTTTTATCTCCAAAGCATGTATAGTTTTCAGTTTATAGAAAATAATGGTTTTTATGCCAATTAGGCTCATGTGTCAGGCCTTAATATACTTGAGTCGTCTGTCAAATTTGAGATGGCTGTGGCTTGTTCTACTAATGATGTGTGTTGGTGAGCAAAGATATAGATCTACTTGTCATAATGGCCGAGTATACGCTCATTGAGCGTCTTGTTATAAATACTCAAGGACATAGCTGTACACGTACTATTACAATTAGCAACAAACATGACATAGCGAGGTCATGATAGTTTTTGAGTTCATTACTCGGGCCCAGGCCTAAGGCCGGGCCGAGTCTATAGTTACAGTTGGTATATATATATATATTTTTTTTTACTTATCGGAGTCATGAATCTGCAATCGAGTGGGACTGGGAACGAGACCACGAGACTTAGCAACACGCATGCATCTCAACACGATGACCTCTTTCTTCGCAAACCCACAAGAAAGATTACAAAGCACAAACCAATCAGGGGAAGCACCTGAGGTCAAGGGGCAAAAATCTAAATATATACTCGTCTATATTTAGATTGAAACAAGACGCTCTAGTAGCGTGAAGTCGGACTATTAACGTTTTTACTGATATACTGTAAAGTTCCGAAAGTTAGCCTCCTCCGCACGCTAGTCTATAGCTCGGAATATACTGAATATTGGTCCACATGCCGGCCATACCAAACGTTATGACAATGACAATGACAGTTGCGTGAGGAGGGAGACTGTTTGTCGGTGAGTCATAGATAAACATCTCCAATCAGACGTATTCGGTACGTCTTGAGGTTGGATCGGTTCAGATGGTTCTGATAACTTCCATCGTTTGTTTTTGTTTAAGATATTTACTCGGGCCCTTCCGAAGGAAGCCCGAGTTATAAAATGGGCTTTCTTGTATATTTTTCTTTTTCTTGGTAGTACACAAAATGCGGAGTATGTGATCGTATCGGTCAGGAATGTCTGTTGCAGGGTTTCGATTGGCTGAAAACGGGGGCGATGATATCCAAACGCCTAATGAAGTAATTCTATGCTCAAAGGGTCAAATAGTAAAAATACTAAAAATGACAGTTGTATGATCCTTGTCTGAGTCATACATTTATTACGCGACCTAATTTTAGAACCGCCGCGTAGCGCTATTTAAAACAGAATTTCCACGCTCAAAACAGGTCAGTAAACGGCAAAAATACAATCGAAATCAAAACGTCCTTAGATTTTAGGGATCTATTACAGAAGAAGACGCTCAGTGACGAGGGAGACTATTTGTGTCGGTGACTCATAGATAAAGATCTCCGACTCTTCAAGGTACGTTGTGGTACGTCTTTAAACGTATTTGAGGTCACTTGAGGTCACATCTTAAATCTAACAGAAGCAGCTTTTGATTTTTAATCGATAATTCCATTCTGATTGCGAGATCATCGGGAAAGATTTGTCACAAGTAGTCAACTAGAATTTCTCTGGCACGCCCCCACATTCTAGTACATACAAACATGGGCTCAAATTCAAGGTTTTTTGCAATTTTCCTCGTATAAATGCATATAACTAAAAAGTTAACGACGGATTTAGTTTGTTTGATCTTTCATGGACCATATTATTTGGTTATAATTGAAATTCGATGCAAAAAAGTACCGTATTTTTTTAGTTGAATGGGTCTACCTTACAAGAGAATTGGCGTGACATGACCTCAAACTGGCCTGTCAGCCCACATAAATAGCTTTTATTGAAACTACACAGGCCTAGTCACGAAATTAACTACGGATTAGCATAGCCCGCGCTTTTATGGACATTTTGATACCAAATACATGTTAGTTCGTAAAATTTTCGCACCGTATTTCGGCCAGTTTTTATAGAGTCCCATACAGAGTATATACACAACAGCCTCGAAGCTCTTCCTAGTATTTATATCTATTGATCACTGATTGTATTATTTTTACTCGATGTAAACTACTGGGGATTCAAAAGTATGATGTGTCAGGCTTCTCTGGTGTTGTTAGTATGACTATTGATAACAGCTTGTGCCTTCGCCGTTGCACAAACAAAACTGATGAATCTGAGGGAACTGATAGCGGGTGAAAATACTCAATGCAAAGCAGTGGTGAACCCTTTTTCCATGCACAATTAATGTAACAAGTAAGTGTTGTATATGTCGATGTATTTTAAATCAGATCTAATCACGGCATGAAATTATAAAAGCAATAATCTATGACTGATTTGGGGATTTCGTGGAGGGGGAGGAGAGGGGGTCAAGCGAAAATATAAATTAAACTGAAGTACATATTGCATATTATATATATAATATTAATATACCGAAGTGAAAAACAATCAGAAACTGACAGGAAAAAAAGAAGAATAAGAATTCGAAGGGATTCGCAGGGACTAGGACCGAAAAGACCAAATGTTCCAATTTGTAGGCAAATCTTTTCCGATGATCGAACAAGATCTTTCAATGTATAGGCAGAGACAGCAGATTGGTCGAGCTTTGTCACATCATACCGTAGTCTGAATCAACTGGATGTTTAAAAGATACGAAGTTCGACTTTCCTCTGCGATAACGAAGAAACCAAAGATCGACGTTATCAGAACCGTCTGACCATGAATATGAACCTCAACTGGACGTTCCAAGTACGTGCTACGGAAGTACGATTCGGAGATTTTTCTCCCTCGTCACGCATCTGTCAGTCATTGTCAGGTCCCTCCTCACGCAACTGACATTGTCCTTGTCATAAGCCCGAGTGTACGCTCATTGAGCGTCTTGTTAATGCGTATCTGGTATGTAGTACTTAGGTGTATGCGTTTGGATGGCTTGCGTCATTTCTCTCACTTCACAAGATGACTTGTTCTCTCTCGATCCAGCACGAGCATCTAGTCCTTCTACCACTTCTAGTCGTCGAACGATGAACTAGAATCCTGAAGCTTGAAGATCTACAGCTGCTTTCAAAACTAAGATTCAAGTCTACTTGAGTTGTGTGTGTCCGGTTTGTTTTCCCTTATCTGCTGAGTAATCTTGAAACTCGAAACGATCAAATACTTCGCATTCTTTCTTCATTCTTCGCATTCTTTCTTCATTCCGTGACTAAACAAACAAACAAATAATAACAAGACGCTCAATGAGCGTACACTCGGGCATTATGACAAGGACATGTCAGTTGCGTGAGGAGGGACCTGACAATGACTGACAGTTGCGTGACAAGGGAGACTATGTTCATTAAAACAATAATAACGATGCAAAAAATGCATACAAGCATTGATTTCATTATTGGCATCATGTTCACCTCAGAATAGTGTTCTTCTTGATGCAATTTCAATGTTGTTTTCTCTCCTTTGGCTTTGCATTTGGCCATCAGATTGGAATCACACTTCAGAATCAGTACATCTGGCTTCAAGTTGTGATATACATGCTTGGCTAAGCAGTTCTCAGTAGAGTTCACAATTTTAAAAGTCAACATCAGAGTTCACTTGTATTATAGTTTTTGAGTTCATTTGATTTGCTTTTGACTTTGAGTTCAATTTGATTTGCTTTTGATGAGTTCGTGTAAAGGCCCTTTCGAAAACGCTCAACATCTTTTAGAGTGGGTCCACACGAATCGGCGTATGCGTTTATATGTGAAAGCGTATTTAATATACTTGGACATTTTTAATATGACAATGAGAATGACATTTGCGTGACGAGGGTAATTGAGGTTCGTGAGATCATAGTCTGAATGAATTAATTGATTGACCGATTTTCCTCAACTTCGGCCTGGACATTCTATGCATAAGATATATAATGCCATAAACAAAAACAAACGCGCCTTCATTTAATACAACGAACAATCGAAAGACGTTATCAGAACCATCGGACCATGACTATGCAACCTCAAGTCGTCCGAGGTACCGTTCTGACGAACCCTGATGAGTGGAAGATCTTTATCTATTGTCACCGACACATATATAGTCTCCCTGGGTGCCAGAGATTTCGAGAAGTTTCACGATTTAATAGATTCTCGACTAGATTAGCAGCAAGCGCATCTGGAACCCAGGGGGGAGGGGGAAGGGGGCAAGGACTTGTTTGGGGCTTGATAAAAATGATATCCTACCGAGAGAAAATAGACTTTTGGGAGGTTACGTTCTGGAGCGTTGGACTTTTTTAGGGTTACAAAATTTGGCTTCATTAGCACCTTCCCGTCACTGACCCCCCTGAGTACTCCCTCTCCCCTGGGCTCTGGAACCAGGGTAACGAACCTTTCGTAATGTTTTGAAGGACGATTTCTACTATTCCTTTTACTTCTCAATTTTTCAAACGTGGAATAAAATAAACTTCAATCATTACATTTCTCAAAATATGTATCATTTTATTGTCGAATACCTTTAAACGGGTTTTTGACACCACGGCGTGACCAGCAGTCGGCAAGCAATGCAGCGATACGGATCAGGCGACCTCTTCTACTAAAACAAAATGTAGACTACTCGAACTACTGGAAAATCAAATCCGTCGCTCTCTAGCTTTGGACATAAAGAATGTCGAGGCAGACGCAGAAGTAAGTCGATCAAATAAAAGGACTCATAATTCATTACCGAACTTCGTATTGTTTAAACATCCACACGATTCACACTATGAAATTGCTATGATGTGACAAAGCTCGACCAAGCTGCTGTCTCTTTGCCTATACTCGATCGGGCATTATAAATTATTCAGTATTATTATGACAGTTTCGTGACGAGGGAGACTGTGTGTCGGTGTGTTTTACGAGTTTTCCAAAGCCGCAGACATCGCTATTTGACATCGGTTAGGAATACACTTTCAGACAGAAATGCAAGGCCAAATAATATTCAGTCTCTACAGGGATTTATTTGAATGGCATAGACCCTATGCAAAACGAGTGAAGACTGGGAACGAGCACCACGAAATATAAATGATTTCAAAATAATATTTCCATTACAAGAAAGACCATGTCTAAATAAGTAAGTTGGTACATTTATGAAGTTGCATGTTACACTAGTGCAGAGTTATAAGCATTTGAAATGTACCATAAACATGAAAACGAGGCTGGCCAGGCCTTGGGTCTCTTTTCCATACAAATCTTTCTAATTTCAAATAGCTGTAACTTGTTAGCTTTTTATCTTACAACACTAAGATTTGGCAATATCACTAGCTTGGGTACGCTATTTCAAATGATAGTAATGATGTCTTCTATAAGTGAAGAACTATAGTATCTCCTTTGCCACACCTTTTTGCATAGGGTCTATAGCGAGATCATGATAGTTTTTGAGTTCAATGGTCGAACGATGAACTAGAATCCTGACCTTTCAATATCTTGAAGATCTAAAACTGCTTTCAAAACTAAGATTAAATATCTCCTGTGTGTCGTTTGTTTAGCGATTAGAGCGGTTTTCCGCGAATTCAGGGACCGGAGTGTAGCTCGTTCCCTTATCTGCTGAGTCATCTTGAAACTCGATACGATCAAATACTTCGCATTTGGTGTACCGATACGATCAAATACTTCGCATTCTTTTTTCATTCTGTGACCGACGAAAAAAAAAAGAAAAAAAAAAAGCGTATTTTATAACTGGCTTCCTCCGGAAGTGCCCGAGTAACAAGACGCTCAATGAGCGTACACTCGGGCATTATGACAAGGACAATGTCAGTTGCTGGACGAGTAACCTGACAATGACTGACAGTGCGTTTGTATGTGAGAGCGTATTTAAGAGGAACTGATGGATGGCTTGCCTTGGATACAACATAATTTCTCTTCTGCACAGGTCAACTGCTTCTTTCACTTCTAGTCGTCGAAGACGATGACTTAGCACTATCTCAGTATCTGCCCTGAGCGAACAATACTTCGGATTAAGTTCGATATAATGTTTGAGCGAATCATACTTTCGGATTTAGTTCGATAGGCGTTCGGAAACTATTCGATCCGTTTTTGGCGACCATGAATATGCAACCTCAAGTGATCTCAAGTACGTTTAAAGACGTACTACAGACGTACCTCGAAGAGTCGTAGATCTTTATCGATGTTCACCGACGCGACACAAATAGTCTCTCTCGTCACGCAACTATCATTGTCATAATACGTTCTTTGAGCGTTTTCTTCTGTAATAGATCCCTAAAATCTAAGGAAGTTTTGACTTCGATTGTATTTTTGCCGTTCACTGACAAAACATTGAGCGTGGAAATTCTGTTTTAAATAGCGCTACGCGGCGGTTCTAAAATGAGGTCGCGTAATAGATGTACTGACTCACACAAGGATCATACAACTGTCATCGTACTGAAAAGAACACGGAGAAACCTACATTTTATCATGAAAACACTGTATATTTTCAAAACAATTGTCAGTAAAAAAAAACCTAACAAAATCGGACTGAAGGATATGAAAAATTTGGTTTGTTTGTCTGAGTTGAGACGTCACTAATTAATGCGCTTCGCATATTGTGCAAGTATATAAATAGCCTAAAACTACTTTTGTACGATCTCAATTTTCGAACATTGACCTTGCTCGCCTTTGTAGTTTCTTCCTTCTGAATTTTTCAAACGTGGAATAAAATAAACATCTATCATGAGTTACTGAAAATAACTCGACTGGCTCGACTGTTTGCATGACTTCTGTACATATAGCTTTCTGTCAATAGATGTAGTTATACATCGCTGGTCGTGAGTTTAATTACTCGGGCACTCCCGGAGGAAGCCCGAGTTATAACATGCACTTTCTTTTTACTCGGGCCCTTCCGAAGGAAGCCCGAGTTATAAAATGGGCTTTCTTGTATATTTTTATTTTTATTTTTATTTTTGGTAGTACAAAAAATGCGGAGTATGTGATCGTATCGGTCAGGAATGTCTGTTTCAGGGTTTCGATTGGCTGAAAACGGGGGCGATGATATCCAAACGCCTAATGAAGTAATTCTATGCTCAAAGGGTCAAATAGTTTCCGAAAAAAGTTTATTTTATTCCACGTTTGAAAAATTCAGTCCGACAATAAAATGAAACACATTCAGATTCTGAGAGCCGTCACGCCGTGGTTTCAAAAACCCGTTTATATAATATAATAATGGTTGTTCTTATATAGCGCATTTCACATTGTCTCAATGCGCTTTACAACCGATGGAGGACTTTTTCGGGCTGCATATGAAGGCGCCTACGGCAGCCGAGCAGCTTACAATCATGAGGAGTTAGTACGTTAGTATGTTATGCCTCCAATTTGAAGTAGGCTGTTGAACCGGGTAACAATCCCCTACTCTTACGAAGAGTTCAACAGGTTCTTTTAATGTCCCCCGTGAACAGGTTAGATTAGGGTCGGGAGACAGGTATCCGACTAGTAAAATGGCACACATTTCTGAGAAGTACAATGATTGAAGTTTATTTTATTCCACGTTTGAAACATTCAGAAGGAAAAGGAATCGTAAAAATCGTACTTCAAAACTTCATCAAAGCAAATAGGCCGTCATCAACGCCACGGACTATAAGCAGATATTGAAAGGTCAGGATTCTAGTTATAATGAAACTCACGACCAGCGATGTAACTACATCTATTGACAGAAAGCTATATGTACAGAATTAAGTCATGCAAACAATCGAGCCAGTCGAGTTATTTTCAGTAACTCACGATGGATGTTTATTTTATTCCACGTTTGAAAAATTCAGTACGATCACAGGTAGCCTAAGCTGTGGACTTGTGGCGAGATTTACAGTAAATGTATGGAGCTTCACAGCGAACTTTGAAAACCGTCTAAATAAAATTCTACAAACCCTCAAAGTAGTCCTACTTGTTTATTGTGCTGTCCTTTGGAATTGTGGGAGGTTTGGAGCCATTCCGATCGATTTTGAGAGAGTTACTAATAGTATATTATTCTCAACGGTCCCACTGCACTCATAGATGAGAATGGGTGAGATCTGGCGGAGCTCTCGATTGAAAAAGCGAAATAAAATGCACGGGAGGGAGGGTATAGGGTTTTCGCGAGAGCAACCGCCAGTTGAGTGAGCCAATGGGACCTCAATCTAGTAAATTGAAATACTGCATTAAACTCCATTATGGGATACACCTATTTCAAAAAAGGTTGTCGAAGACATCAGTCCATAGGCAGCAAGTTATAGGTTGTTCCAAGACCGAATTGCATTATGGTAACAGCTTGAATGTCGTGATGCCAGAGAAAATTCGATTCAAAATTTGTCTTGGCCTGTTTCAAATCAAATAATTACGATATCATATACAGCTTTTCATACAGGAAGTGCTATCTTTGGCTATTCAAGCTGTTACCATAATGCAGTTCGGTCTTGCAACGACGTATAACCTATCGCCTATGGACTGATGTCCTCGACAACCTTTATTGAAATAGGTGTATATAAATACAGGCGTATGTATGATCAGCGGTCTATCTTTGTCATTATATAGCGACTAGACAGTGTATATAATCTTGGAAATGCCCAAGTGTGATAAGCCAACTTTAAATATCCCAATTGACTAGTACTACGTCAAGTTAAAGAGTTCCATTCTGCTATAGTTCGTGGCAAGAAAGGAGGATCCGTAACAGTTCCAGTTAGGTTGGACGTTTCTGTGGGCTAAGTTTAAAATATGACGTGTTAGTCGACCACTTGTCTGAAAGGGTGTGCTATTAACATAATCATGAGCCATTTTGTACATTGATTAGCGTAAAAGGGTCCGCCATATCATCCAATCTTACTCATCATGTTTGTGACGCAAAGCGTGCTGCTTGCCATTGTACCTTCTCGAGCCATGGGATCCTGTACAAATATCCCGACACGGGATAGCAGAACGCACCTCTGCAGGTTTGCGATGAACTGAATTATGCTAATGTGGTCTTCTCATATATGAGCACTAGTGAGACCGCTGAGAATAGTATATTATTCTCAACGGTCCCACTGCACTCATAGATGAGAATGGGTGAGATCTGGCTCCGCTTAGCACGACGCTCCAGTGCATGCTGCCCCAAAATAGGCCACCGAAAGACGCCCATTCTCAAACCAAGCACCCAATCTCAAACCGAGCACCCAATCTCAAAACCAAGCACCCAATCTCAAAACCAAGCGCCCAATCTCAAAACCAAGCGCCCCCATGGATTCTCAACCAACCGGCGGAGTCCCAACCTCAAAGGACCCAGCAGATCCCCATTCTTCCAGACTCAGATGTATCCCCAAATGAGATAAACAGAGTGGAAGTAATCCCTTCGATCAATTGCGAGCCTGAGTGTGTAAATAGCCCCGTTAATCTACTAGTCTTTCTAATTCAAGAGGAAGAACTGCAAAAAGGACTTATTGACAAAATCCAAATACCAGAATCATCGAATCCAAAAGAGTATTGGAAACCAGAGTGAAGCTGGTTTCAGATTTTTGGTGTCAGGTTTTTGACTCAGATTATTGGATCTGGTGTCAGTTTTTTTCCGGGGGGCACGACGGCAATCAGCCTTTAATTCGTTCTATCTCTTGATAAACGTTTCGAAATGCAATCACACGTAACAACACCTTAGAGACTGGGCTTTAGCCGCTCCTGAATACATTCTTAGTGTTAGACTTTCACGTAAAAGTAAATAATTAGCGGTGTCAGATTTTTTGGTGTTTGATCTCTGTGTTCATACCACAAATATTTCTCTCGTATCATGTTGTAGTATCACGTTGCTCTAAATAAAACATTGTCACGCTGATCCCCAACCCTATAAGACCTATCCAAAGAACATTACACACTTACACTATGTATTCTCTCACTTATTTATCAACTTCAAAGTGAAAATCTTTCAAAACGGACAAGTATCGCGTGGTGTCAGATTTTAGAATCAGATTTTTGCAGTCCGAGTCACGTTCAACAAGGTTCACGTTACCACGTGCGATTCAAGTTGAGAATCTGCTCAAATTAAAGAACCTGTGTCGGTTTTTATGTAGTACAGTCGAGATACTTCAAGTTGCATGGACTTTGCAGTGAAAATCTTTCTAAACGGACAAGTATCGCTTGGTGTCAGATTTTAGAATCAGATTTTTGCAGTCCGAGTCACGTTCAACAAGGTTCACGTTACCACGTGCGATTCAAGTTGAAAATCTGCTCAAATTAAAGAACCTGTGTCGGTTTTTATGTAGTACTGTCGAGATACTTCAAGTTGCATGGACTTTGCAGTGAAAATCTTTCAAAACGGACAAGTATCGCTTGGTGTCAGATTTTAGAATCAGATTTTTGCAGTCCGAGTCACGTTCAACAAGGTTCACGTTACCACGTGCGATTCAAGTTGAGAATCTGCTCAAATTAAAGAACCTGTGTCGGTTTTTATGTAGTACAGTCGAGATACTTCAAGTTGCATGGACTTTGCAGTGAAAATCTTTCAAAACGGACAAGTATCGCTTGGTGTCAGATTTTAGAATCAGATTTTTGCAGTCCGAGTCACGTTCAACAAGGTTCACGTTACCACGTGCGATTCAAGTTGAGAATCTGCTCAAATTAAAGAACCTGTGTCGGTTTTTATGTAGTACAGTCTAGATGCTTCAAGTTGCATGGACTTTGCAGTGAAAATCTTTCTAAACGGACACCTTTTCATGACATGTTAGATAAACCGTTTACCGCTGAAGAATTAATCAAAATAAGCAAGAATTAAAAACAATAAAGCATCAGGAATTGATGCTCTTTTAAAATTAAAATAACAAATAAAATAAAATAACGAAATGATCGATTGCTGTATCTATATTCATAGTACTCATATAATAATATTATTGTAATAATAAAACCTACGAGTCAAATCGGTTGTTACTGTTTTCGTAAAAATTATAGAACTTCCGGTTAAACAAAGTAATACCATGATCACCTCGGTTTTCATTGTTCCACGAGGGACATTTAACATCGAACATCCCTCGCCAAAGCTCTAAGTCAAGCATCGCTCATGCATAGTAATGAGGGACATTTAGACTAAATCTCCCTCATGAATACAATCATGAGGGAAATTTAGACTAAATGTCCCTCATGATTATATTCATGAGGGACATTTAGACTAAATATCCCTCATTACTATGCATGAGGATGCAAGTCAGTCCCTCATATACACCAGGTGTACACACAATCATTGGGACCCAAGAGCAAACCGAATAGTACTTAATCGCTCCTCTACTTATGATGACTCGAGCATTCAAGACGTGTGGGATGTGTGAAGCTCAAAATACAGTGGTATTTTGATATCCACAACATCGTTAACGCATGCGCAATAGAAGGAAATGCACAAAAGTCGAATTCAAAGGATATTTTATTATAGCTATTTCTGTTATTTGTTCACACAATGAAATATTATATTAGTTGGCACTTTCCTCTTTTTCTGTATGTGCTTTTTAGTGTTTTGAGGAACCGTATTCACCCTTACTTGCTCCACTTCGTCATCTCTTACAAAAGTAAACCGACCTTCCGCCATTTCTGATCTGTTTACCTTCAGGTACTCCTTACTATAACTAATTTATACTCTTTTATTGTGTAAATGAAACAAAGATGTGCAACATGTTGAAATTTACATTGTAATTTTAAAAATGCCTTGTTATGTGAAAGCCTCGCTTTCGTGTTAACTGCCTCGTTTTCGTGTTCAGCTACCTCGTGCTAGCTAGTCGTTCAGTTCAGTCGTGTAAGACATGTTATTCTTTTAGTTGGTCGGTCGTATCAACAATAAAACAACAAAATTCAACAGGTTATGGACCCAGCATGGTTCCACTGCGCAAGTCTGAGTTCGTGGAAGATTCTCACGAAGCAAAATTGAAGAGAAAGAGAGATTTGTTGTTGATACTGTGAGCGACTGAAATACAAGATGGCGGACTATACGGTGAGGAATACAGTTACGGTTGTTCCTTTGGATGGTTCCAACTATGGAACATGGAAAATCCAATGTAGGATGGCTCTCATAAAGGAAAACCTGTGGAGTATTGTCAGTGGGACTGAAGTGGCCCCTGCTGAGACGGAAGTCGAAAAATTTACGAAGTTTGTAATGCGACGAAATAGAGCACTGGCGACAATCGTGCTTTCCGTGAATACCTCGCTGTTGTACTTGTTAGGAGACCCAGAGGACCCCGTGGTCGTGTGGAAAAAGCTTTCGGAGCAATTCCAAAAGAAAACCTGGGCTAACAAGTTGTCGTTGAGACGGAGACTGAACAAATTACGACTTCAAGAAGGAGACTCGGTGAAAGGTCACATAAAGTCAATAACTGAAATCTTCAACGAGCTGGCCGTAATTGGTGCTCCCATGGAGGAAGAAGATAAAGTTGTGACATTACTAGCAAGTTTGCCTGACAAGTTTGATATGCTTGTGACTGCTTTAGAAGCGAATAGTGAAGTACCAAACATGGAAGTAGTCACTGAACGTTTGTTCCATGAAGAGAACAAGCTAAAGGAACGTGAAACTGTTGAAAAGCCTTATGAGAAAGTGATGTTGGGAACGAAATCTAAAGACCGTCCAAAGTGCCATCATTGTGGGAAACCTGGTCATTTAAAGCGTAATTGCTGGAGTCTTAAGAAGGAGAAGGAGAAAGAGCAGCAAAACAAGCCAGAATCTAAACCTGTAAAGCACAAGGCCAATGTTGTTGCAGCTGACTCTGAGAGCCTGGGACTTGTGACACAGGCCTTAGCAGCAAGTGTTTGTGCAAATGATGTGTGGATTATTGATTCGGGTGCCACATGTCACATGACAAATGATCGCAGCTCACTGAGGGACATTTTGGAACTGACTGAGCCTGTACATGTTCAACTTGGGGACGGAAAAGTGCTAAATGCTACTGCTCGTGGCACAGTGACTTTGTATACGGTCCTGCGTGGTGGAAATGAAAAACGGTGCAATCTGAAAGATGTGCTTTTTGTTCCTAAACTCAGATACAGTTTACTAAGTGTACCGAAAGCTACTGGAGCTGGCTTAAAAGTCAGTTTTGATAAGAGTGAATGTAAGATTGTTCGTGCTGATGGTGCAACTATTGCTGTTGGAAAGAAAGTGGGATCCTTGTTCCATTTAAAGTATCGACGGGAGGTGGAACTATCAAATGCAGCAACTGCTGAATTAAGCATGTCAAAGGAAATGCTATGGCACCAGAGATATGGACACTTGGGTACTCAAAATCTGAAAAAGCTAGCCAACGAATCCCTGGTGACTGGCTTTGACTTTGATCCCAAGAAGGGTCTAGATTTTTGTGAAGCCTGTGTGCAAGGAAAGTTACACCGCTGTTCTTTTCCAACTACCGGTGCAAAGAGGGCTACCGAACCCCTTGGTCTAGCGCATAGTGACTTATGTGGAAAGATCACTCCAAAGTCTGCAGGTGGTGCAGAATATTTCATGACTCTGACTGATGATAAAACCCGTTATGTGTGGGTCTATGCATTGAAGAAGAAGGATGAAGCCTTCAAAAAGTTTCAAGATTGGAAAGCCCTAGTAGAGAAATCAAGTGGCTACACACTAAAGATTCTAAGGTCAGACAATGGAGGAGAATATGTATCGACAGACTTTGATATCTTCCTGAAGTCAGAAGGAGTAGTGCATCAAACTACTGTCCCAAAAACACCACAGCAGAATGGCGTAGCGTAACGTCTGAATAGAACATTAGTCGAATCAGTAAGGTCCATGCTGGTTCAGGCTAAGTTGCCCCAGAAATTCTGGGTTGAAGCACTTAATACTGCAGTTTACTTGCATAATCGAAGTCCTACAAGGTCACTTGAGGGTCTAACTCCCTATGAAGCCTGGACTGGCTCAAAGCCTGATGTATCCAATCTCAAATGCTTTGGGTGCACAGCGTATGCACATATTCCCAAGGATGAAAGAAAGAAACTTGACCCCAAGGCCAGGAAGTGTGTATTCCTTGGATATGGAACTGACACTAAGGCATATCGTCTATTTGATGTGGAACGACAACGTGTCATCTATAGCCGTGATGTAAAGTTTGACGAGGGTGCGTTTGGAATCCTTCAGAAGGATAAACCTGATGGAACTGTCATCAAGCTTGTTGATGTTGAACTGTCAAATAATGATGATGTTGAAACTGTCAAATAATGATGATGTGGATGAAGGTCCAAGTGTTTTACGTCAGTCTTCACGTGAGAGACGCCCACCTGATCGATTGGGAGAGTGGGTGACAGTAGTAAGTGATGGCATTGTGGAGCCAACCACTGTAAGTGAAGCCTTAACTGGTCCTGATGCAGATCAGTGGCATGTTGCAATGCAGCAAGAAATGGACTCTCTCCATAAACATGATGTCTGGAATCTCACTGAATTGCCAGATGGGCGAAAGGCAGTTGGAAGTAAGTGGGTATTTCGTGTTAAGTATAATGCTGATGGCTCTATGGAGAGGAGGAAAGCTAGACTTGTTGCACAAGGTTTCTCACAGAAGCAAGGTGTGGACTATGATGAGACGTTTAGTCCTGTTGTGCGATTTGAATCTTTAAGGACTGTCATTGCACTGTCTGTTAAGCAAGAACTAAAACTGCACCAAATGGACGTAACTACAGCTTTTCTCAATGGAGACTTAAAAGAAGAAGTATATATGAGACAACCAGAAGGATTTTCTGTTAAAGGGAAGGAGCATCTAGTGTGCAAATTGAATAAGAGCCTCTATGGGCTGAAACAGTCACCCAGATGCTGGAACTATACACTTGATGAACACTTGAAGTCTATGGGATTTGTACAGACTCCAAGTGATCCATGTATTTATGTTTCGGATGAGGATGCTAATCCTTTTATTATTGCTGTGTATGTGGATGACATTGTTCTTGCAGGTCCATCTGATGAGAAAATTGCTGAAGTCAAGCAAAACATCTCTGAGAGATTTGAGGTAAAGGATATGGGGGAGCTAAAGTACTTTCTTGGAGTGCAAGTGATTCAGGAAGATGGTAAGGTCTGGATTGGCCAACCCACTTATACTGAAAACATTCTCAAGAAATTCGGGATGGAGAATTGCAAACCGGTTAGCACCCCAGTTGATCCCAACTTTAAGCTCACGAAGGCTGGCGCTGACAATGTTCCTCATAACCAGTCAGACTATCAGTCAGTAGTTGGAAGTTTGTTATACCTGTCATCTGTTTCACGTCCCGACATTGCATTTGCGGTTAGTAATGTGGCCAGATACTCCTCTAATCCAACCAACGAACACTGGGCCGCTGTCAAGAGGATTCTACGATATCTCAAAGGAACTGTGAACTATGGTTTACTTTTTACTAGTGATGTGGACTCAGAGTGTGTGGGATTTTCTGATGCTGATTGGGCAGGCGACGTGAATGATCGAAAGTCAACATCTGGTTACCTATTCCAGATGTGTGGTGGTGCTATTAGCTGGAGAAGCAAAAAGCAACCTTGTGTTGCATTGTCAACTGCTGAAGCAGAGTACATAGCTTTGTCATCAGCTGTACAAGAGACACTCTGGCTAAAACAGTTACTAGTAGACTTGAAAGTAGATACTAAGACACCTATGACAATGTATGAAGACAACCAAGCAGCTATCAGTATGTCAAAGAATCCAAACTATCATGGAAGAGCCAAACATATAGACATTAAATATCACTTTGTACGAGATCAAGTAGATAAGAATGCTGTAAACATAGTTTATTGTTCTACTAATGATATGCTAGCTGACTTGTTAACCAAAGGACTACACAAAGGACAATTTGTTAAACTTCGTGAACTAATTGGAGTTGTCCTGAAGCCATGAACTACAGACATTTTTCAAAACAATGAGAAGGAGTGTTGAAATTTACATTGTAATTTTAAAAATGCCTTGTTATGTGAAAGCCTCGCTTTCGTGTTAACTGCCTCGTTTTCGTGTTCAGCTACCTCGTGCTAGCTAGTCGTTCAGTTCAGTCGTGTAAGACATGTTATTCTTTTAGTTGGTCGGTCGTATCAACAATAAAACAACAAAATTCAACACAACATGCATGAAGCATTCCCCAGAGTACAGTCTAATCAAGACTCTTTCACAAAACACTATAATATATTCTCCTTTGCGCCGGTTAACTCAAGCCTGTATTTTTGTCCATTTCCTCGGTGATCATGGTATTACAAACTAATACCATGGCTTCTTCGGGATATTAGTGATTAAATGTCCCTCAGCCTCGGGAAGTTTAGTAAAAGTAAAATATATATACTTGTTTTGTTGACTTCAGAAAGGCCTACGACTCCATTTAGAGAAAATGGCTTATTTTATAAATTAATTCATCTTGGAATAAGTAAGAAATTAGCAATAATCATAAGCATATACCACAACATAATTAGATCTTGCGTCAAAACACCTACAGGTCTAGATAACCGATTATTTGGATTCCCTCAAAAGTGTAACTAAAGCCCTATACTCTTTTCAATAATTTCGTAAACTGATGACATACCGACATATTTACCCAAGTTGCGATGTAGTTTCGTTAGGGAATTTAAAACTCAATATTATATGCAGATGACTTACTACTGAGTGAAAAAAGGCCAGTGAAAAAAGGCCTACAAAGTTGTCTAGATAACCTTTATTCTTACTATAAAACTGGAAACTTAGCATAAAAAATAAATAAAATAAATAAATAATAATAATAATATATTAACTGCATCTTTGGTAAAGACGGCAAAGTTCCTATGGCCACATCCTACACATACCTAGGAACTATTCTTATTCCTTCAGGTTCCTTAAACAAACAAAGGGATCTGTACAGGACCCGAAATGATCCCTGGCTCCGAAATGATCCCGGACCCGAAATGATCCCCAGACTGGCTCTGAAATGATCCCCAGTGAAATTCGGGAATGGTTGTATTCAGTCCCGTTCCTTTCTTTTTCTCTTTTCCTTTCTTCTGTTTCTCTGGGGGTTTTTTCTTCCTTCCTTTCGCATTTCTCTCTCTATCTTTCTTCCTTCCTTTCGCCTTTCTCTCTCTATCTTTCTTTCTTCCTTTCTTTTTCTAATATATATCAAATCATGAAATGTTACGAATGGCTCCTGTACGAATCTATTGTGAACGTCTAGATGTTTCTTTAGATAATTTATTAGTTCTATTCTTACCGCTTAATTAATCATAGTGCTATGTTTATTGTTATAGTTGTATTCATATACATTTAATTACTATGAACTTCTGTAAAATATTATTGGATTAAACTCATGTACATTGTATGTGTACCAAAGTCCCGATATTATTATTTATTATTGTTATAATCTACTTCTTCCTTCTTTGTCTCAATACTCTTACAGTATGCTAGTTTCGTCTGGACAGCGAGTATGATTTTCGTCTACGCGAGACGACCCTATTGCAGAATCGTCAGTATTAAATCATGTAACAGTAATTTCACAATATTACAAGCTAGGCCGAAATATTGTAAGAATATCAATAATAAACTAGTCATTTGGTTCGATCAACCAAGTGAAGTGCCGTCGTTAAGGGCTTTAAAGAAAATGTGGTGTATTTAATGTTTACGTGAATATATATGTGTGATTAAAATAATTATTTATATAAAAAAATATAAAAAATAAAATATAAAATAAATTTATATAAAAAAAATATAAAAGTATAAAATAAAAAATAATTCTTTATAAAAATATAAAAGTATAAAATATAAAAGAATTCTTTATAAAAATATAAAAGTATAAAATATAAAAAATAATTCTTTATATAAAAACATATAAAAGTATAAAAATATAAAAAAATAAAAAAGTTAAAATATAAAATTTATAAAAAAAACATATAAAAGTATAAAATATAAAATAATTCTTTATATAAAATAAAATATAAAATAATATAAAAAACATATAAAAGTATAAAATATAAATAATAATTCTTTATAAAAATATAAAAGTATAAAATATAAAAGTATAAAAAATATAAAAAGTAAAAATATAAAATAATTCTTTATATAAAAATATAAAAGTATAAAATATAAAATAATTCTTTATATAAAAACATATAAAAGTATAAAATATAAAATAATTCTTTATAAAAAATATAAAAGTATAAAATATAAAATAATTCTTTATATAAAAACATATAAAAGTATAAAATATAAAATAATTTTTATAAAAAATATAAAAGTATAAAATATAAAATAATTCTTTATATAAAAAACATATAAAAAGTATAAAATATAAATAATATAAAAATATAAAAAATATAAAATATAAAATAATTATATATATAAAAATATAAAAGTATAAAATATAAAATAATATAAAAACATATAAAAGTATAAAATATAAAAAAATTCTTTATAAAAATATAAAAGTATAAAATATAAAATAATTCTTTATATAAAAACATATAAAAGTATAAAATATAAAATAATTCTTTATAAAAATATAAAAGTATAAAATATAAAATAATTATTTATATAAAATAAAGTATAAAAAATAAAAATATCTTTATAAAAATATAAAAGTATAAAATATAAAATAATTCTTTATAAAAAAACATATAAAAGTATAAAATATAAAAGAATTCTTTATAAAAATATAAAAGTATAAAATATAAAATAATATTATAAAAAAATATAAAAGTATAATATAAAATAATTATTAATATATGTCTAAATAAAAGAATTGACATTTCTTCCCAGTAAACTGCGACCATGGACTGCGACACTCTTGAGATTTCTATTCATAGCTTCTGAGATATGGCGTGATAGAGATTCTGATTCTTGAATTTTATTCATTCAGTGGTTTGATCATCTTATCTTTCCATGTAAAAATGTTTTGATTTCGTAATCGTATCTTGTACATTTCAGGCGTGGGAACGGTCCATTCTGATTGGTTGATTTGGGTTTAATGTGACAGTGATGTGTATTTATTTATATCCTCCTTTGAGTATCATTACAATGCAATTAAAATACAGTTGATAAAAAGTATACATGTAATCTCGTTCAGTTGTTCAATAAAATAAATAAACGCTATAATAATTTTCATTGAGAATTTGTTGGCAAAGGAATTAATCTACCGGACTGAATTCAACCATTCCTGAATTTCACTGGGGATCATTTTAGAGCCAGTCTGGGGATCATTTCGGGTCGGCATTGACTAATCTATGGAATGAAATGGACCCGAGAAAACATGGACTGGACTCGGAAAACATGGACTCGGGTAGAAAACATGGACTCAGGGTCAAACATGATTTTAGCATTAGGGGGTGGGGGTGAGTGCAATATATTGTAATAATAAACAAAATCCTGTTTAACACAGCCTCTGGAACCAGGGTAATTTTATTCTCAAGTTACTAGTAAATCCAGGAGCCCATAAGTAGGAGCGTCCATACGGTATTGGATAGTGTCACAGCGTTTTCACAAGTGTGGTTATTTTTAGAACAGTTTTCCCGCGAATTTTGACCAATCAGAGAACGTTTCTGGTATGACGTATTTTTTGAATTTTGATGAGATGACAGGTAAAATAAAGATGGCCTCCGATAGCGACAAAGAGTGTTCTTCAAGTGAAATAAACTACGAATCGTCTAGTGATAGTGAGAGCAGTATTGAGTCATTCGGTACAACAGAATCACTTGAAAGTATAATGTGCTTCTAATCTCGTTCAGTTGTTCAATAAAAAGAAAATAAACGCTATAATAATTTTCATTGAGAATTTGTTGGCAAAGGAATTAATCTACCGGACTGAATTCAACCATTCCTGAATTTCACTGGGGATCATTTTAGAGCCAGTCTGGGGATCATTTCGGGTCGGCATTGACTAATCTATGGAATGAAATGGACCCGAGAAAACATGGACTGGACTCGGAAAACATGGACTCGGGTAGAAAACATGGACTCAGGGTCAAACATGATTTTAGCATTAGGGGGTGGGGGTGAGTGCAATATATTGTAATAATAAACAAAATCCTGTTTAACACAGCCTCTGGAACCAGGGTAATTTTATTCTCAAGTTACTAGTAAATCCTAACATACAGTACTAGTATTCACTGTTTTACACGAAGAAATCAGACCACCCTTGAGTTTTGCGGTGCGTTTACTGGCGCCACAACGGAAGTGTCAACGATGACATTCAGTGTACCTTTTTTAAACAGTATATACATTCTTCTGTCGTGCACGAGTGTGACGATCAATGGAAAGAACAACTTTGTTTAAAGTACTTGTTGAAATAATGCTGTTTTATCCTAAAAGTGTACGAATTTTGGCTCTTCTCAAATAAATGAAATAAAACTACAAATCTAGATGGAGTTTCAGGATTGTCTACGCAGATTGTATCTGAAGGTGCTAATTGACGGAGCTTCTAAGTCATCAGTCGATAATAGGAGATAATCAAACGTGCCACTCACATTGAGCCTGGGCTACCTGCATGTGATTAACTAACAAAAATTAAATATACTCTCACCTCCCCTCCCTTCCCCTCCTAAAAAACTTCGTGAAACATGGAATTCAAAATAAATAGAACTACATTAAAAACTTAGATGCAAGTCTAAGTTGTTTTTCAGAAATGCCACGTGTTCGCGGGTAATATAGGGCCATATCATATTGGGGACTTGACAAAGGGCACCAATAAAATAAGGCTGCTTTCTCGTAACGCATTTTGTCTCACAGTGAAAGTAAACATTGCTTTTTTTGTGCATCATTTCTCCTGTAGTAGGATTGCGAAATTCTCTTGACATATTGGAGACAACGACAATGTCTCTTGGTGCAGGAGGTACTACGCCACCAATCTTTAATGGTGCTGAACACCCAAAACACGTACTAACTTGAGATGGACAAAATGCCAGTGGATACACTAAAAATGCTCCATAAGAAGGTGCGGGGAAGGTAGGTTTAGATGATCCTGGGCCTGTTGATGGATTGGGCAATTGGCCATTTGTAGATGAACTCGAGGACGGTGAAGCTCCTTTGGTTAGTTGTACTGATGGAATTCGACTAGTCTTCCCTTTCCTTCGTGACGTTGCCTTTGTTGCTTTTTTACCACGCTGTTTTGGCATATCAGCAAGTGCTAGATTAGTGATATTGGGTTCATTGTGGTTTTTTTGAAACCACTTAAGAAAATCTAGTAAGTGTCCACCGTCTTCTGCAGCGGCTACACGGGAATGTGCACAGCATTTGTATGTGTTCCATCTTATACAATCTTTTCTGCATATAAATTGGTGACTGGTACCTATGGCTTTTATATGGTAAACTGTTGCCCCAGCTGCGTTATTTACAGAAACTGTAGTATTTGGAATATGAAGAACCGACCCAGTCTCCAAGAGTTTACCTGCCTCCTTAAAAATGTCCTCCAGCACAGGGAAAGGAACGGCTGTTATAGCAGTTTGGTGCGGTTCTACCGAAAGACCACACCCTGGCTTTGGGACATCATGATTTACCACAGGATGACTATGGAACCTTTTCAATAACTTTTCTTTCTGTGTCGCATTTTTGCGATAGAAATCGCATTCATCGATTAAAAGATGCTGAAAATTATCTTTTAACAAGTACTCTCCTTTGCCAATTAACGCGAGCTCAACCTCTTGGCGTTTCCGTTTTACTTCCTTATCCAGAGCTTCAACAGCCTCTGCCATTGAAAGCTTGCCAACAAGGTCTCTTTTAATTACACTGTTGAAGCATTCATTGGTATTTTGAGTGTAGGGTTTTGCAGGGTAGCCTAACCCACACATACCTCTAACCTCTTGTGTCATGGTGGCAGCAATTTGTTTGGCTTTGTATTTGTTGAAGTATTCAACAAACGATGCACCGTTTGCATGTCTTTCGGTCCACATACTTCCCAGGCTTTCTAGTGTTGCCCGAAAGTGGTCGACCGACTCGCTGTCGACAAGTCCTGGTATTCGGTTTTCACCGTCATTTTTTCCAAAAATGTCATCCATGTAAAGCTTAGCGGCAGACCCTTTGATACCTAGTGCAGAGAGCTTTGACCAAATATTGTCCCTCATATGAAGGTCACAGAGTAAATGATGGGCATCACCCATAATTATAGTGAACGGCGTGTATAAATTTTTTTCTTCGTCACTCCCTACGACTAATACGTTTTTGCATTCTGGTCTTAACCTCACCATTGTGCTTGGGAGTAAAAAATAGGACTGGAAAAGCTTTTGTTGATGAATGAGTAGCGGTCCTGGCATTACTGGCTCATTTCCTTCCTTTGTTTTCAGAAGTAGATGTGTATATGTGGTTATTGTTACATAAAAATTACCTATATTATAGGTTGCATCCACACCTAATACTGAAAACGCAGCAGGATTGGTACAAAATCGCACAATGTCATCAAGCTGCCAATCATAACATAAGACAACCTCAGCTTCAGGGCTGAGGGAGACTTCCCGGACGAAGGCTGTAGCAGGATTCCTTTGCTCTAGTTTGCACCTCTCCATAAGGCAGGTGAGTGTATCCACCTCCTCCTTGTGTTTGAGGTTGTAACGCATGTTAGCCACCAGCTTTCTGTCGCGTGCACATTGTCCTGCGCTTGTAATGTTCATGATACCGCCTTGTGCCTCTAAGTTTTGATGAAAAACCGCTTTTGGCTTTTCGTGATTTGAGCTGTCCTTTAATGATTGACGTGTAGATTCGAATGTCCTACGGTAGGGTTTGCTGTTTTTAGCATTTTTGTGTGGTCTTGGCTTTACGTCAAACTCTTTGTCACCGAAGCAATACTGTAGCATGCAGTATCTGTGCTTGCCAAAAGGACCTACAATATTAGATTTTTAAATAACAATAAATTATTACTTCACAATCAATAAACCGTACATTCGGCGTACGCGTTCTTCAGCAGCAAGTCAGTTTCCTTCGGTGTATAATTAAGGAGTTTTGCCACGTGACTAGTGAGTCAACCTTTGTTGTGACCTATTTATTTTTAGTCGATAAAACAATAAGATTTAAAGTAGAAGTTCAAGTTATAGAAGTTACCTTCCAAATGAATAGTGATCCGCAAAAGTTTTTCATGCATACTGCTAGCGTTTTTATATGTTCGTCTGACCACCTTCCAAGTTCCAGCTTTCCCATATTCATCCTCAGTAATGCTTTGTGTATTACCATGTACAGTTAAGCTTGTTTTCCAGTGTGTGGTTTTCACACCATTTGGCGTCCAAACACCCATGTCGTCGCACAAAAGATCTTTAGGATGGGTCAATGCAAGGTTGTCAATAACAAACACAGAATTTGTATTCACGTTCATGGGTTGCTTCCAGCAGATTTTGTCTTGCTTGATGTTTTTGGTGAGCAAAGTCACAGCGTCGCCAGTGGAGATCCCTTGTTGGAGACCCGTCTTAGTTATTGGAAAGGACACGTCTCCATGTAAATGCACGATATCACTAAATAGAAGAAGAAGGATTACATGGAGTCCAAAGCGGCCGTTAACCCAATATATTAAGGGTACCAGATTATTATTATTAAATGCCAAGCAAGTCCTGTGCTGGGCGGCAGTGTTGCTGCCAAAAACGCTTAGTGCCCAAATATAAAATAGGTTATACTGTATTACCTTTCAACCCCAACTTCTTGCTTCACGCAGGAGCTAGCGCATTGTCTGCGGAAAAATAAAGTAAAAACACTTTAGTACTGTGAACCGTATTTTATAAATACAATAGGACTGGAAGGAAAAAATAATGAAATTCAAAAAAAAGAGAAAAGATTGAAAGAGAAAGAGAAAAAGTGATGTAAAATGAAAAGAAAAAGAACAAATGAAGAAAAGGAAGAGAGGAAGAGAAAATTGAATTAAGGAAGGGAAAAAGCGAAATGAAATGAAAATGACTGTACCTTTTGGATAACGGTGAAGAACAGTCGTCGCTGCTAAAAATATACAAGTAAAGCATTTTATGATGAAAACTCTGGATATTAGTAGACAACGCGGTTTCGGTGACATACAGCAATTTCAAAAAACGTTGATACTGAATATAGTGTATTCCAAGACCGAAATGCATTATGGGACTTGTGTTTTATTGTCTAAAGTCATATAAATAATAATATTTTTTTTGTGTGTGTGTATTCCATCAGAAACAATATACTAGCTTCATATGGCGAACAAATCGCTGTATATTTACTTTTTATTTCAAAATAACGTGGCCCGCACTAGGAATGCACTATTCAGTATGCAGTATTCAGTTTTCAACATTTTTTGAAATTGCTGTATACTTGCACCATTATAAAATCAGTATCACAATCTTTGCCTTTAGTAAGAAAATCATTTTTATTTTAAATAGCTACAAGCTTTCCAAACACCGATGGAAATGCAATAGGGCATTCGCATGATGTCGACGTTATTTTACTACAACTACCTTCTTGCTGTGCAAATATATATTTTTTTCTTATTCAGATTTTGATTTCTTCATGAATCTCAGTAACAAAAGATGGTTGGCAAAGCATTCTGGTAGTTGTATACTGCGACGAATGGTCTAATGAATTGCATACCTTGATCCTGCTTTGTTCTCAGGGCTGGACACCAAAATAATAGAATTACAAGCAACGTCTCTAGCTCTGGAATTACAAAGACGTTGCTATTGTAACTGAATATTTGTAAGACTATGCCAGAAATTGCAAGGCTTACTGTTTTTGTGGAGAATCTTCAGGTCCACTGGAGTCTATGATAACGATTTCTTTAGGCCTGAAAACGAACACGCATGCATGTACATAGTCAATATAATATATATAATATATATGATATAATACAGTCATTTGCAAAAAATTTGGCCGCCACGATATATCAATATATCGGGTGCATTATGGGTAATTAAATAATACTATTTTCAGTTTCTTATTCCTAGTATTAAATTTACAAACAACAAACGTAAAACTAAAATAAATATTATACTAATTATTCCTACCAACTTTGCTGGCGTTAACCCACTTTAAGGGGAATTTTCGATTATTTAATTACCCATAATGCACCCGATATATTGATATATTGATATTTCTTAGCGGCCAGAATTTTTGCAAATGACTGTATTTAGACCAATAAAGTTGGGTCCTCGATCCAACTTTTGTGAAAACACTTTGTTCAGTCCGCTCTGGTAGCCGAATTACGTAAGCACGCTGTAAATGTATACATACTTGTTGTCTGTCACATTCTTTTCGTTCTTGAGCTTTCTTTCTTCTTTTCGTCTTTCCTTCTTCTCTGCGTTTGCGTGGATCTTACGCCCCTTGAAGACGAGAAGAAGAGTTTAATGAAATATCACTAATCACAGATATATTTACAAAAATACATATACACGCTTACGTGAAGAGACGATATCGTGTTGTACATTTCTGCAAAAATATAAATATATGATAATAAACCATTAAGTGTTACAGAACGGGAGATGCTGAAAGTACGTAACAATATTAGCACCTAGAGAAGTCGTCAGAACATTCAGAACTGGAATCGGAAGACGCGGTTTGCGCAGATGTCTTGGCAAAGCCTATATAAAAATAATATCGGATGTATTTGATGACAATGTTAAAATTTGAAACCTCATTTCTACTTTCAAGAACAACGAACTCACCTTTTACAATATCTGCATAAGTGAAATCCATTGATAATTCGATGCTTGTTACTAGATAGTATATGTACTCTATGCTCGTTGCTAGACGCTCGTTCTGAACTGATTCCGGTTTTCATGTTTGATATCTCCTATTATCGACTGATGACTTAGAAGCTCCGTCAATTAGCACCTTCAGATACAATCTGCGTAGACAATCCTGAAACTCCATCTAGATTTGTAGTTTTATTTCATTTATTTGAGAAGAGCCAAAATTCGTACACTTTTAGGATAAAACAGCATTATTTCAGACAAGTACTTTAAACAAAGTTGTTCTTTCCATTGATCGTCACACTCGTGCACGACAGAAGAATGTATATACTGTTTAAAAAAGGTACACTGAATGTCATCGTTGACACTTCCGTTGTGGCGCCAGTAAACGCACCGCAAAACTCAAGGGTGGTCTGATTTCTTCGTGTAAAACAGTGAATACTAGTACTGTATGTTAGGATTTACTAGTAACTTGAGAATAAAATTACCCTGGTTCCAGAGGCTGTGTTAAACAGGATTTTGTTTATTATTACAATATATTGCACTCACCCCCACCCCCTAATGCTAAAATCATGTTTGACCCTGAGTCCATGTTTTCCGAGTCCAGTCCATGTTTTCTCGGGTCCATTCCATTCCATAGATTAGTCAATGCCATTTCGGGTCCGGGATCATTTCGGAGGCCAGGGATCATTTCGGAGCCAGGGATCATTTCGGGTCCTGTACAGATCTTCACCCCCAATACGGGACTACCTCGAAAATCCTTTTGAAACTGTTCGATTCCCTGGTACGACCCATTTTATTGTAGAAAGTTTGAAGGGGAGCTTATTCAAAACATTCAAATCCTTTTCTCGGCTTAGACTTAACTCTCAAAAACTGCTAAATATTAATTCGGCTGTAAGATCGGAACTTGGGCGGTTTCCCTTACATATTTATGTAATTCAATTATCAATTTTTTCTTTCATCTAACCAAACATAAAGAAATTATATTATTACCCAAATTTTACAGATATCTAGCGACTTTAAAAATAACAAATACTACTTTTATTGAAACTAGGGAACATTAACCCAAATGATGGCTCCAAAGGATCAATTAAATCATTTAAATCAGTTAAAAATATTTACATAGATAATTGGGAAAGAGAAGGTATCTCTTAGCAGGAAACAAACAATTAAAATTAGAATTACTTTCATTAGTTAAAAAACAGAAATAAGTTTGAATAATATCAGTAACGTAATTAATATAAAATACGTAAATCTGTTACTAAATTTAGAATGTCTTTCCATTACTTCCCAATTGATAAAGGTAGACATAATAATATCCCTAGAGATGAGAGGAAATGTCTCAAATGTGAAAATAACGAAATTGGTGATGAATTTCCGCTATTTTTGTTGTTCAGTGTTACATTTATTACAAACTGACGTCAAATTAGATCTGATTTAAAATTTTAAATACAAACTCTTCATTTGATTTATTCAATAATAGACTAGTAAGATTGTATTTCATTACATAGTGTCAAACAGTGAAGGACGAAAACAATACTAGAATAAGTAGTAATTATATATATCAAATCATGAAATGTTACGAATCTATTTTGAACGTCTAAATGTTACTTTAGATAATACATGAGTTTGATTTTTACATAATCAAAGTTATACGCATAATTGTTACAATTTCACTCATATAATTATATGAACATTTGTAAAATATTATTGGAGTATACTCACGTGCATTGTATTTGTGTAGAGAAGCTCATATTCACATTTCATACAAGAAACTAAGATTATCTAGAATATAGAATCCATGGGATTCTAGTAAGCTAGTTACCATAGTAACACGTCAAAAGTCGTATCTGGAATAATCCAATAACTTCTTGAACAACAGTTCAATTAACACGTACGTCCAATATTCTAAGCTTAATTTACAAGTACAAATCTAATCTAATAAGTGTCGACAACAGCTGATATGTTTCCCAGCAAGATCTCAATAACAACTCTTATGTCTTGCGCAGTAGAGAACAAAGCACAAAGACACATATCATGTTTACTAAGATAATAAGTTACAGAATTCGAGTCTTCAAACTCATGTAGTTTGATAACTATCGAAGTATACTCAGATTTCAGTATTTTGTTATTATCCAGATTCACGGTACTTTCAATAGCCATAGAAATCGTATTGAATAGATTACGTATAAACCTGTACTTTTAAGATTACGTTCAACTATTGATACGCCTAGTTATGTATTATTCTGACGTATAACGTTAACGTATTAGCATATGACGCTATTATAAATATAGTGCACAAAGAGGTTGCACTTCACTTGACTTCACTTCAGTTGAACCTTCAATTGAATTGACAGTTGAGAGTCGAACCATGACTTGAGAACAACAAACACCAGTTAACCAGGAAAGACCAATGTAACCCAATCCAGAGAGCTTCTAATAAACATCTTGTACCAACCATCCAGCCTACCGATTCTACTAGTTCACAAGTGGTAGAGTTACAGATATAAGCAAGTCCACAAATGGTAGAGAACCCGAGCAAGTCTACAGTCAGGTATAAACATTTGTTAATGTTGAGTAAAGCAAAAATGACGTGTATCAGCTTAATCCTTATGTTATCCATTGTCAAAAAAACTACGTGCATGTAATGTCTATCTTTAAATGTTGCCATTACGTTTATATGTATCTTATCACAACGAATTCATCTTTTTGCATGTCAAAACTCATACCACTTTCATCCTTTCAAAATATGAACGAAATTGATTCCACTGTTATTCCTCATTTTCAATAGTTTTCTCAGTCAGAATGCCGGTGAATAAAAATGCCTTTCATCGCGCAATTAAGATTCGAGAAAAACGGATGTATTTTCGTCAAATCTTTGTACTAATCCTATTAGCCGCTTGTCCATTATTCCATAGTGCTATCACTCTTGATCATAAGTACTCGACTTTTGCAGAACTGTGTAATTTGTTTAGAGAAAGATTTTTGTCAACAAGCGATGAATGGTTTTTAAGACAAGAATTAACCAATAGAAAACAAAGCGAAAATGAGTCTGTATTAGAATACAGCGGAGACCGATTAAAATGTTGTCAAAGGTTAAATATTTCTAAAACGGAACGACACAACCTGATTCAGAGTGTTTTTTTACCTAGGATTCGAGAGCATGTCAAACTTTCCCATCCAAAGACAATAGATGAGGCGATTTCAATAGCTAAGATTAAGGCTTCTTTCACATCGAAAAACGCTAATGTCGTTACTTCAAAGGACCTTGAAAAATTTCAAAAGAACATGCTTTCTGCATTTCAAAAAGTTTCCACAGAAAGTCGTTCTCCTAAAGTAACTGCTTTTGACCAAGAAATACGTCCAGAACAGATTCCAAACCTAGAAAATCTGATTAAAAGCCAGGTTCAGAACGAAATAAGACGCCTTCACTTAGTACCGAGACAACAGAATAGGTTTTCAAACAGTCAAAGTGCTCAAAAAGGAAACTGTAGAGCAAGCTTTATGAATGATCGTTCCAGGACAAATTTAAACGGATACGGGGGACGATGGAACGGGCAAATTGTTCCCCTTGTGTGGTAAATAACCAGAATAAAAGTAAAACCCGTTTTTCGTTGAATTATTCTGACCAGAAAGCCACAAAACACAAATTTCTCAGTACAATTTGTCAGGATATGAACAAAGATCACATAGAATTTAAGACAACAATGGACGCCAAACTATTTTCAGGGACATTTCCCAAGGGAGCGGCTATCCGAAGCGCTCAGAACAATAGAGTCGGCAATCATCAATGTTTTCATTCTAACATAGGTGATAAAAGTCATATCGGCAAAGTTGCTGCTAATGAGATTTCATATATGAATTGCTTTGTCCAAACACCTGTTTTCCCAAAGCAATTAACTTTATCGGAACCGCCGGTAATTGCTACATTTTCACAAGATAGTCTTAATGAAACTGACCTTCCAATATCTACAATTAGTATAACTTCATTTCCAGATATTTCCGCAAACAATATTAAGGAAACAAATTATCATAATTTGGACTATCAGTTAACAGAGAACAACACTTTCTTATTTCTGATCGATACCGGGACTTCTAAATTAGTACAACATAATCCACAGCTCAGAGATCGTTTTAACGAAAATGCTGTTATTCGTTCAAGTCGTGCTGTTAATGGACAAAATATAACTATTTTAGGCCAAGTGCCAGATCCTTTTACGATTGGAAAGGAAATTTATACTGTTTTCGCTTTTGGAACAACGACTCGACGAATACTATTAGACATAGAGAATTATTTATTGAATGTTGACGGTAGTTCAACCACTAAGGATATTAGGGAGCCGCGCATAGTGATCTCTAACAATTTGACTGAGCACGAGATGCTAGTACAGTGTCCGCACGACAGCCCATTGGCCGGTCATATAGGTCTACGAAAGACATATGACAAGATGAAGACACGCTATTTTTGGAAAGGAATGCACAACGATTGCGATGGTGTTGATTGTTGTGTTTTACCAATTCCTTTAGAATCAGCTTTTGAAAGATTGAGTGTCGATTTGGGACCTTTTCCAGAAAGCCACTCAGGAAAACGATATATCATTTGCTTCATCGATGCCCTACCAAAATGGCCCGAAGCATTTGAGTTTAGTAATCCGCGCGAAGTGTATACTACACTTTTTAATCTCTTTAAGACCATTGGTCACGATTTTAGTAGATACGTGCGATTAGCTTTTGCTAAAATAGAAGATTACTTCTCGTTTTATGTGCAAGATAAGTTTAATGATCAACTATTAGACAAGAAACCAGATATCAGACCTACAGATTTAGGCAAAGATACTCAGAATGTATTTGATGGTTTGTATAGTACTCATTTAAACATGAAGTCCTTTGTACTCGATTACACAACTAGGACAAAGAAACACTTAACTAAGCAATTTTATAACGAACAATTTTATAACGAACAATTTTATAACGAACAAGATTTGCTATTGAAAAATTCACTTGAGAATAATGATATTGAAGAAAAACGCATTCCCGCAGAAGAGGACGTTTATATTGATGATAATAAGGTCATAGATGATGACAAAAGTACGATTAAGGATTTTTCAGTAGTAACTTTTCCAGTTTATAATTTGTTTGTATGTAAACAAACATGGTCAGTGATAAACCGCGTAAATGACCTATTTTTGTTTGTTTTACTGTTTATGCAAAGTGTGCTTTCAGTAGTTTTTAATTTCTCAACGATCATGACTATCGTTAAGAATTTCAAGTTGATTATTACAAAGACTATTTTTTCCTGTAGCGAAGTTTACAGAGGTGCCATTTATGATATTTCAAAAGATAACTATTATAACATTGTAGAAACGACAACGAGAGAAGACAATGATATGCAAAAGTTAATTACTAAGCGTTTATCAAATTGGATAACTGATCAACATGCTATATCTAGAGATACAGTTAACACGATTAACACTTTTGATATACCATTACGCTCTGATTCAGAACCAGTTATCTCAATGAATTTGCGATTTCCGTTCGACCCCGGAATAGAATTATAGATTTTTAAAACGCAATAAATTCAATAACTACATATCAACAAAGACCACGTTATTGTATGTTTGTCACGTAATACACAGCTTTGTATTGAGACAAAAACCTCTTCTTGTACATTTGTGTTGTGTACAATGTACCATTGAATGTTTTCAACGCTGATACATTGACTTCATGCTTCTATTCAACATGACGCATTTGTTTGTCCCGAGACTATAGCTCAACGATCCCCAACAAGAAAGTTCTTGGATTCAGTTGATGTACAACAAACTCATCCTCAAGATCAAGATTCCAGATAATGATATTCTACATATCATAGAACAATGCCTAGATTATGGTAAATTGCCTCGATCCATATCTAAACAGCGGTAACCACAAAGACAACGATAACAGACAACGATGTCCAACGACAAAGACAACGACAACGAAAACTAAGGTCAAGCTGCAAGATCTTCCAAGACATATTTGCAAGCCTGAAGAATTTCCAAGCATCGAAGCCACAGACAACGATGTACAGACCAGAATCATCCAAAACGAACTTTGACAATAGTCAATTTAGACAGCTGTAGGTAGCTTAGACAGCTTATTTATTCATATTTATTCTTATACACTTCTAAGAATGGTTCTAACGTTTATTCATTCTTTCCGAGTTTTGGCATCACCGAACGTTAAGAAGTTCTCAGAGGTATTTTCACAATTTTTCTCAGGTTTCATTTTTTCAGTATTGTAAACTTCTTACAATATTTTGGTGTAGGGATTTCTATATTCAACTTTCAATTTTCGATATTTTCAACATTTTACAATTTTGGTGTCGGGAAACCATATTTACTCATTCAAAAAAAAAAAAAAAAAAATTTTTTTTTGAGGATCAATATTTAATCATTCAGCATTACAAATACCACGGTACAGATATTTATTGTCTTTCATACAGTCCTTATCTCGCAGAGCTCGAGTCTGGGGAGGGAGAACTGTAGAGAAGCTCATATTCACATTTCATACAAGAAACTAAGATTATCTAGAATATAGAATCCATGGGATTCTAGTAAGCTAGTTACCATAGTAACACGTCAAAAGTCGTATCTGGAATAATCCAATAACTTCTTGAACAACAGTTCAATTAACACGTACGTCCAATATTCTAAGCTTAATTTACAAGTACAAATCTAATCTAATAAGTGTCGACAACAGCTGATATGTTTCCCAGCAAGATCTCAATAACAACTCTTATGTCTTGCGCAGTAGAGAACAAAGCACAAAGACACATATCATGTTTACTAAGATAATAAGTTACAGAATTCGAGTCTTCAAACTCATGTAGTTTGATAACTATCGAAGTATACTCAGATTTCAGTATTTTGTTATTATCCAGATTCACGGTACTTTCAATAGCCATAGAAATCGTATTGAATAGATTACGTATAAACCTGTACTTTTAAGATTACGTTCAACTATTGATACGCCTAGTTATGTATTATTCTGACGTATAACGTTAACGTATTAGCATATGACGCTATTATAAATATAGTGCACAAAGAGGTTGCACTTCACTTGACTTCACTTCAGTTGAACCTTCAATTGAATTGACAGTTGAGAGTCGAACCATGACTTGAGAACAACAAACACCAGTTAACCAGGAAAGACCAATGTAACCCAATCCAGAGAGCTTCTAATAAACATCTTGTACCAACCATCCAGCCTACCGATTCTACTAGTTCACAAGTGGTAGAGTTACAGATATAAGCAAGTCCACATTTGTACCAAAGTACCAATAAATAAACGTTCAGTTATTATTATTAAGAGGATAAGAAACAATCTAAACAAAAGGGTTACACGAAATGGAATCCGAAATCTATGTGGGAACTTAAAATGAGTTGCAAACTCTTCCTTTATAAATTATACTGAAGGCTAAAACTCCTTAACCCAGCCTACTTCCAACCGCATGCACACGACTGCTTTGCAAAACTTCACTGGCAATGTGGCAATTGTATATCGTCTGTCATCCCCTGAGCCACTATAACGGGATAAATAATCATCCAATTAAAGATCACGCAATACTCGACGAGTCGAGGTCGAGGGAATATTTATTCCCAATACAGGCATAATCATAGCCGACTAAATGTTTACCAGAAAGAGAATGAAAACAGAAAGAAAACCAGAATGGCAAGTGGCTCAGGGGATGACAGCTTTGAGCGCCAGTAATCCGACAGGGACTGTTTAGATTCCCTTTCAAAACTGTCATCCTAGAGCGGGAGGGTGCATCAATCGAAATCAACAGAGCCGTTTCGGCGTAATTCGAGATGGGAGGGAAAATGGAACCTGAAAATAAATTATGTGCACAAATCACGAAGCATGCGGAACAAGACATGAGGAACAAATGCCCAAAACAACTCATACATCTCATATCATACAATGCATGAGTAGCAAAGGAATTTTATATGTGCTTAAAATGCATGCAGCCAAAACAGTCAATTCAATCCGACCACTGAATGCGATAAATGAACGGCAAAACCGTTACGCGACCTAATTTTAGAACCGCCGCGTATCGCTATTTAGTCGGGCTTCCTGTGGAAGACCCGACTCTAAAAATGAGATTCGTTCGTATTCTTCTTAGGCTTCAGATCGCAAACTGGGTTCTACAGCGCATGTGCCCTGTGCCGGCCGCTCAGATAATTACCGAAGGCTCTGATCAACAAGAGCCATTCTTCACAAACAAATATTGCTCAAAACAACTCAAATATCGCTCAAATGACTTCACATGTTGAGCTAAATGATGAAATAATGGAGATCAAAGCAAAATGCGAGAAGTTAGAAGATAAATATGCTATCAATATCACACATGAGTATCGCACAACCGTGACACAAGATTGAAATCTAAACGAAGTCAAATGTCTTCTATACTTTGTACCGCTGTAATTGTGTGTTGTGGTAAGCTTATAACACTGATAGATCTTTATTTTGCTGAATTTTGAAATTGTTGTAAGTAAATCACTGATTTGAATGACCAGCATCGGCAGGAAATATTGTGCATGATTGTTCGCCGAGTCGGCACGCTGCGATGTCTAGTTTATTTAAGCTTATATTTGTATTTGGTATGGATATATTTATGGCACCAAATAAACTATTTTCAGCGGTCTTTCCCACTATATAAGCTAGCATGCATACAAATTAGCCCACTTCACACGAGGAGTCGTACAGGCAGCATGTCTCTAACCCGTTTGTACACTGAGATTAGAAGAACATCGCCAGCCTTCGCCTGGATCTCTTGTTGGTGCTGCTCAAAAAGTGAAACAAGCTTTAATTCGTACCACTCATGTCGCTGGTAAATCTACTGTCAAGAAACCAGCCTCATAGTCCTTCTATGCTCGGCGTCCATCTCATGCAGTCAACTGCCAAGCGAGCTGCTCAGCATGACCACGAGGTGATATTCTGTATATGAAACGTTCTCTAGCCTTTATTTCGTTTTCTAGTCAGGTTTTGCAATATAGTCTTCACGTGTTTTCGTTTATTAGCGGTACAACTAGATTTTAGCAGGCCACAGGGATGGCAGTACGAGATTTACTCCACGCTTTTGCGTTGGCATGGCCGACCCTCGTTTAGCCGATGGTTTCTTAGTTTATGTTTATTCTAATTGCCTAGAACAGTTTTTCAGGGGTATACAACGCTTAATGGTCACAGAGATGACGATTTTTACAGCTTTCTATGGATCACAGAGTTGGTCGAGTTGATAAAATGTGCTTATGCTTATGCATTCCTTTTGGCCACAGAGCTGGCGCACGTGTAGCAATAGAATGTGTTTATATTAGCCACAGGGTTGGCAAGATATTCATTGCGGGTTAACAATTGATTGTTGAATTTGGTTTATTTGCCTACTGCATGTGTGATTGGTCACAGAGATGACGAGTATCTTCTCTACAGTTTTCTATGGATCACAAGTAGTATAGGAGGGTTGGTACGCGCCGGGTTATAATATATTCGGGATAAAGGGATAAGGGATATTCGGGATAAATATGAATAATTGATAGCTTCTTTAATATATTCGGGATAAATATGAATAATTGATGATTTTCTATAATATATTCGGGATAAATATGAATAATTGATGGCTTCTATAATATATTCGGGATAAACATCCAAAATGTCACGGGGGAGGGGTGGGTGGGGATCTATTGTTTCCAAGAAGACTTAAAAGGCCACCGTAATTCCAGTCACTCATCTATAATCAGTAAACGAACTCAAGCGAAGTATCAAGAAGCTCTCAACAAGAAATCATGAACATGTGGAAAAAGAAAACTTTGGTTGTCGATGAATTTGAAGCCCTCGAAAGTAAAGAGACCATGCATTTGCTGTCCACCATTGTATTGTATTGTATCAATTTAACCTTTGTTGGCTTGGTGAAAGATCAAGTCAGATACGAGATGTTCAAGGATGATTGTGACGGCACTCTTCTTCCCACCCTTCGAAAGATGAGGACAGATCTACAAGACATCATTATTTATATTGATGAAGCACTACCAAAAATCAACTACTCAGAGCTATGGAAAACTGTACACGATGTCTGTCACTTTTTGTCTATGCCTCTTGACAATTCCTGGCAAAACTACCTAGAAGAACTTGAACATTTACCAATGTCAACCATTCATCTGGCGTTACTTGAACTAGAAAACTACCCTAGAACTTCGACGCTGGCATCGACCGTTACATCCATCATTTATCACGGACATTTTAAAATTCATTACAAAGCATTTCCTTACCACCATGCTCACAATGCATAACCAATGATGTAAAGTCAATGAACCCGAATAAAATAAGTTTATAAATAGAATCAAACGCTTTGTATGTTTTCACTTGTTAGCTGTAGGTTCAACTGTCAACATGGGTTCCTTGTATTCACGACTCTATTATCGATGCCTTGTTATAATTGCAAGTCAACTTAGTTTCCCCGATATAATTTGGGTTAACATAGTTTCTAGATTTCAATCGGTTTCGAACCGACGGATAGATGATTTAAAAGCAAATTTATATAGAAGGAAAAATGAACGCTAACGTAGGTAGACTATTGACGTTTCTTCGCTTGGCCAAAGAGTTAGAATTGACCGAAAGGGAGTGGAAGGAATTGTTTCAGTTTCTTATAGTATAAAAGCAGCCTATAAATCATTTGAACATCATTTTACCTCTTGTCTTGGAAGTGTGAACATGGGTTGTCTACCAGCTTCCTTCCAACTCAGACTAGAACGATTACTGAACCGAACACGTTGTATGGTAGCCTGTTGTGGAGGAAAAATTATCGTGCAAAATTCAGAATTCTGCGATGGAAAAAATTCTCAACAGTATCTATTACAATCTAAAAAGCGCAGGAAGTTTTTCGGGTCTGGAGGGTGTTTTTCGTGCTGCCAAAGAACAAGGAGTGAAGAAGATAACTCGTGAGCAAGTCAAGAAATGGTTAGAAAAGCAAGAAACCTATACGTTACACAAACCAGCCCGTCGACGATATGTCAGAAACCGAGTCATTGTGGGTGGAAAAGACGATCAGTTTCAAGCCGATCTTGTAGATTTAAGTTCGTTAAGTAAAATGAACAATCATTATCGCTATTTATTAACCGTCATTGACATACTTTCTAAATTTGCTTGGGTAATACCATTAAAAACCAAGACTGGTCAAGAAATTACCGAGGCCTTTATAAAAATCTTTAAATCGGGAAGAATACCATCCAAGCTGCAAACCGACCAAGGAATGGAGTTTTTGAATCGAACGTTTCAGAAATATTTAAAAGAAAAACATGTTCATTTCTTTACTACAAACAGTGAAACAAAAGCCTCAGTGATAGAACGATTTAACAGGACTCTAAAGAATAAACTCTTTCGTTATTTCACCTTCAAGAATTCTTGGCGCTACGTAGAAGCTCTACCAGATGTTGTGAAATCGTACAACAACAGTTATCATCGAAGTATTAGAATGAAACCCAGTCAAGTCACTAAAACCAACGAAGATCTAGTGTGGTATACATTATACGGCACAACTATCTCAAGCCCTGTTCGTTTCCAATTCAGTGTTGGCGATCAAGTAAGAATCAGTAAAGTAAAGAAAACGTTTGAAAAAGGTTACACTCCGAACTGGAGTGTGGAAATCTTCACCGTATCAGAACGACTCCCAAGAAAACCTCCCGTCTATCGCCTTAAAGATCAACAAGGTGAACCTTTGGAAGGTGTGTTTTTATGGACAAGAAATCCAGAAAGTTGAAAAAGAAGATGATGTTTATCAAATTGAATCTGTTGTCAAGAAACGAAAACGGAAAGGAAAACTAGAACATCTGGTCAAATGGAAAGGGTACCCCGATAAGTTTAATTCCTGGGTTCCAGCACGTGACATGAAAACATTGTAATACTATTATTTTGTGATTGAGTGAATAAAAAAAGCTTTTGTTTCAAAATCTTGAGAGTGTTCTTAGTTTATAAATAGTTGGGTGGTGGGGATTGAAACCTCATTTCTCTCTGAACGTCATGGAGAAAACACAGTTTTATCTCTGGCTTCCCTCTAACAGTTCTATGGATGTATTTCCTGGTAACACTCTAGCAGAATATAGAGTTCAACTCCCTCAATCCATCAAACTTGTAGATGAATGGGAAGTGGCGATAACGGAAATTCAGTACCCCCACACCTGGAACAATGTACATACCGCATCAAAATGGAATCGCTTTTACGTTAAAAAAGGTGTGGCCGTCGAAGGTTACTCCATCCCTCCCGGTCACTATCCCTCCATTGAAAATATCATTACAACAATGAATGTTTTGATCCAAAAATCGATCTACAAAAACGAGGCCTGGTTTTCCTTCGAAAAACTGAATCGAAAAATAACCATTCACTTGCAAAACAACGTGGAAGCTTTCTTTTCCGATGTAGGAATTATATTGGGATTTGGGAACGGAACTCTTTACAGTAAAACCACAACGGCTGAACGAGAAGTTGATCTAGACCACGGTTTTCACAACCTTTATGTCTACTGTGATATTGTAGAGTCACAATGTGTGGGGAACGCTCAGGTTCCTCTATTGAGAATTGTTCCTGTAGAAGGTGAAGATGGTCAACGGGTCAGCAAGACCTTTATGAGCCCACAATACTTACCGGTCAGCAGGAAAGAATTTGAGAGTATCGAAGTGAATATAAGGCGAGACTCTGGGGAGATCATACCATTTGAGACTGGACGTTTGTTGGTGACACTACACCTCAGGAGAGCTTCACCATACTTTCATTAAACAAGATGCGAGAGTCAAAACCTGAATATTTTAAAAACTATTATCTTCAGCAAGTTCAACAAAAAGGAGGCCACCTGCCTGCCTTTCGCGGAGGAAGGGTTCAACATGGTTACGGGTTGGGATCTTTCCTCAAAGGACTTTATCGATGGGCTGTTCCTCATATAAGTTCTGGATTGAAAACCGCAGGTCAACAAGCGCTCAAACAAAGCATAGGCGTGGCTCAAGATGTGTTAAATGGAGAAACTATTGGCGATTCGCTAGTGAAAAGAGGCAAGAAAGCCATTGGCTCATCGACTTCCCAGAATGCTTCGCGAGCTCAAAAAGGTGGGGGTCGAAAGCCTATAAAAAGGAAAGCACCAGCGAAACGAGTCAGTCGACCTTCTACCAAGAAGCGGAAAACATCTAAACCCAAAGCAGCAGGAATTTAACCAGTTTTTTGACTAAACCATCATCATGGCGCATCCAAAATCTCAATCATGTCACAAGTCTGAACTCGACCTCTTTTTAGCACCACACGTTCAAAGCAACATTGACCGTGGACAGTTTATTGAATACTTTCCTGTATCGAACATCACAGACTCGGGTCCCATTGAATTTTCTATACCTGGATCTGGAGATGAGCTGACGGATCTAAGGAGCTCTTGGATTTACCTGAAGGTGAAGATTACCAAGGGCAATGGAACGAATCTAGAGGATGATGACCACGTAGGACCCGTCAATCTATTTCTTCAAACCTTGTTTAGTCAAGTTGATGTTACCATGAACGATAAACTGATTTCATCCTCAACCAACACGAACCCCTATCGTGCTATGTACACCACTCTATTGAGTTATGGAACGGATGCTAAAACCTCCCAGCTTCAAGGTGAATTGTTTTACAAAGATACACCAGGGAAAATGGATCAGGCCAACCCGGGAGTTGATCTCAGGGATCGGAATTTAGGCTTGCATACACGCTACACGTTTTGTAGAAATAGCTCAACCATTGAGCTCATGGGACCCATTCATCAGGATATCTTCTGTCAAGACCGTTTGATTCTCAACGGAGTCACTATCCGCATCAGAATGAATCGAAGCAAGAATACCTTCTGCCTCATGTCCCCTACCGATGGAGTTGACTACAAATCAGTGATTTTAGAATCAAGTTTTAACGTGAGAAAGGTGAAAATCTTCAACGATACCTTTTTGGGTATCGCTACAGCACTTCGCCACACCCCAGACCTCTATCCCATCACCAGAGTAGAATGCAAAGCCATGTCCATTTCGAACGGTCAAATGACCTTTACTCCAGATGATGTGTTTTTGGGTCAAATCCCGAAACGCCTCATTCTCGGTCTGGTGGAAAACACAGCGTTCAATGGTTCTTACAAAAGAAATCCATTCAACTTTCAACATTTCAACGCCACGCAAGTTGGAGTCTACATCAACGGAGAATCCAGCCCCATGAAAGCCATGCAACTGAACTTTGAACAGTCGCAATACCTCAAAGGTTACATGAGTTTGTTTCTGGGTACTGGCAATCTGTTCCACGACAAAGGACTTCAAATTGAACGTCGCGATTATCCCCAGGGCTACACCCTCTACGCCTTTGACTTAACCCCAGATCTCTCGGTTGGACCTCATGTTTCTCTTATAAAACAGGGAAATCTCCGCCTTGGCATTCAGTTTGCCGAACCTCTGCCGGTGACAGTCAACGCGATCCTCTTTGCTGAGTTTGATTCTCTGATCGAGATTGATCATAACAGAAACGTCACCTTCAACTGGGCGAGTTAAAATCCCATGAACACCAAGCAGATTGCTGTGGTATTGCAGCACCTTCCCTACACAAGAAATATCTTTCAAGGCGTCTTTGCATCTGACCGATTACCTACCCACATCGAACACTACCCAGCTGCGTTTGTGGCCAACGTGGACCCTCACGATCGAACTGGATCTCATTGGTGTGCGTTTTACTTTACCGAAGAACAACATGGGGAATTCTTTGATTCCTACGGTCACAAGCCTGAAGATTATTCCCTCAATTTTAAACAGTTTATCGAAAACAATTCTAAACAGTGGACTTATAATTCACAGGGACTTCAATCCCTGACCTCCAATGTGTGTGGTCACTACTGTTTGTATTTTATAATCAATCGTTGTAGAAACATTAGTTTGAAAACCATTGTAAGTCGTTATTTTACGAGGAATTATAATAAAAACGATCACTTTGTATATAATTTTATTGTAAGACATTTTGGATATTTGTTTCATCGTATAAGAAGTGTAACCCATCAAACCTCAAAACACAATAAACAACACTTTTAAAACTTCAAAGTCTGGTTTATTTGATCATCATCAATACATACATAGAATAACAATTACAATAGTTAAGTATGAAATGTCAACCAACGCTGACGGATCTGTTTCTTGGGGTTCTTAGCTCGTGACTTCACGGGTCCAGGGCCTTTGGGTAATGACATTGGGGTTGGAAACCAATCATTAGCTTCTTCTTCTCCTTTATCCTTAGAGGTTGATGCTTTAACACCAGACTTGAACTCCCTCAACGCGTTTCTACTTCGTGTGTTTCTCACCAGATGTTCAGGTGCATTCATTTTAGCAAGACCTTTGGTAAACATCTCCCAGCCTACAGGTTCTACTCCTTTGCGCATTCTCAAAGAATCCCCGATCAGATCAGAAATATGCGAACCTTTGAGGTGTTTCCCTTCAAAGATCAACTCTCCACGATCGTCCCATTTCATTATTTCAGGATTTTCTTTGATTTTTGCCATCAACAACTTGCCGCGATCTTTAAGGGTTTTTGGTAAAGCGCGAATGATATCTCGCTCCAGTGTAACCTCTTGTTGTTGTTTTTGGGCTTCCTGTGGTGGTTCTGTCTCTGCTTCTTTCGCTTCTTCTTGTTTCTTTTCGATGATCGCTGGTTCAATATTCACTTTCAAAGGTTGACTTTTTCTCTGGTTGTAATAGGTCAGGTAGTTTTGTAGGGTTTGACTGTACTCTCGCACTTTCTCATCTTCAGAAAGTTTTTCATTACTCAAGACATCTTGTATGTCATGATCTAAACCATTCAAGCGAGAGGTGAGTGGCGCTGTGTTGACAGTTTGGCGTTGCTGCAATCGTTCCAGAGTGTTCTCGGGAATCAAAACCATTTTTTTGGCGTGATTCATTTTAAAAATTGTTCCAAGAGGGCGATTGCTGGTGGTAATAGAATCGAAAGAAAATGCCCTCCTTTTTGCACGAGAACTTGGCGTTTCTTGGGAAAAGTCACCTGCTTACTAGCTAATTGGATCAGATGATTTTTATAGGGATGCAGTTTCTTCTTTTGTTTGTTACTGATAGGAAGGTTTGAATTCAACAAATTGTAAGTACACTCGCAAAGAGTATGAATCAAAGAATCGTCTGCACTCTTAAGTATGGCTTTGACCTGTTGAGGATTGCTGCTAGCCAGAACTTTAAGATGGTGGTAGTTCTTCTTCGCACGGCGACTCATGGTCAAATGACTGGTTCTAGAGTTGGTTTCTGTTTTTATATCTTTTTGATATAAGCATATTGTCGCTCCTCAGGGAATAGATTGGTTCTCAGTCGAAACTCTTCTGGGGTATCGGGTTTGAGATCGCAGAGTAAATACCCATAAGGCTTTGCGGTCGCATCATTGAAGGCCTCTTGCATAAACTTATCATGACCAGGGTACATTTGTTTGGCTAAATGTGTGATTTGACTACTATCTCGCGGTGATTTGAAAATCATTAGACAATGTGCGTTGAGAGAAACATTTCGTAATTCTTTACCCTGACAAAACATGTTTTGTAAGATAAAAACGCAAGGCAAGTTTAAATGATGACAACCTTTGGTGAAAATACTCGTCAAACGTTTGTCATTAGCCAGTTCGTTCATCAAATCGTCGATGACTACCAGATTTCGTTGAGTAGGATCAATTCGTGACTCCAGATCACTTGGCAAACCCTCCAGTAACGAAAGGTTTGGTATTGTTTGTAACATTTCATCGTGTGCTGGTTGATGCATACCGTGACACCACAGTATGTTTTGCGGCGCGCCGTTAATCATTTCTTCCCCTCGCTCTAAGATTTTTCTCAACAAATAAGTTTTTCCACAACACGTTGGACCAACCATAACGGCTCCGAAAGGATGTTTCAACCTCGGATCCATTGCTTCAAATGATAGATCACATGTAAGTAGACTCTATTTATATCAATTTCAAACCGGAAATAAATCACCTAGCACTGGATATCCGATTTCATTGGACACTTACTTCAGTTCTCTCCGGTCACAAACTTTACGCGCTACAAGATGTTTCTCTTTGTGCTGTTCATTTTATGTTTGCCTTTGATGAGTTATGCACTTCAATGTGATCTTTGTCGATGTTTTAATTTCCGTCATTTTATGTTCATGGACTGCTCTGGCCTCAACCTACGAGAGATACCAGTCATAGCTGTCAACAAAACGGGACTCGACTTTCAAAACAACAATGTGGACTGCAACTCCTTGATGAAATACCTAAGTCAAAACCCTCAACTTACATGGATCAATGTGAAAAGGAATACCTATTTAAACTGCGACTGTATTTATACGATCCGAAACGTTACCATTACCAGTGATTGTCCACCATCACAACCAACCCAGCCATCATTCAAGCCGTCTTCTTATTTATCGATCACCTCAACAATTTTCAATACTACATCTCGATCCACGTTTAAAGTAATACCTTCTTGGCTACCTTCTTCAAGTTCAACCTTCAAACATACTATCATCTGGATTCTTTCAAGCTCATTTGGAACATTCTTCACCGTCATTATTATTGTTATCATCTTCAAAATCAGAACTAGACTCCGCTCACGAAACCCCTCCTCATCATTCGAATTAGAAGAATTTTACAACGCACAACAAACTGAAGAACATGAAGAAGAAGAAGAAGAAACCATATTTGACATTACTGAACTTTAATCAATGAGAGAACAATAATGTATAAGATAAAACTCTTAATTAACATCACTGATGCGAAGTGCATTCAACCGTTTCTGTTTATATACACTGTAATATTTACATATAAACCTAAGATTCTATAAGTTTTCAGTTGTAAAGTGTTGAGTTTCAAAAGTTGTGTTACTATTTAAAACTATTTTCAATATTAGCGATAGACTAATTAAAGAGAATAGGGTTGTAGATAATTTCTCTCGCCGATCATTAAAAAAATAAATACGATTCATATGACTAGAGAACTATTGACTTTAAATATCCAGAGGAATTGTGGAAATACCATCTTGTAAAACCTTTCTCTTTGCATACAAAAACGAAAACCCTTGCCTTACTTGAGTATAAGTATAACTCTGTTATTTATACATCGAAACCCCCGATTTACTCCCGAAGCGCTTTTTCTACTGGTCAGAACATTCAAAAACTTTTCCTTATTAATTTCGTTGCATTTCTTAACAATACCTTTACAACTGTACTTATCCTTCCGTCCAAAACAATAGTACGTTTTACTGCATAAACCGATAAATCCATCCCCCTCAAACTCTACCTTAAACAACCCTGGCGTGCGTTTATCGTAAGCAAGGTTTTCTGCAGTATCATCTCGAGGGAGCCAGAGATGTTTTTCTTCTTGAAATTTTTCTCGAAGCTCGGGGCGGACTACTTCTTCGAGACTTTCACCAGAAATGGCAATGTATGCTGAATCGGTGTCCATCTCTAGATACTGAAAGTCTGAGCGATCCACAAACGTATCCATAAAATCATAGTAGAATTCCAGCATCCTTAGTTTAGCGTACTGGTAAACAAAAAATCCAATTTGAATTGGAAGATTCAAATTGATGCGCTTTTTCGCGGACTGAACTTCGTACGTTTCCTCACCGATGGTGTCCAATTGGCGAAAATAAGGCGAGTTGACTAGTTTAGAGGTTTCGGCATCATCACTGAATTAAGCTACTTGTAGCCTCTTCTTACGGCGTTTTATCCGAGGATATTGGTTCCGAGGATATTGGGTTACCTGTGGTGGGGGTTAATTAACCGCGGGGGACTAAGGCGAGGGGGAGGAACGCCGAAAAGTAGAGGCTACGGACATCTTTGTAAAAATTTGAATCAAGCATGAAATCTGATAACCCTGTAAAATGCCGATCGCTCCGCCTCTTGTTGACGTATGTGATATGTTTTCGCGAGAAAACGTGTTTATTTACATCGGTATTAATCCTCTGTCCATATCTTTATATTTATATTTATATATTAGCGCTCCCATTGATATCAGTACGTTTTGTTACTGAAGGGAATACCCTGTTTAAATAAAGGTTTTCATTCATTCATCTCGAAGCTCTCACGTTGTTTATTCTCCTGTTGTCATTCTATTGCCAAAATTATGTAGTCCGTAAGAGTTTAATATTTTCGAATTCGATAAATCAGCATGCAGGAAACTCCTACTAAACCGGCCAAGGGAAAAGTCGGCAGGAAATCAAATCCAGAACTGACTATGTTCGACGCCGGCAAATTCACCTTGGAAATTTTAAGACGAATTACATCTCCACGGAGAATATGATTTATCTTCTCCAAGACATCTTCTTGAAGAGAGAGGGCGACGACATTTAGAGATAATTCGTTTGACTTCAGTTGTTCTTCCACGATACTGTTCAAAGGGCTTATCACTAATAGTTGGATTCATCCGATTCAACGCCAACGGTTATCGATTTAAATCTTCAATACCGTGTTCTTTGGCGCATTAATTCAGTAAATCTGTGTATTTCTCTTCAAAATAACCAGCGCTGTACTTTACATGACAACCCGTTGACAGATGACTCCCTTTCAGCCAATCACATTTCCCGTTGCTGGGCTGACGGGGAATTCAAATTTTTACAAAGATGTCCGTAGCCTCTACTTTTCGGCGTTCCTCCCCCTCGCCTTAGTCCCCCGCGGTTAATTAACCCCCACCACAGGTAACCCAATATCCTCGGAACCAATATCCTCGGATAAAACGCCGTAAGAAGAGGCTACAAGTAGCTTATCACTGAATCGGACTTCTCGATGCTTTAGTTGGTTGGTGATTGTTTTATCATAGCTCGAGTTACCAACCTGAAGCGAGAGAGAAAAACATGTGTATTAGTTGATGCAAGAATACATGATTATAGTGTATTCAGTTCCAAAAACTTACCAATTTCATTGTGTCGGCAATGATGGCTTTACTCGGATCAACGTCGCCAGCTCTACGTGCGTTGGATACAGCGACACCAAACGAACTGAAGCATGGTTCAGGTGTAAACTCCACGACTTGGTATATTCGGGTGACTTCCAATCCATGTGCTAAATACCACTTGAGAAGTGGGGTGGCCAGTAGGATCTTTTCACCATGCATACTACCAATCAAGCTGCGGCGGGGTTGTTTCATCATGTCATTCTCTTCAGCAAACTCCTTCATATACTCTCCAATATCTTCGCGGCTTATCTCGATGTTTTTAAAGATCGGACACATTTCACTAAATTTCTCCTTCAACGATTCTGGCACTCTGATATCACACTCCACACAAACAAACTCCCGTCTACAACAGCTTGTACAATCTGCTCTTTCGTAAGACTGTAACATCGATCCAAGGGGCGTCTGAAATCAGCGTTCAAGAATTGTCGAAGGAGAGGGTCAGTACGTTTTATCTCTCGCCAACAGCATTCCCACATTTCCACTACATTAAATCCTTCGCTCTCGATATATTCGGTGTTGGCCTTTGTTTCAGCTCTGAGGTCACTCATGGATTTCTTTCTGGTTGCGTTCATGACTTTTCCTCGGTTCAACGAACAATCGTGACCATGCCAGTAACAACCTATAAGTAATGACAAAGAACACATACATAAGAAGACTGTACACCACAACAATTCCAATGTTGGAAAGTTAAAACCAATGAATGAATGAGTACGGATGAGTGAATACATGCATGAATGAATACTACATAGTAAAATATTTAGCGACTTACCATGAAATTGAAATACAGTGCGGCTTTCACTGTGGAATCCATCCACCGGTAAACGATGAGCTCCAATACGCTTTTCACTGTTGTTGAGCTGGTGTCTTATACGGATGTTCCTTTCGGTTTCTTCCCAGGCTAACCATTCATCCGCCATTCTTCTGGAGTTCTCTGGTTTAAAATGGGTTTCGGCCCGGCGTCGTGTGTAAGAACCTGTCGGCATATCTTGCGAAATCGCCCATAAATACAGAGCATTGGCATCATAACCCAGAATTTTCTTACACGCTTTGGGTACTTGACCTTTCGCTGTCATCTCCACTTCTCTCAATTTTGTTTTACCCGTTTCTTGATACCGCATGAAGATGATGCTTGGCCCGCCTGTGTTGTTGTTTCTGAACAGATGGTAAAGATCTTTGTTTTTTTTCGTTGAAGAGATTAAAGTAGGTCTTGTCATTCAACCCATTGAATAAGTACTTTAGGGTCAATCCGGGGACAGAGACACCATCTTTGAACATATCAATCTTTCTCTCTTGCCAAAACACCATCATCTTTTCTACCGCTTCCACGAAGGGTGCCACATCTAGGTTATTGTACCACACTAAAAACTCTCGGAACGTTTCCATACCATTTTCTTTCCAGACCCGTTGACAGTATTGATACTCCTCCTCGGTGATGTTCTTGTTCTTTAAATAGGAGAAGAAGGTAGCGTGTGGAGGGAGTTCTTGGCAGTTCAACTTTTCAAGACTATCTATCCACTCGTAAGGGAGGAATCCCTTCGTCTGGTGTACCTCGTAGGCCTTGATGAACTGGTCGTAGCTGAATCCTGGTGCCAAATAGTTGGTAATGTCAAGGAATTTTAGGTGTTCGGTCTTTAGGCACATCGTGTTGTTGTTCTTTTTGATGGCGAACTTGATTGGTTCGTACTTTACCATGTAGGGAAGCAGGAATTCTTTCACTACATTTAGATCGTACCGCCCATTGTTAAAACCAAGCACTGGGAGTTCTTTCAGGTGAGCTTCAAGTTCCATCTATAAACAACAATCAAATGAATAAAGGTTAATGGAATCGAAGGAGAACGAACAACACAGGAACCCCACACATGGAATACAATATGTATGAATAAACAGGCATTGTTGTTGTTTAACACAGGAACCCCCCACAAACACTTTAACTGATTCTACCACAGGGAACCCAATACACCAAATTATGATAATAATCTGTAATATTTACCTTCAGTTTGACCAGGGGGTGTGGTTTTTTCTTCTTCTCTTGTTCTTTATTCACTTCTCCTTGAGCCGCTTCGCGTTCGATTTCACCGCCATCCAACATCTCCATTTCCTGATCCAGGGCTCGATAAAAGTCTGGTTCGGTTTCGGTTGTAACACTATCATCATCAAGGAATATTCGGTCTTCTTCATTTTCTGACTCTATCTCTTCCTCATCTTCATCATCACTTTCTAGAACATTAACACCACGCTCGTCACTCTCTCTTCCTTCTTGCAAATTAACCAGCAGTTCAGCCAACTCTTGTATATTATCCTCGCCGTCCGTTTCCATAGGATCTCCAATCTGTTCGTCGATGGCGGTAAATATGGTTTCAAAGTCGTTTAATAACAAACGATAACTCTCCTCGCTGATTTTGAGTAGATAGTTGTTAAACTCCTTCAACAATTCATGAGAGTCACCGTTTGTTATTGAACACTTGGGTTCTTGGTAACCAGGCACATTCGAACAGATGCTGAAGCTGAGTGGTACATGCATATTTTCCCATTTTAGTTTTTTCGAGTTCTCAGGTAAGTTCTCTCGGTCCAACATACTTTCGAAGTCGAAGGTGGCAAAGTATTTGAAGTATCGTAACTCCTCAGGGATGTCGATACCTTCATCTCCAAGTTTCTCAAAGATGGTGGGTGGTACAACGTACGCAGCTCCAGGGAATCGTAAGCGGGTCTTTGCTTCACATTTTACCTCATGGCGATGTAGTCGTCCAACATCCTTCCAATACTTCGAACATCTTGAACACTGGTAAGATTTGGAGTAGCGGCTAACGTTCTTAATGAAACTGAAATGATCCTTGTACAGATTTAGGTACATCGTTTCAGGGTAGTGTCGGTGGGAGCGCCTGACGATGTGTGCCACGACATCTCCTTCGATGGGTTGTTCGGAATTTTCATCATCATCATCATCATCTTCTTGGGTTGAATGGTGAGGTTCGAGGCTGTACACCACGATGTTGATGTTGAATAGTTTCTCGAGATCAGTGAGTTCTTCCAATTTAACACCTTTGAACCTTGAGTCAGGGTATTGTGCAGAATACCTATGTAACAGAGAAAGATTGTAATGAATACACAACACATTCAAAACAGTCAACATAACGCATAAGTAAATGGTTAAACCTTCTCGTTGATTATGAATTACTCGAGTGTCATACACATAGAGTGGAAGAATGATATGTAAAATAATTGTAATTCAATTACCTTAAAAAATAGGTGTCGGTAGCGGCTTTTAAATTCTTGCGGTGACAACCGTTGAACACCGCTAAACAGCGGAAGAAGCACAGCGCATCTTGATAAGCTACTCCAGAGTTACCATCACAAACTAAGGCGACAATGGCTTTGTTGTTGAGGATATAGGCTGGAAGTTCACTCGAGCGACCTATCGGATGACCATGCAGTTTCGTGACGTAAAATGTAACGTTTGTAACAAAATCCAGGATATGCTTGGTATTGGGGCGCTGTTGTTTCATAAACTCGATGAAATCCGTGTTTCTCACCGTTTCCATCAGTTGGTTGAGATCGTGTTGATTCCTTATTAGATGTGGTGTTTCAAAGAACCGCTGATTGTTCACGGATGGATGGAAATAGGTCAATTCTTGTGTTTCATGGTTTCGAAGAATAAATCCAAACGAGAGGTTGATTTTAAACACAGTTCGCTGGTCATCCATAATTTGTTGTAGATATCTAGGGAATGGTTCTGTACCGTCAGCATTTACTCGAATGTTATAGCGATCCTGAAGTCTATTACCCCGGCTTTCTCTAGTTCGGATGGCTCGCCAATGTTGTTGGATCATATATCACGGAGATCAGCATCTAACTCAGTGAATAGATCGGGTGGCATGTTCATAACATCTTCAGTAAAGACTTGACCGGGAGGATTGATGTGGGCTTGACGTTGTCTACGTGGTGGTGGCGGCGGCGCTGGTGGTGGTGGTAAGGGAAGAGATGGTTGTGGTGAAGGAGCTGGCTGTGGTGAAGGAGATGGTTGTGGAGGTTCTTCGACATTACTATCTGTAAAAGTCAGTTGAAGAGAGAGAAAAAAAAAGTATAAGTTAAAATTGATTAAACGTTCTCAATACCTATGGATGATGATTAAACAATAGAATTAACTTTATGTAGGTGGTTACCTGTTATTTTAGGTCGTTTTTGTGCGAGTTGAGGAGTATTGGTTTTTCGTTTTTTGTTGGGTTCTTCACGGCTGGTAGAAGGGGTAGGGTGTGCTGTTTCCAGGTGGCCTCGTAGCTGGTTGATGTTGTCGAATTTAGCGGAACAATTGTTACATGAGAATTCTCGCTCCACGCCCGTTCGGTGAAGCTTTTGGTGGATCTTCAAATGATCTTTGCGAGTGAAGGTTTTCTTACAGATGGTACAACTAAATGGCTTCTTCTTTAGATGGAACGAATTGATGTGTCGCACCAAGCTCTGTTTGGATTTGTAAACTTTGGTACATTGATCACATGGAAACTCTTTACTTCCAGCCTATGATTCAAGAAGAAAATAAATAAATAAATAAATAAATAAATGTTGGTTGATTGATTTGCGTTTCTAAAACTTTAAGGAAGTATAATATATTAGTAGCCTTTGAAAATAATAACCTTCGGGGGAGGGTGTTCCAATTTGCGGTCTTGACAATATAACAATAGAATAAAACACAAAACAAACACTTACCTGGTTTGAGGTTGGTTTGGGTTCCACAACCCCGCCTCCTTCGCCAACTTGGGAAACCAACTCAACTTCTACCTATAAATAAATAAGATGAAGGTTACTTCCAAAGTAAGAGTAGAACATGTTTTAAAATATTTTAAAAACCTAAGGGAACAAAAGATCAAGAACATCACAGCGGTCTCAGCTAAAGAAACTATAAAACAAAGACAAACCTCATTAAACACCGGACTTGCTGTGTTGGGATCGGTGATCTCCTGAACATTGTTTTGGATTTCATTTGAGGGAGATGAAGTAAACTCAATCTGGAGAATCACAAAATAAATAGAACCATATTTTTAATAATGTGTTTGCCTATGGGAATGAACAACGGTAATGTAATTACCTCGGAATCATCAATGGCTAATTGAGAATTATCGAGCAAAATCGGTCCCCAGTCTTGAATCATTTCCTCAGGAATGGAGTCATCTTCCTGAGATAATAAAACAAACACACAAATCAACACACATACTTTCAAAACCACTATACAAATAGTATTCTCTCACCGGTTCAGATTGCCAACTTGTCCAAGAATCAAAAAGTTCAGTTGGGATGTCGGTCTCTTCAGAGTTAACCTCTTTCTATAGAAACAAAGAAAGAAACCGCATCAGCTTTTGTTAGAAATACCGCGCAAGTCGGAAAGAAATGAGGTTTGTATATAAATGAGCATCATAGGCATAGTTCTATTGTATCACGTTCAACGTCATCACTGATTTACTAAATGAAGATTAATGACAAAATTGTTAAATACTAAATAAATAAAATACAGTGTCCTTATTTTCAACCACTTTCAAAGTCTGAATATACAGGTCATCTTACCTTTGCCAATTTCTAAAATAACTCATATTATGAACCATGGGCTAATTTTTTTATCAGTACTCAGAATTCTTCTAAGTTCTTCCTTCTTGCTCCTTAAAATTTAATTAATTCCTCGTTACTCCTTAAAATTTAATTAATTCCTCAACCCTTCCTCCCCCTTCCTCCCCCTTCCTCCCCCTTCCTCCCCCTAAATTAATTAAAACCCCCCCCTAAACCCGGCTCATTTCATACCTCCTATACTACTATCACAGAGCTGATAAAACGAGTGCTTATGCATGTCTCTGGCCACAGAGCTGGCACGTGTAGCAATAGAATGTGTTTAGCCACAGGGTTGGCAAGTTAGTTAATGCATGACCGTTGGTCACAGAGTTGACGAGTATCTTGTCTACAGTTTGCTATGGATCACAGAGCTGATAAAACGAGTGCTTATGCATGTCTCTGGCCACAGAGGTAGCACGTGCAGCAATAGAATCCGCTTAGCCACAGGGTTGGCAAGATATTCGTTGCGGGTTAATTTATTGTTGAATTTGGTTTATTTGCCTACTGCATGTGTGTTGGTCACAGAGATGACGAGTATCTTCTCTTCAGTTTTCTATGCGGATCACAGAGCTGATAAAAAACGAGTGCTTATGCATGTCTCTGGCCACAGAGCTGGCACGTGTAGCAATAGAATGTGTTTAGCCACTGGGTTGGCAAGTTAGTTACTGCCGCATGACAGCTGGTCACAGAGATGACGAGTATTTTCTCAGCCGTGTTTTCTATGGATCACAGAGCTGAATAAACGAGTGATTTTGCATGTCTCCACAGAGCTAGCACGTGTAGCATTAGAATCTTGTGGTCATTATCTAATCACCACAAACTGCCTAGGAATAAGTATGATACGATCTTGTGGTCATTATCTAATCACCACAAACTGCCTAGGAATATATGTGATACCGTCTTGTGGTCATTAACTAATCACCACAAACTGCCTAGGAATAAGTATGATACGATCTTGTGGTCATTATCTAATCACCACAAACTGCCTAGGAATAAGTATGATACGATCTTGTGGTCATTATCTAATCACCACAAACTGCCTAGGAATATATGTGATACCGTCTTGTGGTCATTATCTAATCACCACAAACTGCCTAGGAATATATGTGATACCGTCTTGTGGTCATTAACTAATCACCACAAACTGCCTAGGAATAAGTATGATACGATCTTGTGGTCATTATCTAATCACCACAAACTGCCTAGGAATATATGTGATACGATCTTGTGGTCATTATCTAATCACCACAAACTGCCTAGGAATATATGTGATACCGTCTTGTGGTCATTAACTAATCACCACAAACTGCCTAGGAATAAGTATGATACGATCTTGTGGTCATTAACTAATCACCACAAACTGCCTAGGAATAAGTATGATACGATCTTGTGGTCATTAACTAATCACCACAAACTGCCTAGGAATAAGTATGATCGTACACACTTATTCCTAGGCAGTTTGTGGTGATTAGTTAATGACCACAAGACGGTATCACATATATTCCTAGGCAGTTTGTGGTGATTAGATAATGACCACAAGATCGTATCATACTTATTCCTAGGCAGTTTGTGGTGATTAGATAATGACCACAAGATCGTATCATACTTATTCCTAGGCAGTTTGTGGTGATTAGATAATGACCACAAGACGGTATCACACATATTCCTAGGCAGTTTGTGGTGATTAGTTAATGACCACAAGATCGTATCATACTTATTCCTAGGCAGTTTGTGGTGATTAGTTAATGACCACAAGACGGTATCACATATATTCCTAGGCAGTTTGTGGTGATTAGATAATGACCACAAGACGGTATCACACATATTGCTAGGCAGTTTGTGGTGATTAGTTAATGACCACAAGACGGTATCACATATATTCCTAGGCAGTTTGTGGTGATTAGATAATGACCACAAGATCGTATCATATTTATTCCTAGGCAGTTTGTGGTGATTAGTTAATGACCACAAGACGGTATCATATATATATTCCTAGGCAGTTTGTGGTGATTAGATAATGACCACAAAGTAGCTATGTATATAATTGTAATGTTGTGTTCATATATACATAATGACCAAATATTTTGTACGTATGTATAGTCAATTAATGACGAAATTGGTCATAATCAATAGACCGGCAATGTTGTGGTACAACATCACGAATAATCACGTGCATCACTCGAGCTACTGCTCATGAATGTTCACAACTAATTTACATATAAGCAGAATCATGACCATATAAAAACGAGTTTAATACGAAATCATTCTACTAACATTGAAAATTTTCACCATAGAGCAAATCTAACTCAGAGAAACAGAAGAAAGAAAGAAAAAAAAAAGAATTATTGATACTACATTTGACTGGGATTCGAACCCGAGACTTCTGCGTCGTAGTCCAACGTCTTACCTATTCTCCCAAAAATAACAACTTTTCAAGTATCCAGTGTGAACGCAAATCCAAAGTGGACTCAGATCGATCTGAGATCGATCTGAGATCGATCTGAGATCGATCCAAGGGTGAACGCAATTTTTTTTTTCTAGATCGTTCTCAGATCGATCTCAGATCGATCTAGAACCCCAGTGTGAACGCGCCCTAATTTATGCCCCCTAAAATCTGGGGGGCAGATTTCTGATTGGTTGACAAAAACAAAGGACAAGCTCGTGCGCCCAGCCGTGAGGGGGAGAGTATCGCGGGCGCACGAAACCCCAGCGGCTGGATACTGGTTTTAGAGCGCATGCGCAAGTTAGCTGGGCAGTTGTTGTCGATTCAAATTGTCGATTCAGTTTCAGTGGAATCCTTCGAAAGGTTTCATTAGGGAATAGAGTACGCTTTAAAAGCACTTGGTAAAGAAGATATAACAGTGAAAGAAGCGCAGAATCTGAAGTCTTTATTAAAAGCAGTGGTTTTACACAGCAGAAGGATACGCGAACAGTTCTTCCTACGGGTTTACTATTTACTCGTGTCTACTTTACATATCACTATTAATTATTTGAATCTATCATCTTCATCTTCTCTGGTTATTGTTGACTCTCCTTCAAATGTATTTCTTTTGAATCTTTCGCCTTCGTAAGCACCTCGATTGGCACCGCCTTTCACCCGACGTAGTCAATCGATAAAAATCGATATCGATAAAAATCGATATCGATTTGCCAATCGATAAATCGGTAAAAATCGATATCCTTGAATTTATTGATATCGATTTGTATCGATCAATCGGTAAAAATCGATATCACACTTTTTTTCTTTAATATCGATTTTTATCGATTGACGTACGTGATTTATCGTTTTTATCGTTTTCCTTCTGTGGATCGTTTTGTTTCTTAGTGAGGACTCGATCTGAACTGACTTGCTACATTGAACACCCATATCTACATCTACATCTTGTTACGTCGGTAGTATCGTTAATAAATAAAAAGATAATAACAATAAAAATATATATATTGATTTTAGAATAAAAGAAGTTGCAGTTGTCAATAGTAGTTTGGTTTATGCGTCTCGGTAATTGTACTCTAGGGTCAATCAGATGATATTCAACACATTATTACGCGAAAACAGCCGAACCGTTAAAAATCGATAAAAATCGATAAAAATCGATATCACACCTTTTTTTCTTTATCGATTTCTACCGATTTAAAAAATCGATAACCATCACTTGATTTTTATCGATTTTTATCGATATCGATTTTTATCGATTGACTACGTCGGGCTTTCAGGACCTATCAGTTGCTAGCCTAAAGAATATTAGATTACATATGTATTCTTTGAATAACCATCACTCTAGCTTCGTGTAAATTTTGAGCTTCGTTTGAAAACTTTTCAAGACACTTCGAGATACATATATTAAAGCTTAGATAAACTGGATTTTTCTCTGTGCTTAGATATTTTATAAATATTGCAGATCCAGGCGACATGTTTTGAACGGAAGTTGGGACACCGGGTTGTTTTGACAACTCAATTTTTTGGATATATTTCATTTCCGGAATCTTGCGCGTGCGTAGGGTGGAGGCTAAAAGGGATGCCTCAAAAGGACCTTATTAAATATTCAATTTCATGACGTCAGTCGACGCTCTCCGAGAGAGTCTCGGGTTTTCGATTTTTGGTCGACTGATCGACGGGAATTTCGAGAACTGAAGTATATTGAGCCAGCGGCGTTTTGGTAATAATAATAATGCGGGAAAGAAAGAGCGGGAATATTTTAAATCTCTATACTCATGGATTCGACGTTATCACCACTTCAAAAATTGAGCAATTTTGTCCCCATAGACGACTCCTTTGGCTATACTAAAGATGTGGAAGAAGCCTATCAAGCTCTAAGGCAGTTTGAAACTATTACCACAACTCGATGTTCTTCGTTTTATAGTAAATATTTTGGTAAACAAGGTAGGTAGAGATATTACAGGTGCGTTCCTGGGCATATTTCAGCTTTAACTGCCCGCGACCGACAAGTGTTGTAGAACATCATTAAGTTAGCGCAGATGTCAATGAGCTGGTGGTGAGGTATACTGAATCGGCTGTTAGTATTCTGCAGGTGACTTGCAAGAATAGGATCAGTTTTGGCGCGAAATTGCAGTCAGGCGAAAAAGCTACTTGTAGCTTCAGTGGGCCGCTTCAGTGTGCCCTCTCCGGCAGTGCAATGTTTCGGTTGACTGCAATCATTTTTACTCAAAAAAACATTTATTCGTTTCTCTCGGGGTGCCATATTTAATATGATTTTTGTTAGGTTACTGCCAAGTGAGAAATTGACACATCACAACAAAACAATACCGCTGTCTAGACGGTCTTGTCTGTAGACTACGGCCCAGGGCGGGGAGAGAGGGCCCTCTCTCTCCCCGGCACGTGAAGCGTGATCACAACCCCCTTGCTACTCTGTATCAACCCGTTTGATACATACGTATATTATATGTACATACATAAACAATGACAAGAATTTCAAAATCTTAGTCCAACTTAAGAATAATTTCAACGAAATACAATATTTTTATAATTAGAAAATATCAATAATACGGCAAACATGTTTGGTTTTCCTGTATTCATTAATTGGACGTTATAACTCTAAACATTTTCTAAAAACAGATTGTACAAATTCTAAAAGTCACAAAGTGTTTTTTGAAGATCGAAATGGAGGTAGGATCAAATTTGATGGCTGCCCATATATAATACTTGGGCGAAAGGTGTATGACTGCCAGCATGGTGTGGACCGTCATGCCAACGAAAAAAAGAGGGATAAAGATAAGAAAATGGTGAGCAGGAAAAAAAATGAATCCGAACTAAAAAAATTAAACATTTTAGTGAATTATCGCAACTATTTTAACCAAACAGGCTGATGGAGACCACAATTTTGGATCCAGCAAAAGAAAAATGTACAAACAGACTACCAAGAAATTCGGCTGTCCCGCTTCAGTGGTCATAAAGGAGATATCACGATTTCCTGAATATAAGGTACATTCAACTAAGTCACACAGACACGTAATCTGCATGATTTCAAGATGAAATATTTTATATTTGTTTTTACGACAGATTACAGAAAATACAGAGAAACGAAGAAAGAGAGCGTCAGAACGGCTTAGGGCAGATCTAGAAAACAACAAAGCGAAGGGCGAAAAACGGGTGTACATAGAGTTCCCAAGGGAGTCAGACCACACCAAGCACTTTTTGGGACAAGTATGTGATAGGTCTTTTCATAAGGGTGCAGTAATACGGGCAACAATGCAAAATCATGCAACTTGTCGCGCAACATTGTTGCGTTGCAAGTTGCAGAGCAATGTTTCTCGTATTACCATCATTCGCGCAACTTGTCGCGCAACACATTTTCGTGTTGCAGGTTGCAAAACTTTGGTGCGCAAAGTAGAAGCTCTTTCTACTTCACTGATGCAACAAAGTTTTGCAACCTGCAACAAATGACCGAAAATTTAAATTGTTGCGCGACAAGTTGCGCGAACGATGGTTATACGAGAAACATTGCTCTGCAACTTGCAACGCAACAATGTTGCGCGACAAGTTGCATGATTTTGCATTGTTGCCCGTATTATTGCATGACACGTTTTTCATTGGGTTATCAGAATCTAAAATTCAACTACTCCCATTTTGTATTGATAGGTGGCCGGAATATCGCAACGGATAGATGCACGAATTGTGGATAAAATACATGGCTTGGTATCTGAAGGTGTGCGAGATGTTAGTGAAATGAAGCGACACCTAAATGTTTGCGTCAGAAACAACCTGTTCCAAGGAACCACCCCACCCCTAAGTCCAACAAACGCTTTCACCCAAGCACAACTATACAATCAAAAACCACATGTATATTGCAGTTATAAAACAACGATTGTCAAAGGTTGACCAGGCCAATCTTATGGAAAAGATTAAAGTTTGGCGCACACAATACGAGGAAGATTTCTTTGAATTCCGTCCTTATTTAAGCCCAAACTCCTGCGTTATGGACAACTCGAATTCATCTTCATTCGAGTGTTCTGAAGACAACACCTGTGGCGAAGATGAAGACCTAAAGGTGGATGATGGGACATCAAATAAGGGGCTGTTATTTGTACATCAAACAAAATGGCAGCGACGTCTATTGATTAGATATGGCAATGAGCTATGTCTATTGGATGCCACTTATAGAACCACCAAGTATTCTCTACCTCTCTACTTCCTAGTCGTCAAAACCAACATGGAGTACAAAGTAGTGGCCTCCTTTGTGACGCAAACAGAAACAACCGCTGCGATCAAGGAAGCCCTAACAGTTATTAAGAACTGGAACCCGGAGTGGTCACCGAAACACTTCATGGTCGACTACGCGATAGAGGAGATTTCAGCGGTGGAGGACATTTTCCATGGTATGTCCAATATGTGCGTTTTCCCCTTCACATCAAATGGACAAAATGGGAATGTTAACCACAAAATTGATATAAGGAAATGATCACCACATTCATATACTATATATCAGCACAAATATTATTTTGTCAGGTCATCCAGACTAATATTTTGGTCAAATATTTTTGTTTGCTTGTAGATGTTTATTTATTTATTTCTAGTCCATTTCATAACCAGTACGTCTATTTATAACACCTTTTCCAGATTGTTCAGTTTACATTTGTGATTTCCACCGCGAGCAAGCATGGGAACGGTGGCTTGCTAAGACCAGCAATGGCATGACTACTCTAAAGTCTAAGGCGTTGGTAGCAATGAGAAGGATCGCTCGCGCCAGTACAGTGGAGGAATATAACAGAACATTGGGCATGCTTAAAGATGATCCTCAGTTGTGGTCGCAGCCGATGTATAGAAGATGGTTTGAAAAAGTCTGGTTGAGGCAATATCAGGTGAGTAGAACCTGTTCTTTAACAAGGAATTAATGAAAAACATGTTGGATTAGAGTAGTCTAATAATTGGCTTCATAATAGACTTTCGATTCAAACTCAATGGCTCGCATACCCGCATATCTGGGGATCTACTAGTGAAGTCGACGTGTGGCAAGTCTAGCTTCATAACTGCTGTCCCTATGGAGCTTTGAAGTTGTGACGTATATTTCCGGGTGCAATTAAACACACAAAGCTTTCAAAAGGATATTTTGGTACTTGAGACAGTTTTAAAACAAAATGTTTCATGAATCACAATACTTCATTTTTTTTATGGTTTGTTTTAGCGCTGGGTTTGGGCTTATCGCAAAGACAGACTGCTTGTAACCGTAAATACTAACAATGGTGTTGAGCGCCAAAACCTGGCTTTCAAGTACAACTATTTAGTGGGAAGCCGCAGTTCTTCTCTTAGCACAATGCTAACCATTCTAATAGATGAGTTCCTTCCTGAAAGCTACAATAGGTAATGTAATATTGGTCATAAATCTTATAAACAATTCATTGTGCATGTACACCACCCATACTACATGTAAGGCTGGTATAATTACATGTAGGCAAACTAAATTTGTCATGAATGCAATGCATACACACTTCTCCTATAATGGTAATTGATAAATCCTTGTCTTTTCTATTAAAAGGTATCTGGAAAACAATGCACGACGTTTCAGTGAGTGTCGTACATACAACACGGATGTACCATCATATCTCCATGATCGCCCCTCCTCACTTGTTAATCATTGCATGGAACGGCTGTTTTCAGTTGCTGATGTAGAAAAGCAATGTGTTCAAGTAATTAATCATAAACAAGGTCTGTTCAAAGTTAAAAGTCAAGATCCCACCGCAAGGGGATGCTGGTATAATGTGTCATTTGGTGATGGTGTTACTATGCCAAATTGTGAGTGTGCTGACTGGGAAAAGAACCGCCTTCCTTGCAAACACTTCTTGGTGATATTTCAACATTTTCCTGACTGGAACTTTGACAAGCTGCCTGTGCACTACAAGGAGTCCCCCTTTCTTACTTTAGATCGTGAAGCAGTATTTTTAAAGGTCACAGTTTCTTGTGTTGGAGATGACAGCAGTGATGATGCAATGACAGCAGCTGAAGAATATGATACATGTACTCAAAATACTACTCATATACATGTAGAGCCATCAGAAATCCCACAACGGAATAAATACTCAAGGGGGTGGAGTACTAAATGTAAAGAAGGTGCAAAGCAACTCACTTCTTTACTTCATATTGTTGATGATATGCAAAGCTTGAAAGAAATATATGATCTCATCTATCAGTGCATTGATATCTTAAGCCAAGCTTCACAGAAAGAAGAAGGGATTGCCATCCACAAACCCCCTGAAAAGTCAAAACCCAGAACAAGGGTGGCTTCATCTTTGGCTAGTAATAGAAATGGTCTCACAAAGATCCCAAAAGCAAAACGCAGGCATCCTTTCTCTGGCCGGCATGGAGCTAAGGCAGAGACGATGAAAAGAACTCTGAATGTAGATGTTGATATTAACACAGGGCCAACCAGCATCTAAGCGCTCCAAATGTGTAAACAACTGTGATATTGAGACTGAGATAGTTTCAATGGACTTAGACCAAAATGGGAATATAACAATTGTTTTGTTTTCAATGATGATGATGATGATGATAATCACACGGATGATGCAAGTAATGGTAATAATACTGTCTTGATCGATAACACTGATGATCCCAGTAATGATAATGACACTATCATTATAGATGATACTAATAATACCAGTAATGATGATGACACCATCTTAGTAGATGATAATACAGAGCACACAAATGAGAGTGATACATCCAGTACTAATCCAAACATAATCCTGGTTGATGACACATCTTCTGATCCACAAATCTGGTTAGAGATCCAGCATAGTGATGGGAAGTTCACCCTATATCCCGGAAACAAAGAAAACATCTTAAAAGATGATGGTTGGTTATGCGACTCAGAGATTACTGCAGGACAATTACTACTAAAGCATCAGTTTTCACATGTTGATGGTCTCAGAGACTCTGCAATAATTGGTCCTCTTGTAACACCTGTCAAATCTGAATTTGTTCAGATTATTAATACAGGAAGTCACTGGGTATGTCTCAGTAATATTGGTTGCTCTTCTGGCCAAATCAATGTCTTTGACAGTTTTCGTGGTGCTACTGTAAAACCTGTTGCCATAGAGCATTCTTGTAGGATGTTAAATAGTCCTGACAGTGTGGTGACAATGGTACGGCAGAAAGTGCAGATCCAAAGAAATGGGCATGATTGTGGATTGTTTGCATTAGCATTTGCTACAGAATTATGTCATGGTTTCAGCCCAGTAACATGCAGTTATGACGATGATTCTCTCAGAAGCCATTTAGTTCAATGTCTAGAAAACCAACACATGTCAGTATTTCCACGCACTCACAGAAGGGTTGGTTTCCACAGAAGTGCAAATATTGTAAAAGTTCCAATATGTTGTAATTGTTGACTTCCAAATGGTCCAGGTTATAAGTGCAGTAGGTGTTCATAAATCCTTTATCTCAATTATATTAATGTTGCAGTTAATGCAGTTAAATCTTCAGCATCATGGATATCTGTGAAGAGAAAATTAATGAACAGACATATTATTATCAATTACTGACTGTGTCCTTGCAACTGACAGTAATTATTGAAGATAAATTAATATACCGTATATCTAACAGACTTTCTATGTTGATGGTTCAAGAATAACAGTTGTATAACTAATTGTATATAAGACCAAGATAACTAGTCTCATCAATTTGTTTGACACCTGATGTACAATGACACTTCCATTGTTGTGTTAAAACAATTCACTTATACCCGGGGGGGGGGGGGGGGGGGACTCCCATATATGGGCTATACGGGGGGAAGTGCCGCTGGACAGGGTATGGTTTTTGGCCTCTCTGTCCCGATCAGGGTATATAATTTTATACGAGGCTGTCCGAAACAGGGTATGGTAATGCACGATTGTCGTCGTTAAATATGGTCAGAGTTTATCCGGTATTGAGCCATCCGAGATGTTTGCCAATCTTTAGCAGGTCATCAGTCAACATAAAATGCGTTAAAATTGTGTAAAAGAAGACAGTGTGTATTTTGTCCTTTGTCCTAAACAGGGTCTTAAATAGAGGGTGTTGTCCTAGACAGGGTACATATTTTAGATTTTTTTGTCCTAAACAGGGTCAGGGTTTCAAACCCTCAGCAGCACCCCTATACCCAAACATGGGTCAAGTACCGCCACCCCCCCCCCCCCCCCCCCCCCCCCGGCCTTATACTCATGTATGTACGTACGTGAGTGAGATAGTTTTACATAAGCTTATACACCTATTTCAAATAACGTTGTCGCGTATAAATAAAGTTATTGTATTATTGTATTGTATTGTATTGCGTTCAAAGCAACAAGCGTCAAGCCAAGACCGAAGTGAATGCTCGACTAATAAGGACTAATTACAAAATGTGAACATTTTCACGTGCTTGTTTGCATATCACACTTCGTTCCATAGAAAATAGGTCTGATTTAAATAATTTGACAACACAAAACCAGCATTCACTTCAGTCTTGGCTTGATGGTTGTTGCTTTGAACGCGACAACGTTATTTGAAATAGGTGTATATAAGATAATGGTGTAAAGCAATATTAATAATAATAATAATAATAATAAGTTTTATTTTTATAGCGCTAATTCCGTAAAGTCCATTAGCGCTTTACAAGTAATTATAATTACTGGGATCAATTAAAAATTAATTTATAAATATAATATTAATAATAATGGATATTAAATATAATGGGTATTTATATCTACATAATTATTCCTAAAGATATGTTAATCTTTTATCAATTTATATTAAAATCCCTTAAATCACATGTACACCGAATTAATAAGAAACACACCATTTGCTTCACAAAAATGCCTCAATTAAAAGGACATAGGGATCCAGTATTAAAAGTTATCTGTTTGGGAGTATTTCTTACAAGCTCCAAGGGATTGATACACAGGACCAAAATTAAGATAAGTTACATTTGTAAATTAAGTTACAATTTTATACAGTACCAAAGCAAAACATTCAATAACTGAAATGGACATAATATCCGACTGTAGCTGTGCCGAATTTGTTACCTACACATCGCTTACCTAAAGGTTCCTCGGAGAGAAATAGAACCAACTTTCAGTACATTCAGATCCAGCACGCTATGTCCGCCATATTGGATTTGATTCTTCGGGAAATGTTCGTACATTATCGGTGACGTCATGAAATTGAATATTTATATCAAATTGTCTCAAAAATGGATTATGCCAGAGCCATCGTCCCCAGGGCCCTCTCTTCTCGCTTTCAAAATGGCGGACTTTTGAAAGCGAGAAGAGAGGGCCCTGGGGACGAGGTTGTGCCAGAGCACCGAGCCTACGTTCTTCGCCGCTGGTCGAAAGTAACGCAGGCTCTGGGGACGAGATTGTGCTAATCCAATCTCGTCCCCAGAGCCTGCGTTACTTTCGGCCAGCGACGAGAACGTACGTTCTCGTCGCTGACCGAAAGTAACGCAGGCTCTGGGGACGAGATTGGTGCTAATCAGGTACTGCGCTTGCGCGGTGGCTCTAAATTTGAATACAGTTCGAGTGTCCAAGACAGGGAAAACAAAACAATTTAGTACCAGATGTTATTTCTTACTTCCCTTGACTGTGTCAATGAATGGACATCAAAAGCATCACCGAGTACTATCTATTATATCTGAGGTCTAAGGAAACGAGGTTTTTGGAGGAGAAAGTTTAGATTTTTCTGTGAATCATGGAGGCACCTTTCAAACTCAAAGTGCTTGTTTCTTTGCTACTCGGTAGTTTGGATGTCGATAATTAAGCCTGAAATACTGGCCTAACCTAACACCAAGGGGATTATGAGTACCAGGCAGTCTTCTATTGAACTAAAGGTGCATTCTACGCCTCTTCGTGTGACTCCTGTGACGAGTTATGACCCGTTTGAGGTTAGTGGAAGTTGACTGAACTTGTCGTTGGGAATCCTTGTCTTTGATATCAATAATACATAAATGCCTCAGTGATTGTTGATAGAAATCATGAGAAATGGCTAGCTTTGAGTTTGTGGCTGGTTAGTAAGCTATCATAAACGTTGTAATACGAGAAATATTGTAGGGAAGCCAAACGAAAAGTAGTGCATTAACATGTACTGTACATGTCCAGCGTTTGTTTGTATACTCTTTTGTTGTATCTCAGTTAGTCTTTTCACAAGTCACGTTGCTTTATCGATCAGACTTTGGTTGACAGTGACAATCCAAGATCTTATCCTTCTCTTGACCTCACTTGTTCTTGGTCAGTTCTTGATTTTAAATCGTCCAGTGTTTGAATGTTACTTATCGCTACAGCACGACAAATACACAATGGCAATGGTTTGACAGTAAACACTTAATGACTGGCAATGTTTCCCCAGACGAAGTTGAGGGTAACATTGAGATTCGAGGGAAACAAAATTAACTGTTTTCCCAAGGGAACAGTCATTTTTTCAGTGTTTGATTATGGGGATATAACAAAACACTTAAAAGTGTTTTGTTATATCCCCATAATCAAACACTGAAAAAATTGTTGTTAACAACGGCGCCACAAGTATTTTCCATCAACTTTGACCTGATCGTGTGTGTTTATTGCCCTCTCACGCTTCGATCACGTGAACGTATTGCCCGCTCGATAGTTGTTAAGATTTGACGCCCGCCACGTGACATGCTCTCGACCAATGAGAAAACGAGTTTGACTATGGGGATATAACAATATCACTTATTGACTGGGACCAAGGGAAACAGTATGTTTTGTGGTCCTGAGACCGTGAATGTTTCCCGAGGCGGAGCCGAGGAATGAAGTAACAAATTACAAAGCTCAATCAACTTCCGGCTTTGTTATTGCCGGTTCACAACATATTGTTGCCCGCTGAGAGCTGTTGCCGGGGAAACATGAAAACTTGTTCACATTCACGTGATACCCGCTCGCCCAATCAGAGCACGAGAAAAATGGACTTTCAATTGGTATATAACAATTTAAAATATGCTAGACATGTATGTATATCACAATACAAATTCTAACTAATCCTTGCTTATTCTAATAACAATGATCGCCTAAGTAATGTTTCAAAGCCGAGAATGAGGACTAGACAGGGTTCGCCTCGGACTGGAAACCCCGTCTAGTCCGAATTCGAGGCTTTGGAACGACTTCAAATACTCATTAATTATTACATGCAATGACCTAAAGGCAATAAATAAAGAGAGTTCCAAGATTTTAGCCCAGAAAAGCAAGAATTCCAGTCTTTGCATATATGCTCTGCTCATGCGCAGAGTCGAGGACATCGTATTCCACATGTGTTGGACTCTTGAGTAGCATTGAATAGAGCGTGCTTTCAGATTGAATCTAATTCGGACAGAGTGGTATTGCCTCTACTCTGTCCAAGGTCCCGATGATTGTTATATGAGGGATAGGAACTCAGGAAAGAGTAGTTACATGTAGGATATATTTAGTAGTTAGGATATATTTAGTAGTTAGGATATATTTTAAATTTTAATATTTTACGCCAGATAGAATTTAAATAAGGGGGGAGGGGTTGGGGAAATTAGGTGGGGCTTCGGGTTTGGGTATGGGTGTAGATTTTAGGAAGATAGGTGTTCCCAATTAGTTTACACTTGTGTAAGCTAGTTAATTTGACACGTTAATAAAGGTTATTATTATTATTATTATTACTTTGAAATCCATCATTTCAAAGTCCTTGGATCCTTGGACTTTGAAATGCAAAGTACTCCAGAGCGGACTTTCCGGGGTCTCCAGGTCCATCATGTGACCGGATTGGATGCACCGGATTGGCTGGTTACCTCATGAATAATTAATGAGTATTTGAATGTTATTTGATATATAAATACGTATATATATGTATTTCAATTTAATTTTTGTTATTTGTGATCTTTCTCTGTATTTGCTAAATGTTTTGAAGATCAAGATTGCTTTATCCACAAGATCATGCATCAGTCAATTCCAGCAATGCCCCTCCCCCCGGGCCGACCCCCAGGCATTAGTAATTTAATTTTTAAATATCGCGAATGCCCCACCATGCATGCACGGTGGGCAAAATAGTACGCACGCAAAATCGACAACCTTTGTATAACTGCTACAGTTTTAATCCAATCAAAATGAAACTTGGCAACGTGACAGCATACACAAACTTGTTCTTTTTTTTTTTTTGATTTTTATGATTTTTGGTGGGGAAATGACGTCATGAACATGCCAACAAATTGTGAAATTCAAAACTACACTAAATTAATTATTGCATTTGAAAGAACATGTAAAATTAGATAAATAGCTGAAACAATATCTCAGATATCATTATTCAATCCAAAGATATTAATTTTTGAAATTTGAAATTTCCACCATTTTGTGCTATTTTTAGTAACATTGTTTAATCACTCTTCAAAAACTCATTAATTATTCACGAGGTAAACAGCCAACCTGGATACCCCGGAAAGTCAGCTCTAGAGTACTTTGGAATGATTTCAAGTCCACTCAAGAGTACTTTGAAATATTACATTGTATTTCAAGTCCTTGGACTGGAATCAGTTCAAGTTCTTGGAATAGAAATATCATATTTATCAATAACTTTTCTTAGACACAAGCAACATGTTATTTGTCTTAAAAATTGGGAATGCATGATTTTTATCTGCTTAAAAAACGCATAAATTTATATTTTAATAATTTCATAAACTCGCTACGGCGGGATTCGAACCTGGAACACTCCATTGCTAATCCCTTTACTTTATGGTCACTATGCCATCAGGTAGTTCGATGGGCATCATGGAATTTGATTTACCTTTATCTTGGTATTCTTTTAATGCGTCATTGAATATTATTTTTTGGTTTAATAAACAAATACAAAACTATTGCCATTTCAATAAACAAATTCCTCCCGAATAATTAATTTGTTTTAGAAGTAGTTCAAAGGCCTCCAATTGGGACTGGACAGGGTTTCAAGTCCTTGGCTTCGCCTCAGACTTGAAACCCCATCCAGTCCTCATTGTTGGCCTTTAAACATTACTGCGATGTCTAGTTTATGTATACGGTACTTGTATTTGTATGGATATATTTATGGTACCAAATAAACTATGTCATTGTCATTCATGATTCACTGAGTTTGTGAAATCGCAGCCGAAATTGCAAGGAAAGCATGTTCTACCGAGTCACGCAACGAGCGACCAAATACTGTTTTTTAATTGCACTAAGATTTACTGCTGGAACTATTCATCAAGTTGACAAGTGCTTCAGTGACATTTCAAGAGGACGTCAGTGCCTTTTATGAGCAATCTCAGCATTTTTATTTGCTCAGTCTATCGCTCGGTGGACTTCTGAAATGATCGATGAGATCCTAACCGAAAGTGACAGACTTTACCTTGATTCTCTTAGTATAGGAGATAACCCAGATACATTACATCCCTGAACTATTTACCCATTGTAGTTAATATTTTTACAGTTAATACATGTCTACAGTTCTCAAACACTCTAATGACTAATCATGTTTCATATCAAATGTGTTGTTGGTGTGGCTCAGCAGCACTTCCTTTGCATTATGCAACTGCTACAAATGTACATGTAGTTAGTTACATATCAGTCAGAAGCCCGACTTCACGCTAGTAGAGCGTCTATATTTGTAGTTTATTAGAATATTAGAATCTGATTTTGCCAACAAATATATTGACATAATCTGAAACTGATCAAAATATCATGAAATGATTAGTTCTTTGTACATGTACACATGTATGTTGTTTTCTTCTTCTCTGTGAACAAACATTTAGTTTGTTACTGTACATGTAGATCAAATGAAAATCAATGCCATTTTTTTTATATAGAATGTACTATCATGTACATTGTAGACGCTCTACTAGCGTGAAGTCAGACTTCTAATTAATAATAATAATAATAATTGAATATATAGTTGCTCGTTGCATGGTTCGGTAGAACATGCTTTCTTTGTAAAAATGATTTCACAAACTCAGCGAATCATAAATGACAATGACAATAGTTTATTTGGTACCATAAATATATCCATACAAATATAAATAAACCATGTAGTGTGACAAAGTATAGAAGGGCATTATAAAGTATAGAAGACATTGATTTTGTTTAGATTTCAATCTTGTGTCAGTTGTGCGATACTGATAGCATACGGCTTTTGCTTTGATCCCCATTATGTCGTCATTTAACTTGTGTACACAGTGCAGTTCCCAGCTGAGGCAACATGTGAGTTCATTTGAGCAATATTTGAGTTGTTTTGCGCAATATTTGTTTGTGAAGAAGAGGCCGACTGATGTCTCGTGTTGAAGAAGCCATTCTTCTTGCCCCAATCCCTGTGACCTCAAACAAGGAACTCCTGTAATGTGACCTGTCGATTTGAGGTCAAAGATTATGACGACGACGAAGAAGAGCCTGTATTTTTCACGACTAATAATACATGTACAATGTAGATCCTCATATAAAACAACTAATAATTTACCTTTAGCTAGAACTTGCCTGTATACATTTATATAGTTTTCATTTCAGTATAATGAGCTTCAAGGATTTTGTCTTGATGTTGTCAGATCGAGAGTGTTATAATATTATTTATTGTTGTGCTTGACATTGAAAATATAAAATTTTAAGCATTAGTTTAGCTATATCACACATACCAATAGGTCAGACAGAGATAAATTAATGACAACATAAGGGGAGGAGAAGAGGCTGCATAGCCCCATAAAGATCTTCTAATACCCCATTTACACCAAGGCTTAAACATGGTTTAAGGTGGTTTAACTAAACAAGGTTTAGCAAATTATCTACAGATGCCATGAAACTTTTGGCACAAAACTGCTGGTAAACTGTCCTTTATGTTGCACAGTATAAATTCCAGGTAGTTTGATTCTTGTGAAATTAAATGCCCTCGAATTAGAGAAGCAAGAATAAACCTAGTTTAACTAAACAAGGTTTGGTGTGAATGGGGTATAAGTGTTAGCCCTAGAAAGAAAGGGGAAAGAGAAAACTATTTGACCCCAATGGGATTCTAACCCTCAGAACTGATCAACGATGCTCTTATCAGCTGAGCTACAAGGCCAGATGCACAACACTAGGGAAACATATAGAAATTGAGTGAAAGTTAAAGACTGCTACATGTATGGCTAACATTCAGAATAATTTTATGGGTACAGTGTATCTTTATAGCACTTCAACTTCAATTTCTATCTGCAGTGTGCGAGCGCTACGACTGCAAAGCGTCGCAAATGTTTCTTGAAATATGAGTCATTTGTACATGTAGCTTGACGCAGTGAAGTATACGTCAATGCAAAGTCTTGTCTCCATGCTCTTCGTCTTCTTATTGCACTTACTACTTATTACCTAAGTATGCTATCAGGGTCCATAAACTCGACTGTGGTGAACTCTTGTTTTATTTGAAAGCTGGTATTCAAAAAACATAAAAACTTCCATGTAAACTAATGTTTGCAACGACAGACGAACAACATGACCCTGCAAGATCAAACTACCGTGACTACATCACGGTATGAAAACAAATTCTGTTTGAACTCGAATAAATACCCTAAAAAATAACAAAGTTCTCAACTAGAATGACAAGGATAATCCCATATATATATTCTTTAGACTCTAAACTTTATTTTAGCTCAAATTTGAAAAACTAACGCTGTCTGGGAAGCCTATCAAACAGATTTCAATACACAGCTCTGTGCATCACTTTGGCCCTACAAAACATGATTTTCATTTCGGTTAAAGAGAGGCATGGAATGGGGAGCGTTTATATATACACTGAAAGAACAACTCTTGCTGAACACTACACATTCGATGCAAAATTAAGAAAAAATCGTCATACCAAAGAACCATAGTCAAATTACACGTGTTTGACATGATTATTGAAGTAGTAAGTGAATTCTCTAGAACTACTAGTGGTAGTAGTATTGACTCTAACACACATACTGTATGCTATATTATTATTATTGAAGTAGTGAATTCTCTAGAACTACTAGTGGTAGTAGTATTGACTCTAACACATACTGTATGCTATATTATTATTATTGAAGTAGTGAATTCTCTAGAACTACTAGTGGTAGTAGTATTGACTCTAACGCACATACTGTATGCTATATTATTATTATTGAAGTAGTGAATTCTCTAGAACTACTAGACTTAGTGGTAGTAGTATTGACTCTAACACACATGTATACTGTATGCTATATTATTATTATTGAAGTAGTGAATTCTCTATAACTACTAGTGGTAGTAGTATTGACTCTAACACACATACTGTATGCTATATTGAAGTAGTGAATTCTCTAGAACTACTAGTGGTAGTAGTATTGACTCTAATGCACATACTGTATGCTATATTATTATTATTGAAGTAGTGAATTCTCTAGAACTACTAGTGGTAGTAGTATTGACTCTAACACACATACTGTATGCTATATTATTATTATTGAAGTAGTGAATTCTCTAGAACTACTAGTGGTAGTAGTATTGACTCTAACACACATACTGTATGCTATATTATTATTATTGAAGTAGTGAATTCTCTAGAACTACTAGTGGTAGTAGTATTGACTCTAAACACACATACTGTATGCTATATTATTATTATTGAATGAAGTAGTGAATTCTCTAGAACTACTAGTGGTAGTAGTATTGACTCTAACGCACATACTGTATGCTATATTATTATTATTGAAGTAGTGAATTCTCTAGAACTACTAGTGGTAGTAGTATTGACTCTAACACATACTGTATGCTATATTATTATTATTGAAGTAGTGAATTCTCTAGAACTACTAGTGGTAGTAGTATTGACTCTAACACACATACTGTATGCTATATTATTATTATTGAAGTAGTGAATTCTCTAGAACTACTAGTGGTAGTAGTATTGACTCTAACACACATACTGTATGCTATATTATTATTATTGAAGTAGTGAATTCTCTAGAACTACTAGTGGTAGTAATATTGACTCTAACACACATACTGTATGCTATATTGAAGTAGTGAATTCTCTAGAACTACTAGTGGTAGTAATATTAGTAGTAATGGTAGTACAGTGGTAGTGGTAGTACATGTAGTAGTAGTGGATGTACATGTATATCATAGAAGACTTGCATGTAATCATAGGAATAATATTGCTCTTGAAACATTTTGAGAAACATTTAGGGGGATCTTGTCATGACCAGCTTTATGACTTCAGACGTTGGCACATTGGATCAATCAATCAATCCTTTCTATATTGTGGGTAAAACAAATTCAGCTACAAAATCGGCCCATTTGGATTTATTTATTTATTTATTTATTAGAGACTTCCATTATACAGCCCTTTGCAAATATTCTGGCACTCAAGTATATCAATATATCAATATATCGGGTGCATTATGGGTAATGCTATTTTAGAGTTTTCCTACAAAATATGCATCAGATACTTACAAACAACAAACTAAAACGAACATTATGCTAAATATAACCACCAACTTTGCTAGTGTCAAACCACTTTAAGAGGAATTGTTGATTATTTAATTAATGCACTTGATATATTGATATACTGATATACTTGGTCGCGACAGAATTTTTGCAAAAGGCTGTATACAATATAATAAATATATAAATGCTTACTGAGGGATAAATGAACAAACTCTAGGTCCTGGCGAGGTTGGTCCCAAGAGATAAAAAATAATAATAATAATAATGGAAACTTTATTTCATGCACTACATGTAGGTAATTTACAATAACTACTTGAACTCGAAAATATAACTAATATAATAATAATATAGTTGTATCAGTTGTAAAGTGCTTTGTAAGTTGTCCATGTAAAAGTGCTATATAAATAAAGTTATTATAATAATAATAATAATAATAATAATAAAAATAATAATGATGTTGATGATAATAATGAAAAATAATAATTAAAGATAAAAACGAGAGAAGACATTTTATGGGGAGGCACTGTAACAACAGTTTTTTATTTTATTTTTATTTTCAAGATTCGCCCACAGGGCAGCTGGTGTTGTGTAACACAAAGTCCCCTTTACAATACATTACACCACGTCCCACCCAATAAGAATATAACCAAGTATACCCAACCCCTGATGAATTCCCAATATGAAAAAATATATATGAAAAATTAATATACCGGTATGTGAATTTAATAAATTCACTTATGGTAAGAAATAAGCTATATATAAACTAACATCTACAAACAGACATAACATTAATGTGTCGACACTTAGGACAGACTATCTTATAAATAGGTACGGACATTATCAGGGTCAAAAACAGTAATTAATCTAATATGATCAAGTGTAACCAGTATTGTTTTAACAGATGAAGAGCCATTTATTATGGAAATGCTGTTAATAAACCATTATTATTATTATTATTATTATTATTATTATTATTATTATTATTATTATTATTTAAACTTACTTTTAAAATATCCAACAGATGTACAAGACTTAATATCAATTGATAAAGAATTCCATAAGGGAACAATTGAAGGGGTGCCCATGAAAACTGCGCATGTGACTATTTTGATGATTTTCAAAATGTTATGCAATAATTGAAAATCGAAAATTTTCAAAGCTTAAACTTTGAGACAAATATTACTTAGAAATACGAAATATCTATAGGAAGCTAGAGAAAACTTTAATTTGCTGTATTTAGGTTGAAAAAAAAATTTCCGAAATTCCAAATTCCGAAGACAGAATCATAACATCAAGACTATTGAAAATCGAAAATTTTCAAAGCTTAAACTTTGAGACAAATATTACTTAGAAATACGAAATATCTATAGGAAGCTAGAGAAAACTTTAATTTGCTGTATTTAGGTTGAAAAAAAAAATTCCGAAATTCCAAATCTAACAAAAAAAGAATCCCTGAAAAGTTTTTGAGCTGAGTAAATGGGGAGTTTGCAGGTGTTGCGTGACATTTTGAATTTTAATCCAACAAGGCAAGCTGTTGCCCACCACCGTACGTTTCTTAAGAAAAAAGCCAACTTTGGTCGCTCAAACTTTCGCTAATTTTGGTGTGCTCTTTTCAAATATTATATTTTTGTTTTTGTTGGATTAAAATTCAAAATGTCACGCAACAAAATGTCACACCTGCAAACTCCCCATTAAGGTTAAGACCTGATTTCGAGTTTCGGGTATGAAACGGCAATTTACAGATCTACAGTCTGAATTCTGTTAACATCAAAATTAGTAGCAAAGTTATTGAAGTATCTAGCTTGAAGAGCTGAGATTTAAATGACTGAGAGGTTGAGATCTGACGTAACGTACATGTAAGTGGTAAATCATTCCATAGAATGACTATGCGATTAAAGAAAGAATCCCTAAATAAAGATGTACGAAAGCGCTGAGGATATACAGTATTAGAGCGATGATTCACAGTCTTTCCATCTTCGACGTTTGTGTATTTGTCATTGAAAATCTGTTCTGACAGGATCGTTTTTTATGTCACGAAAATCAGTATACTAAATAAATGTTTACAAATAAAAGTTAGATACTTTATGAAGCTTTCTCAATGGTTTTGGGCATAAGCTTGTGCAGAGTTCCACTACGAGTTTGCAAGTCGATGATCAATGTCAGCCATGATTCACACTGTTATAGTAGAGTTGATGAACATTTTAAATAATTCATAATATCCTATACTATAAATGTATAAGCATATCTTGAGCTTCAAGCAATAATTCTTGCATTACTTACCAATAATTATTTCCCTAGATACTGAGTACAATGTATAATAACTACATTTACAGTCATTTGCAAAAATTCTGGCCGCCACGAAATATCAAACCATTCACTGCACATATAAAACATGTACATGTATGTAGAAAGGTATACCAAGAATACAGTATGTATAAGATAAGATAACCAGACTTTATTTAAGGATGGTAACACATGGGTTACATGCATACAAGTAGGACGGTAGGATACATGTAGCCGGCTTGAATACAGTCAGGAATGAAAGGCTACTGTGATGGTCCTCCTCTGAGATGTACATCTTTGTGTGGTCTTTGCCATGTAATGCTGTTTGTACTCGCACTCTCTCTCTTCCCCCAACACATGCATCACTGTAAGCTACATTGTAGATGCAGTCTTTCAAAATAAGCACCTGCAGAAGCATCCAACTTCTCTATACTGTATGCCATGTACATGTATGCATATAACCTTGCCTGGGCCAATATACAAACACTGACTAGACAGTTATCATCCCAGTGCCTTCTAAATTCTAATCCCTGATTATTTCATTTATATTTTGTATATTAGTCAACCCACTTAGCATTAATGGATGCTCTGATGTCTGCCTACTCATCCAAGGTCCTTACTATCCCACAAGTAGTACAAGCAGTCAGGTATGCATGGTCATGACAGTTCATTATATACAGAATAATAATTGCTTTGATGGAATGTTTTGTTTACTTTTCCATTCTGATGCAAGAGAGTTTACACTCTTGGTTTTGCCTTAAGCATTAGAAAATCTAATGCCTTTATAAAATAACTACAAGGATTTCTTTCTTATGAAAATCCTTTATATCCCCGAGATTTAGCTGATCAAATTTGCAATTCTCCTGCAAAGCGTCAGAAATCGCCCATCATCCAATCAAATCTCATGAAAGAAATCAAAATGGCAATCGACTCGACAACTTTTATCTGTGCAGTTTAGTGTTTTTGACAGGAAAAACCACTGGTAGCCCAAGCTCACCATTTGAAGCTTTAAATAGAGATTATGCAGTGTAAATTTATTAAAAGTAGTAGTAGTAGTAAGACTTTATTTAAAGAGGGTGACACGTGACAGTGTAAAAGTAAACTGATAAACTTGTGGCCCTAACAAAACTCAAAAAGAAAAGATAGATATATATATATAATATACAAAAATATCTAAAACTATAAAAATGCTAAAAACTACTATAACTATGCTATAATATATAAATCTAATCTAATATATATTAATTATATATCGAAAATCGAAAAATAAGTTAAAATACGATAAATCGTTTTAAAAATCATTGTATTTGTTCTTTGTGAGTTTATTTAACTTTGGATAAATCTGGTGTCGCTATGATTAAAACTAAGCGAGTTATAGCTGTTTGAATTATTTTACCCTATTGTGCATACGACCCTAAGAAGAAGGGAAGGTTGGCAACTCAGGCGCCTCGGATTACCTGGTCGAGTCACTTTAGCTACAAATAAATCGCTTCAGCACAACTTCACGAGAATTCCATTGCCAGAATACTCCAGTTTCGAGTTGTTTAGACACTGCTGTACTTCTTGACAATGTAGCCTAATGAGACGTGGCACTTTTTCACGAACATGTCGATTTCATAGAGAACTCAAGCTCGAGAAAATCGCCCACGACAAAACCACTAGTGTTTCTAGAATCGCTTGATATTTGTAAACAAAGATAGAATGCTCTCATTAGGCTACATTGAGTGTTTCTGTAGAATTTTGCGAAATTTTCGGGCATTTAGTCAATTTAAGACCGCGACCGGCTGCCGGGCATATAGCCACAGCGAACAAAGTTTGTACGCCACGAAGCAGCGTCCCGATAAATAAAATTCAGGGTATGTGTTTTGACATCCTCGGGAACCCAGGGGTATATTCTGTCGCTCGTTACTCGCTCCCAGAGAAATACCCCTGGGAACGAAGTCTGTTGGAGCTTGTTCCGGAAGTCGAAATTCAAAATGGCGGCTGTCCTATTCAAACCAGAAATACTTGATACCATATAAGGTCGACCAATCAGAAACGAGAGTAATTTTGACTTCCGGAACAAGTTCCAACAGACTTCGTTCCCAGGGGTATTTCTCTGGGAGCGAGTAACGAGCGACAGAATATACCCCTGGGTTCCCGAGGATGGTGTTTTGATCCCCGCCTATCTAATCGAACGAAATCGAACGAAAAATCAATCGACCTCAATCGAACTTAATCGTTCGATTGAATTCGATTGAGTTCGCCAATCGAACTACCCTGGTTCCAGAGTACAATCGAACATAATCGAACATATAATTTTTCGGTGAGTTCGATTATAGAACCAATCGAACTCACTCGAGCTATATAGTCAATCGGACTCAATCGAACTCAATCGAAAGTAATCGAACTGAATCAGTCCGATTTTGTTCGATTACTGATGAAATAACGCTAAGAAAAGTGCAAACATTTTATTGGTACACAAACCAAAGTGAAGCTGGTTTCAGATTTTTGGTGTCAGGTTTTTGACTCAGATTATTGGTTCTGGTGTCAGGTTTTTCCGGGGGCACTACGGCAATCAGCCTTTAATTCGCTCTATCTATTGATAAACGTTTCGAAATACAATCACATGTGATTTAGTCTGCTGATGAACGGGCTCTTTGTCCGGGCTCTTTCCGAAAGATGGCCCAGTTGACTCCTGTGCCAATTACTTTGAATGCTTTACCCTTTCACCATTTTTAATAGCGACTTTAACTATGCATTTGAAGCTAATAGGCCATATGCACTAACGGGTCACGTGACCCAACTTTCTCAAATCAAGCAGCAGTGTCAAAATGAACTCCAGAAATGAAAAGAGCAGCTCGATATTAGTAAGAAGGCGAAATTTCAGGTCATAACGTCTGACACAGGAGAAATGACATGAAATATAAAATCGAGTGTTTTCTAATAATTTGTTTGGAAAATGCATTGGATGGCATTTTTTGCCATCCAGCACATTTTTCCATACGAATCTTAATAAAATTTGCAATTTTATATTTCATGCCATTTCTCCTGTGTCAAATATTATGACCTGAAATTTCGCCTTTTTACTAATATCGAGCTGCTCTTTTCATTTCTGGAGTTCATTTTGACACTGCTGCTTGATTTGAGAAAGTTGGGTCACGTGACCCGTTAGTGCATATGGCCTATTGCTTCCATTCAGTGATTTGACCTAAAGGTCACAAAGTGAAACGCGTACGAACCGTCGTGAGTCAGTCGGGAACATCGCTGATGCAAATCCCGGGAAAAATGAAAATCGGATATCAGTTGAGCAGTTAAATGAAAAGTTCGATAATCGTGTTCGATTGGTAACATTTTTAGGTGAGTTCGATTATGTTCGATTGGCGAACTCAATCGAATAAGCCAGTTCACGCTGTCGGCCGCCATTTTGAATTGGGGCAAACTCGGCAAAAATTATAGAAATCTGGATCACTTTGACTTGCCGTAACTCCGCTCGATTTGGTTGGATTTTAAAAAACTGACCATTTTAGAAAAGATGTTTTTTTTGTTATTGATGTTCTATAATATGATGGGTATTGGAAGGCTACAAATCGAGAAAAAAAGATTTTTGTTTTCAAAATAAAACGTTCGGCACGTGAATATGAAAATTAGCTCGAAATTTTAAGATCCATTCGTGAAAAGAAGATTGACTCGAAAAAGGTAGTTAAAACACCTACATTGGTCTTATTTTCACTCCAACAACTCATATGCATGCCTGCTGATTATCGAAGTTGAAATTTTGAAAATCCAACGAAATCGAGCGGAGTTACGGCAAGTCAAAGTGATCCATATTTCTATCAATTTTGCCGCGTTTGCCCCAATTCAAAATGGCGGCCGACAGCGTGAACTGGCTTATTCAATCGAACGATTGCATTTGATTAAGTTCGATTACCGAACGTTCGATGGGATAGGCCGGGGTGTTATCCAGACTAACACTAAGCTAGTCGTTTCTAATAGAAAGTGAAATGCTGCGATGTATCGACTATTGAATTCAATGTGTGGTTCCTGATTTGGTTTGTTTGCGTAACTGATTTGTTCCCGTAGCTGCCACAATATGTCAGTGAACTCGATCACTGGCAGTCGGCGATAGCATGGCTGTATCTCGGATGATTTGTTTTTCAAGGACACCCAAGTACATCCTGTTTCCTTCTTTCAATCATATGATCGACTGTAGAAGTATTCCATTGCCGAACTGGACATACAGTATTAAACATTATATCGTTCTTTGGTTCCAGAGGCTACTATTAGTGGGGAGGCGAGCGAAGAATGGGGCCTGGGAAGGAGGAATCCTTCGGACTCGACTTCGTGGACCCGACTTTCGTCCTTCGGACACGACTTCTTGGACCCGACTTTCGAGACTCTGGAACCAGGGTATTCTTGACCTTGATGAATGACATGAATGCTTTCAGCAATGAATAAAGTTGACTTTATAATTTTGACACACATGTATGATAAAACTGTAGAAAACAAGCGCTTACCCGGCAAGCTTCCAAAGTTCTGCGTAAACGAAAGACTTGGAAGATCGCCGTTTTGAATCAATGGAAGCCAGCTAAGCGTTCGTTTGGCAAGCTTGCCTTGATATTCCAAGCAATATGAGACTCGACCAGGACTGCCACTGTGACACCGGCCGTGTAGCTACAATAATCGCTCTGTTTTCACTGTTTTGTGGGTATAAGTTAAATACGGCTATTTTTTCTTGATATTTTCAGTCGTACACTTGAAAAAAATATTTGTAGTTGTAATATAATTCACAGAACGGTTAGTGTGTTATTGAAAAAGCTGAGCAGTTAGATTTAGTTTTCTTTGTTATTGTGGAAAAAATAATTGGACGATTCGTCGAGTCCGCTTTGTGTGTTTGAAATTGAAGCTCAATTCTTGCAAATTTTCGGTTTAAAATCAGCAAAATCACATCTAGATAGAATTTGAACTTAACTAAGCAAGAAAAACTGTAATTCTATGGCTTTTGTTTAGTAAATAAAACATGTTTGACAACAGAAAAATATATATTTGTGGTCGTTCAAATCCACTGCATCGCTTCAAGGTCTTTCAAGGTCATGAAAACCATGTTTCTGTGTTTCCGTCTTATAGGGCTTATATCACATACTTAGCTTTTTAGCCAATGAGATCGCGCGTTATATCATAGTTATTTTATAATGTCATTTACCATTTTTACAGAGTTGTCGTGTTTGGGATGTCACAAACCTGGATAAGTACTGTAGTGTTTGTATCAGGATTTACATATCAATGTGTATCGAACAACGGGGACTTTATATAGGAGAACCAAAATCTGTCGTATTAGTCTTTTGAAGGATTTTCTATTTTTAGGAGATTCGCTTCATTCAATGCATCCAAGGATCTTCCCTTTGATTTGGAGGATGCACTTTTGTTATGGCTCAACAAAGTCTGTACTGCTCTCAATGACAAAGAAATCAACAAACAAAAGCTCCATTCAGAACATCTACTGCGCGACCAGGACAAGGCAAAGAGGTTTAGATTTCGCCGTGATCAACTCCAACCTAAAGTACAAACAAGGTTCCCTGTCATTGATGACCTGTTGAAGGGCGTCAGTGATGGCCAGTGTCTATTGGGTGTGGTGTTGTGTTACTATGGTGATGCTATTCAGCTAGAAGGTATAAGACTTGTTTTGGTTGGTCAGTCATAGTGTGCTTGTCTTGCAAGTTATTATTGAATGTTTAATTATTTTCTGTTTTTCAGATATCAAGTTTGGCATTTCTCAGGAGGAAATGGTTCAACATTGAAGTATTTCGTTGTGTTTGTAGTCAATACATTTGTACCACATCACTGTCATTGCAAGTGGAAGACTTTTTGTACAGTTCTGACGCCATGAAACCCAATCTGATCGCTCTTCTCGCTGAGATGTTCTATAAATGCGAGCTTGAAGAAAATACATTAACCGATGATAAAAAGATTCGAAGCAAAAGCGAAGTAACTATGACTGGATTTAGCGATAGTACAATAACTCATGCATTTACTGGTAGCAACAGAAGCTCAAGTGCGCCCATGTTGGCGTCTGAAATAATTGCAGCATTATCTCCAGCAGTAGGACGTAAACTCAAAGACTTTGCAAAGGAAAAGAGTCAACAACGATCCGCATCCAATCATGATCAATTCGCGCTAAACACCCAGAATAAAGAAAATGCTAAGAAATCTCCACAAGATTACTGTATGTAACTTGACGTGTGTGGCTGGGGTTACCCTAGAGAATACGGGCATCACCGAACAATCTGGGTAAGGGTTCTCACCAGGGGGAGGGGTTCTCACTGGGGGAGGGGTTCTCACCGGGGGAGGGGGGGACTCCCATACTGAAAGGGACAGGGATGATCAACATCTCCTTTTTTGGGAGTAAATTACGTTTTCACCACCCCTTAGGGTGGTCACAACGAAATGCCAATATTTTTAGCCATCAAGGTATCATTTAGGGTTGCTCGTGAAGATATGAAAAACGGCCTCATATTGTGTTGGTGGTGTTGACCGATCGGGCAGGAAATCTGTAATGTTTCTGGTTTAGAATGGTATCTTTTAGGGGTGAAATAAAGCAAAAACCACACTCAGATTGGTCTCCTGTAGGGGTCTAGTTGAGACTTTCCATCAATCATCCCCGTCCTTTTCACATGCTCAGTAGAGCTAGCTACAGTATGTAGCTGGCAACCAGTGGAATTCTGCCGTCTGTCAAGACATAAGTAGCTGCCTGTCCTGGCTATGAAATCTGCCTTTGTATACATATTAATTTCTACAAAACTAGCAGCTTTATTACATGACTGTTCAAAGTTTATGGCTGGCTGTTTAAAACCTGTACTACACAAAAGATAATGCCCAATTTAATCAGTCTTCTGTATTCCACTAGAACACATTGCTGTACATTGGACACTTAAATAAACAGTTAGTTAGTTAGTTATTTTATTTATTCCATTTAGTACTTTGGCAAAGGATGGAAAATATGTAAATCACCCAACTGAGACGAGGACTAGAGTGCACACACTATATACCAGTAAACACTCGCAAAGCTTTTAGGGTTTACTTGTAATAGCATCAAAGATGAACTAAATAGCATCAAAAAATACCGTTGTTAGGATTTCGATAGCTGGCACAAATAGATACCTTTGATTGCAGCCATTTTGTTCTTGTCCAGTTGTTGAGTATTACCGAGTCCTGTAACTGTGGCGATGGTCATTGTTTCTTGGACAAACAATATATCAGCGAGGGCCAGTGCTACTCTGTTTGCTGAATGGATATACTGTAGTGATGTATACTCGTCTACTCCAATAGTAACACCAAGCCGAATACCTCCGATGACAGCTGTGTATAAAAAGAAAACGAAACGAAACAAAAAATCACAATTATATACATGTAGTCAATTTGTTTGGCTGTGCAGCATTGGCACGGCATGGCACGATCGCAGTCAGCTCTAGTACTCATCAAGTGTATTTTATACGTTACCTCGTCCATCAACATCAGTGACCAATTGGCTTCTGGCATGATACTCATGATCCGCGCTGTCACTGGGGTCGCCACTGTCTGTACTCGCGGTTCTTTCTAGAAGTGGTAGTGCAACTGTGGCGGCGGTCATGGCAACGGTTGTGGCGGCATTACATTTACAAGTGCATCGTTGGCATGGCAGGGCTGTGTCGATTTTTTTCTCTAACTGCTGGACAGTCTTGTGTTAATGTGACAATCATGTTGAAGTAAAACACAAAGTAGAACACATATAATTAACATAACGTTTTTCATGGATAGTTGCATTTATAATTTGTGTTTCATGAACTTACAAGCTGTTGCATGGTGTTCTCGTTGTTGGTACTCGGTACGGGTTCCTCCAATATCATGTCCAAGTAACTGGCTGTCTGGTTGTCAAAAGTCAATCGTTTTCTAGTAGTTGTGTCAATTTGTTCAGGTAAGGTGGTTTGTGTGTTAAAGTCAGGTAATGGTGAAAGTTCTGGTAAAGTCGGTGGTAGGTCAAATATGCTGTCATCGTCAGTGATGTTTGTTAATGGCTCGTTTACAGTATCAGTGGGGAGTATTGTCAAGTCTGGTATGACTCATGGCGGAAGAACAACTCGATCAACAGGCGTTGAATTCAATGGATGGAGGGGTGGAGTAGCTGCTGCACCAATGTCAATAATCTGAAAGAATAAAATGATTTGTAAATAAACATAGCAGGGGTAATTGTTGTGTTGTATTGTTGATCTACTTACCACTCCTCGCTCCTTCGCAGGCTTGTTTTTCTTCTTCGATTGTTTGACTGTCTTTGCGTTAGTTGAGTCGTGTAGGACCTAAAGATTATAAACAAACCATTTAGAATTAATAATAATCGTTGATAGAATTGTTGACATTATCATACTATTAATCAGTTTTGTATTGTACTTCCAACCTGTTTGGGTCGTTTTCTGCTTTTTCGCAGGAGGAGCAGCACAGTTTTCTTTGTCCGCATTCAACAAATCTAAATTGTCTCTCACCCAAGTGCGCAGGAATTCAGTAACATCAGATGGATCGTCTGCAAAAGAGGATAACAGTTAAAGTCCAGCAAATTATTAAAATGATATCCATGCACTTCTGCTTACCATGTAGATCAAGTATCTTAGCCTCAACAATGACGCCACCCCAGTCGCACTTGACCTGGTTCCCGATGGTAATTAGGTTTGGTCCGCATACATGTAGCATTTTTGTTTGTTTTCTAGTTGAGCATATGTGCCATCACTTGGGAAGTACACAGCAGCACGAGAATAAACGTTTAACTTTTGACGCATCGACATTTTCGTAAACTGATATATTTGGGAATTGACTGTGTTGTTTGCTTCAAGTAATACTGGTGTAAGTCTAGGACTCAATGAAAAGTGTACCAAAACGAACATGTATTTTTATCACTCTACAGCCAATCAGATTGCTTAGTTTCCAGATATACAATGTATAAGTCAACCATCAATTACCAATTGTCTATTAATGACATTACTCTCATTACTGACCAGTACTCTATAATTACATTAATCTCACCCAGCGGATCAATTTCAATACGCGTTTTTAGGCATTGTATTTGTAAACGATTGTTTAGGTGATTCACGAGAAGCGGCATCTCTGTTATTCGTTAATCTGACAAGACCTATCGAGTTGTTTGTCAAGCGTAATTACTAATTATAAGCGACTGTAAGCAAACCATATTCACTAGAATTTGATGTTTTTTTCTCATCAATCTTATAAGTTCATTTGGTCTCTCTTATTCAATAAATCTACCGGTGAAGTAACTAGTTTATAAACATCAAAACATACTTAACGATGTTCTTAGTCAAATAATCTGACAAGACCTAAACTATAAGCCGGTTGAATCGTTGGGTTTTAGTGTTGTTTGTCAAGCGTTACTAACATTACTCAACTGTAAACAAACCATATTCACTAGAATTTGATGTTTTTTTCTCATCAATCTTATAATTTCATTTGGTTTTATTCAATAAATATAGAGTTGGGGCTTGAGATGTCATAGAGATTAATGAGCTTGTGTCACCTGTCACATGACTTTTTAAATTTTCACTGAAGACAAACGAAAATACCATAACTGGAAAGAGCATACTAAAGTTAGTAAAAGTAGAAAGTTTGAAGGGAAGTAAGTAAATAGGGCAAGAGTTACAGGCATTCAAACTTTGCCTTTTTTGTATGGAAATGTATGTTGGAGGGCAATGCTTGCCCTCCAAGCAAAAAACCCATGCAAATCCTTGTCAAAGCGGGAAACTTTGAAAGCCTTTAACTTTTGTCTTATTTGCTTGATTCCTTTGACATTTTCAACTTTTAATAATTTTAGTATGCTCTTTCAAGTTATGATATTTTCGTTTGCCTTCGGTGAAAATATAGCATTAAAGGGATAGCATTAAAGTGATTGCCTTTTGTAGGCTGTGTTGGCTCTTAAAAGAGCTGTTTGATTATTTGTTGGCTTTTCAAAAGCCTGTTGCTTGACCAGCTACTTCGATGACTTTAGGGACGACCTTTATTCTGACGTGTTCGATGTACTCTCGACACTGTTCTTGGGTCATTTGTGTGGCCCAAAAATATTTAATTCCATTTACCAGCTCCTCCTTGTTCGATGGCTTCACGCCTCTTCTGAGGTGATACTTCAGTTGGTTCCATACGCACTCGATAGGATACAGATCTGGGCTTTCAGGAGGAGTTGGCCACCAGTTGATCCCGCTTTGTCGATAGTACTCCTGGGCCTTCTTTGATGTGTGCTTCGGATCGTTGTCCTGTTGGAAGCAATGGTCAGGCATTCGTGTGCTGATAAATGGAATTAAAGTGTTTTTCAAAATGTCAATGTATACTTCCGCATCCATAATTCCTTGAAATATACAGATTTCAGTTGCACCAATCTTAGAAATCCCTGCCCAGACGTGGACTTTGAACGGATGCTTTGGTTTAGGTACTTGCTGGGATGGCTCGCCAACTTTATGAAATCGTAGAGACGTTGCTTTCTCTAGCATTATTGTTGATTCATCGGTGAAGATGACATTTTCAAACTGGTCATTATTTCTAAAGACTTGTTTGCAAAATGACACTCTCTTTGGTCTGTTGGCAAGCCGCACCATCTGGCAATATTTTGTCTTGCTACTGACCCACTGTAGCTTCTTTCTGGCTAGCTTTATGGTACTAACACTCAGGTTAGCTTGATGCTGTCGCTGTATGATGATTTTCAGTTCGGGTGCGGTTGTTTCTGGATCTGCACGATATGTGTCGTCGATCGTCTTTTTGATTTCAGTTGTTACTTTCTGTGGTCTTCCACGTCTTTTTGAATTGGCAGGAGAGTCGTCTTTTTTCTTTTTCAAATACCGAGAGATTGTTGACTTGTGTACAACAAATCATTCTTTAGCCAGTTTATGAGCGATGACTGTTGGTGAATTACAAGTGAGACTTATAGAATAGATTCGATTTTGAACGTATTTGTCAAGCATGTTGAACAGTTGAATTGAAAGCATCTAGAATATGATTCATGTCAAACGTTGACTCTGTTTTTGAGCTTCGGCGAGCTACCAATCATCATATATTTAGATTTGCCAATGAAACAAAAGGATCGAAAATACAAAAGAACGGGAACAAAAGATGGAGAGAGAGAACGCAAGAGAAAGCAGTCTTCTAATTTGCATATTATAGTAGCCAATCAAATAGCGGCTCTACTTTTCTTAAAGGCTGCTTGTTTGATTGATTCAAGAACGAATCTTCCCTAACACGATGGACAAGCAATTGAGTCTAGATAAAATCCGAGAGATGAGGATGCAAGAAATCGACACTTTGAAAGAATTAGAGGAAAAGCTTAAGCAATCCTACGACATCGCTGCAAACCAGTCATTAACATTAGACGCTCAACATGCATTTTACTGCATTGTTGCGAATTTTGAAGAGTTCAAGAAAAAGGTTATCAGGAGATTGGAGTACATGGATTCTTTTGAAAAGGAATTGCAGTAGAAGTTCCTTCTTTGTTAGAATGAAAAAACGGATCTTTTAAAAGCCACAATATTTAGAAAAGGCATGGCTTATATAGTGTTCTTATAATGGTAATAAAACATTTACTCTTGTATTCAAGTTTTCAAAATACAAAAGTCGTTGAACGGCGAACACTGCTAATAAACAAACTCTGTCGTGTAAACATAAGGTCAGTCGCTTGCAAATAAAAATACATGTCTAGGCCACTGTTTCTCGAATCAGACAAGTTGAGATCAAGTGTATAAATCGTTCGAAACGACCGTTCGAGTTGTTTCGCCAACTATCGCCGACGTCGTGTTCGACTCGATAATTCTCTTCGTACCAAGTCCGTTAAATATCATTCGTTTTGGTAACAAAGGGCTTAACTACAGAATACCCTGCATATTGAAGGCCGTCCTGAAGTGGCTACGCGTCTACGAGTCCAATTAGCACCTTCCCTCCTCCTACAATCCCCGACAATATCAATGAAACAACTATCTAAATTGTGACTGATTCTACCAAACAGGGCACTAAGTTGCACATTAACTGCATGTCATGGTACAAACCCCCTCGCCCCTCATCAATGTTGATGGTAGCAATGATCGCCGTGTTTGAATCGCACCACTAATCAACATTGATGTTGGGGGGAGGGGTAAAGAGCCCTATTGCGTGCGCCACAAAATATCATTATCAATGATTTTCAAAGCGTTAGTGTTTCAAAGTAAATTGGCGCCGATTGTCTCTATCGGAATGTTGCAAACAAAAACAACAAGACGCGCAAATATTTGTGTCATACATCTCTTAGTTGTCCAAAATTACATACCATGTTGTGAGAGAACATATGTTTATTACTTATAAGGTGAATTAAGAATGAATTCTAAAAAATATGTTGATTGTTGGTACGTGTTCCAAATGTATAAAATTAGCATGCGCACGTCCAGCAATGGCACGAAAAGTGATATCTCCGGCAACGAAGGCATTGGTTCAATGTCTTTACACTCAGAGCACATTATCGTTAAACAAATCGCTGTCAAATGTGGGATATCGCGTTCAACGGTGTATAGATTTCTTTTAACGCCTAAAAAAGCACATACACACCGAGATAAAGAAGACACCAGGAAAGAAACGCAAATTCCTTTCGCGCGAAGAGCGACGAATTAAGCGTTGTATATATTGATACGCTACGAAAGCGGGTAGGGAATTTTACTGCTAAACGACTACTGGCCGAGTGCAGTATCAGTGCGGACAATGCAAAGGCATCTCAATAGACTGGGATACCGGTATGTACAAGCCCGAAAAAAAAGGTTTATTGACCAGGAACTGATCTACAACGCAGGCTGGCATTTGCAAGGAATTTTAAAATAAACTACCCAACAGACTTTTGGACTAATAAAGTTGGATTTTTCTTTGATGGTGTTAGCTTTTACCACAAGTATAACCCGTTTGACCAAGCAAGAGCGCCGGATAGTCTGATATGGAGACTAAGATTGGAAGGACTTTCTGAGTATTGTACAGCGAAAGGATCGCACGTATTTTTTTAATACTTTGAAAAAGGATTTGAGGCAACAAGCCTTAGATTTGAAAATAGCATATGAATCAGTTGACCATTTCGCAATTCGTATAAGATCGCTAATGTTAAGTAATTATCAAGCACAGATAGATACTAAGCGCATTGATTTGATCATAAAGAACAAGGGTCGACGTACGAAGTATTGAAATTGATCTCAATTAAACGGGTTTGAAATAAAGTAACTCTTTACTTTTGATTTGTAAATACTTTATTTAAATGTACGGCATAATTGACTCATCAACTATGAATAAATGTATAAAGCTGTTAACAAAGGCCGTCAGCTACGCTTATTGTGTACCTTGGATATGTGAGACGATAGCCTTCCATGCATAATGGCGATCATGTATACCAGTGTAAAGTACGAATATAACTACAAAGTCCCTTGAAAATACAAACATCCCGTAAAATGTTTCTCCCTTAAGAAGGTAATCGTTGTAAGCAATTATCTATCAAGTCAAATACAGTGAAGGGCATAATAAACGCCAATATTTCAAGTATAACTATAATATGAACGGTTTACACTCAGAGAGTAATAATATATAGACTATAATGTCTTTTACAGTTTGCATTGTAAACCGTAAACCGTTGACGTCATCTTTACTTGTCATCAAGTATGGCAATGTAGTTCACTGAATAAAGCAATTTAAACGGCTAAGACGTTCCGGCAATACATATATACATACGTATCAAAGTTACCGTAATAATTGTTGATCTATTGAAGAGTAAATATTACTGCTGGAACAAATTACAAACATATTTTTTGAATGATACGGAGTCAACAAGTAGTGTCTTGGATTTCACATCTTGATCACGGGAGGGGAGGGGAGGGGGGACTGGTTACAAATTCCAGATTAATGCATTTAAAAAATAATAATATAAGTTTTTTTCGAAAGATATACAAGGTTAAACAATTCGTCATATCAAGCAACTTCATTTTGTCATATCATGCAATTGCATTTCTTTTCAGAAACTTATAAGGTAACATTATTATACACTGGTGCATTTAGTACATTGTAAAGCGATGATTGAAGCCTCCTTTCATTAACTTTAAGCTAGCCAAAATCATAGAAATATCACTCTTAGGTATCTTTCCATATGTCACGTATATGAAACATAACTCAACTTGTACATATAAATCAAAATATTGTATTTGATGCGAATTTTAAAACTTTTTAAATGACTGAAGTCCCCCACCCCGGCCTGACTCCTTACATAATGTAATAAATGACATAAAATATCAAGTCTTTAAAACCCACTACTACCATAATACCTCTGCTTATTTTTATATATAAGACATGATATTTCAAAGTAACAAATTTCGAGAGATTACTTGTATACAGAATGAATTTCATGAACATATCACAATGATAAGCGCACGAATACCTGTGTCGATTTAGGGTGTATACATCATAGACAATCCCCGACAATATCAATGAAACAACTATCTAAATTGTGACTGATTCTACCAAACAGGGCACTAAGTTGCACATTAACTGCATGTCATGGTACAAACCCCCTCGCCCCTCATCAATGTTGATGGTAGCAATGATCGCCGTGTTTGAATCGCACCACTAATCAACATTGATGTTGGGGGGAGGGGGTAAAGAGCCCTATTGCGTGCGCCACAAAATATCATTATCAATGATTTTCAAAGCGTTAGTGTTTCAAAGTAAATTGGCGCCGATTGTAGCTTGCAGCAATGGACCACTAACTTACCCCTCCCCTTATAAGTTCAGAGTAATCACATTAGCTTTGTCGCTGCGGCTACACGTCTACGTATCAACTACTATCTATAGGCACCAGGTCATCTCTTCTTTTTTGACGCGTAGCACGTACGCGTAGCCACGGCAGAACATGTTTTATACCAGGTCCTCCCTTCTTTCTTATTTATAAAGTTTACGCTCAAATAATTTAGAAAAGTTTGTTTTCGTCTCTACATCTCATAAATAATGTATATAATGTATATTATGTATGTACAGTCATTTGCAAAAATTCTGGCCGCCACGAAATATCAGTATATCAATATAAACGAGTGCATCATGGTAAGGATGACGCGCGTGGTCAAGCGCGAAATATAAATATCACAACTGCATGCCTTGGTTAGGATTGGAACTGTACGTAAACGCACCATGTACAGTGAAGATATTCGCTCTCGGGTTATTTGGCTTAACTTTGGATTAAACTATCGTAGCACTACCATTTCTAGAGTTTTACAAATCTCCGTTCGATCTGTCCGTCGGATTTTAAGGAAGTTTAGGATGACGGGACTTTTAACTTGTAGTGTTGTTGGAAGGCCACGCACAACATCTCTTCACCCGTACGAGGAATTTGTATTAATGGAAGCTGTTTTAAAAAAACCCGCTAGTTCTCTCCAAGAACTCCAAAACGAAATATCAACAGCAAGCGGCGGTGACTATCATATGTCAACAATTTGTAGGAATCTAAGAAGATTCGGACTCGATCACGCGAAAATTGGTAAGAATGATTTTCATACTTATTTATACGAAATGTAGATAATATTTAATTCCACGTGCTTTAATTTACATCTTCAGCTCACCAACATTGCTCTTCAAAGAAGTGACTGGCTCCGTGCACAGTATAGAGCCAAATATAATCTTATACGCTCCAGAAATGCTTATATTTGTGGACGAAACTGGATGTGTAAGTAGCTTGTAACTGATTACTTTTCCTTGATTTTTCAAAATTAATAAAATTTAATCTGGCAAGGAAAATAAATTTGTTTGTGTTATTATACGCCAGGATAAAAGACTGCAGGGAAGATATGGGTATTCGTTTCAAGGGTCTCAAGCACTAATAAGGCGAGATTTCATTCGCTCACCCAGAATTTCCGCCATAGCCGCTATCGGCTTAGATGGACCACGAGCCATCAAAACATTCCACGAGAGTGTTAACGCGGAAAAATTCGTCAAATTCCTTGAATATGAGCTCCTTCCAATTCTTCAACCATATAATGGTATAAATCCGGACTCCGTCGTTATCATGGGTAAGAAGTGCTGCATGTACATTATGTGTTAGATTGAATTACTGCCCGGGGTAACTCCCATATATATAAAGTGGTGGGTATGCTCGTCGGAAATTAGGAAAATGACCCCTAAAAGGTACCTGAGTCTCTTCCAAGTAGGCGTGGCATGAAGTGATTTTCACCCCTAAAAGGTACCAAGTCTAAAACAATAAGTACCTTAATTCCTTTGCATTTTGCGGTGAATTTGTGATGTCTCAGAAGCTTCGTAAATCAAATGTTATTTGCTGTTTATTTGCTGACACCCTAAAATGTACCAACTTGGGGTCTTGGTGTCCTTTAATTCTTTGACCACCTAAGCAGTAACAAATCGCGGATTTCAAACCCTAAAAGGTCCTAAAAGGTACGACCACTTTATACACCTGTATATGGATCATCGTTTTCACCCCCTAGTGTGGACGGTCGAAAACGATGTGAAAACGCTATAGTGTGGACGCAGAGCTTTTTAACCGAAAACGGAGGTTTTCAAAAAACAGATTAGTATAGAGGGGCCTTATACTAATAGTATTATTAGACTATTATTATTATTATTATTACTTCCTAATCTTTGTTACTGTAATTAATTTTAGATAATGCATGTATTCACCATGTCCGAAGAGTGCGAAGACTAATTACTCAAACAGGAGCAAGATTAATATTTCTACCCCCTTATAGCCCGGATTTGAACCCCATCGAGGAAGCATTCAGTAAAGTAAAAGGATGGATTCGTAGCAATGGCGTGGTGTGGGCTTCACTCAATAGGACGGGACAAGTTCAAATGATATACGAAGCCTTCTACCAATTAACGGACGAAGATTGTCATGGATATTACAGACACTGCGAGTACATCTAAATATTTTTTTAATAAAAGGGTAAATCCTTAGGGAGCGCTAAATATTGCTAATTTGTGTTATCAATTGAATAGCAAAATTAGAGTAAAACACACTGTTATCATACTTTTGTCAGTTTATTCCTTGATATGAGAATAATATAGTTCCAAAATAAAAATTTTGGAACTCCCAAATGATGGAGATATAATATATAGTGAAAAACGGTGAAGCCTAAATAGAGGTAAATGTGCTGGAAATATCCTTAGCGTATAAAGATTTAAATAATTATTCCAACATACTGGTACAAATTGTATCTTTGACCTCAGAACTGAAACACGATTGAAATGATTTCAATTGATGAATTAATAATTCCCCAAACGTAACTAATAAATGTTTGACGTCATGTAGACGTAAACGTATACCCTGCGAGCAGATGTTCCTTTTTTCGCCATTCTATGTTCACTGAGTCTTTTGCTTTTGCTGTATCGGCTTTTTTGTTTTGGCTTTTGCCTTGCTGTTCTTGTAGTTCGAACTACAAGAACAGCAAAGGTAAAAGCCAAAACAAAAAGCCGATACAGCAAAAGCAAAAGACTCAGTGAACATAGAATGGCGAAAAAGGAACATCTGCTCTTACCTCTATTTAGGCTTCACCGTTTTTCACTATATATTATATCTCCATCATTTGGGAGTTCCAAAATTTTTATTTTGGAACTATATTATTCTCATATCAAGGAATAAACTGACAAAAGTATGATAACAGTGTGTTTTACTCTAATTTTTGCTATTCAATTGATAACACAAATTAGCAATATTTAGCGCTCCCTAAGGATTTACCCTTTTATTAAAAAATATTTAGATGTACTCGCAGTGTCTGTAATATCCATGACAATCTTCGTCCGTTAATTGGTAGAAGGCTTCGTATATCATTTGAACTTGTCCCGTCCTATTGAGTGAAGCCCACACCACGCCATTGCTACGAATCCATCCTTTTTACTTTACTGAATGCTTCCTCGATGGGGTTCAAATCCGGGCTATAAGGGGGTAGAAATATTAATCTTGCTCCTGTTTGAGTAATTAGTCTTCGCACTCTTCGGACATGGTGAATACATGCATTATCTAAAATTAATTACAGTAACAAAGATTAGGAAGTAATAATAATAATAATAATAGTCTAATAATACTATTAGTATAAGGCCCTCTATACTAATCTGTTTTTGAAAACCTCCGTTTTCGGTTTTAAAAAGCTCTGCGTCCACACTATAGCGTTTTCACATCGTTTTCGACCGTCCACACTAGGGGGTGAAAACGATGATCCATATACAGGTGTATAAAGTGGTCGTACCTTTTAGGACCTTTTAGGGTTTGAAATCCGCGATTTGTTACTGCTTAGGTGGTCAAAGAATTAAAGGACACCAAGACCCCAAGTTGGTACATTTTAGGGTGTCAGCAAATAAACAGCAAATAACATTTGATTTACGAAGCTTCTGAGACATCACAAATTCACCGCAAAATGCAAAGGAATTAAGGTACTTATTGTTTTAGACTTGGTACCTTTTAGGGGTGAAAATCACTTCATGCCACGCCTACTTGGAAGAGACTCAGGTACCTTTTAGGGGTCATTTTCCTAATTTCCGACGAGCATACCCACCACTTTATATATATGGGAGTTACCCCGGGCAGTAATTCAATCTAACACATAATGTACATGCAGCACTTCTTACCCATGATAACGACGGAGTCCGGATTTATACCATTATATGGTTGAAGAATTGGAAGGAGCTCATATTCAAGGAATTTGACGAATTTTTCCGCGTTAACACTCTCGTGGAATGTTTTGATGGCTCGTGGTCCATCTAAGCCGATAGCGGCTATGGCGGAAATTCTGGGTGAGCGAATGAAATCTCGCCTTATTAGTGCTTGAGACCCTTGAAACGAATACCCATATCTTCCCTGCAGTCTTTTATCCTGGCGTATAATAACACAAACAAATTTATTTTCCTTGCCAGATTAAATTTTATTAATTTTGAAAAATCAAGGAAAAGTAATCAGTTACAAGCTACTTACACATCCAGTTTCGTCCACAAATATAAGCATTTCTGGAGCGTATAAGATTATATTGGCTCTATACTGTGCACGGAGCCAGTCACTTCTTTGAAGAGCAATGTTGGTGAGCTGAAGATGTAAATTAAAGCACGTGGAATTAAATATTATCTACATTTCGTATAAATAAGTATGAAAATCATTCTTACCAATTTTCGCGTGATCGAGTCCGAATCTTCTTAGATTCCTACAAATTGTTGACATATGATAGTCACCGCCGCTTGCTGTTGATATTTCGTTTTGGAGTTCTTGGAGAGAACTAGCGGGTTTTTTTAAAACAGCTTCCATTAATACAAATTCCTCGTACGGGTGAAGAGATGTTGTGCGTGGCCTTCCAACAACACTACAAGTTAAAAGTCCCGTCATCCTAAACTTCCTTAAAATCCGACGGACAGATCGAACGGAGATTTGTAAAACTCTAGAAATGGTAGTGCTACGATAGTTTAATCCAAAGTTAAGCCAAATAACCCGAGAGCGAATATCTTCACTGTACATGGTGCGTTTACGTACAGTTCCAATCCTAACCAAGGCATGCAGTTGTGATATTTATATTTCGCGCTTGACCACGCGCGTCATCCTTACCATGATGCACTCGTTATATTGATATACTGATATTTCGTGGCGGCCAGAATTTTTTGCAAATGACTGTACATACATAATATACATTATATACATTATTTATGAGATGTAGAGACGAAAACAAACTTTTCTAAATTATTTGAGCGTAAACTTTATAAATAAGAAAGAAGGGAGGACCTGGTATAAAACATGTTCTGCCGTGGCTACGCGTACGTGCTACGCGTCAAAAAAGAAGAGATGACCTGGTGCCTATAGATAGTAGTTGATACGTAGACGTGTAGCCGCAGCGACAAAGCTAATGTGATTACTCTGAACTTATAAGGGGAGGGGTAAGTTAGTGGTCCATTGCTGCAAGCTACAATCGGCGCCAATTTACTTTGAAACACTAACGCTTTGAAAATCATTGATAATGATATTTTGTGGCGCACGCAATAGGGCTCTTTACCCCCTCCCCCCAACATCAATGTTGATTAGTGGTGCGATTCAAACACGGCGATCATTGCTACCATCAACATTGATGAGGGGCGAGGGGGTTTGTACCATGACATGCAGTTAATGTGCAACTTAGTGCCCTGTTTGGTAGAATCAGTCACAATTTAGATAGTTGTTTCATTGATATTGTCGGGGATTGTCTATGATGTATACACCCTAAATCGACACAGGTATTCGTGCGCTTATCATTGTGATATGTTCATGAAATTCATTCTGTATACAAGTAATCTCTCGAAATTTGTTACTTTGAAATATCATGTCTTATATATAAAAATAAGCAGAGGTATTATGGTAGTAGTGGGTTTTTAAAGACTTGATATTTTATGTCATTTATTACATTATGTAAGGAGTCAGGCCGGGGTGGGGGACTTCAGTCATTTAAAAAGTTTTAAAATTCGCATCAAATACAATATTTTGATTTATATGTACAAGTTGAGTTATGTTTCATATACGTGACATATGGAAAGATACCTAAGAGTGATATTTCTATGATTTTGGCTAGCTTAAAGTTAATGAAAGGAGGCTTCAATCATCGCTTTACAATGTACTAAATGCACCAGTGTATAATAATGTTACCTTATAAGTTTCTGAAAAGAAATGCAATTGCATGATATGACAAAATGAAGTTGCTTGATATGACGAATTGTTTAACCTTGTATATCTTTCGAAAAAACTTATATTATTATTTTTTAAATGCATTAATCTGGAATTTGTAACCAGTCCCCCCTCCCCTCCCCTCCCGTGATCAAGATGTGAAATCCAAGACACTACTTGTTGACTCCGTATCATTCAAAAAATATGTTTGTAATTTGTTCCAGCAGTAATATTTACTCTTCAATAGATCAACAATTATTACGGTAACTTTGATACGTATGTATATATGTATTGCCGGAACGTCTTAGCCGTTTAAATTGCTTTATTCAGTGAACTACATTGCCATACTTGATGACAAGTAAAGATGACGTCAACGGTTTACGGTTTACAATGCAAACTGTAAAAGACATTATAGTCTATATATTATTACTCTCTGAGTGTAAACCGTTCATATTATAGTTATACTTGAAATATTGGCGTTTATTATGCCCTTCACTGTATTTGACTTGATAGATAATTGCTTACAACGATTACCTTCTTAAGGGAGAAACATTTTACGGGATGTTTGTATTTTCAAGGGACTTTGTAGTTATATTCGTACTTTACACTGGTATACATGATCGCCATTATGCATGGAAGGCTATCGTCTCACATATCCAAGGTACACAATAAGCGTAGCTGACGGCCTTTGTTAACAGCTTTATACATTTATTCATAGTTGATGAGTCAATTATGCCGTACATTTAAATAAAGTATTTACAAATCAAAAGTAAAGAGTTACTTTATTTCAAACCCGTTTAATTGAGATCAATTTCAATACTTCGTACGTCGACCCTTGTTCTTTATGATCAAATCAATGCGCTTAGTATCTATCTGTGCTTGATAATTACTTAACATTAGCGATCTTATACGAATTGCGAAATGGTCAACTGATTCATATGCTATTTTCAAATCTAAGGCTTGTTGCCTCAAATCCTTTTTCAAAGTATTAAAAAAATACGTGCGATCCTTTCGCTGTACAATACTCAGAAAGTCCTTCCAATCTTAGTCTCCATATCAGACTATCCGGCGCTCTTGCTTGGTCAAACGGGTTATACTTGTGGTAAAAGCTAACACCATCAAAGAAAAAATCCAACTTTATTAGTCCAAAAGTCTGTTGGGTAGTTTATTTTAAAATTCCTTGCAAATGCCAGCCTGCGTTGTAGATCAGTTCCTGGTCAATAAACCTTTTTTTCGGGCTTGTACATACCGGTATCCCAGTCTATTGAGATGCCTTTGCATTGTCCGCACTGATACTGCACTCGGCCAGTAGTCGTTTAGCAGTAAAATTCCCTACCCGCTTTCGTAGCGTATCAATATATACAACGCTTAATTCGTCGCTCTTCGCGCGAAAGGAATTTGCGTTTCTTTCCTGGTGTCTTCTTTATCTCGGTGTGTATGTGCTTTTTAGGCGTTAAAAGAAATCTATACACCGTTGAACGCGATATCCCACATTTGACAGCGATTTTTTTAACGATAATGTGCTCTGAGTGTAAAGACATTGAACCAATGCCTTCGTTGCCGGAGATATCACTTTTCGTGCCATTGCTGGACGTGCGCATGCTAATTTTATACATTTGGAACACGTACCAACAATCAACATATTTTTTAGAATTCATTCTTAATTCACCTTATAAGTAATAAACATATGTTCTCTCACAACATGGTATGTAATTTTGGACAACTAAGAGATGTATGACACAAATATTTGCGCGTCTTGTTGTTTTTGTTTGCAACATTCCGATAGAGACAATCGGCGCCAATTTACTTTGAAACACTAACGCTTTGAAAATCATTGATAATGATATTTTGTGGCGCACGCAATAGGGCTCTTTACCCCCTCCCCCCAACATCAATGTTGATTAGTGGTGCGATTCAAACACGGCGATCATTGCTACCATCAACATTGATGAGGGGCGAGGGGGTTTGTACCATGACATGCAGTTAATGTGCAACTTAGTGCCCTGTTTGGTAGAATCAGTCACAATTTAGATAGTTGTTTCATTGATATTGTCGGGGATTGTAGGAGGAGGGAAGGTGCTAATTGGACTCGTAGACGCGTAGCCACTTCAGGACGGCCTTCAATATGCAGGGTATTCTGTAGTTAAGCCCTTTGTTACCAAAACGAATGATATTTAACGGACTTGGTACGAAGAGAATTATCGAGTCGAACACGACGTCGGCGATAGTTGGCGAAACAACTCGAACGGTCGTTTCGAACGATTTATACACTTGATCTCAACTTGTCTGATTCGAGAAAACAGTGGCCTAGACATGTATTTTTATTTGCAAGCGACTGACCTTATGTTTACACGACAGAGTTTGTTTATTAGCAGTGTTCGCCGTTCAACGACTTTTGTATTTTGAAAACTTGAATACAAGAGTAAATGTTTTATTACCATTATAAGAACACTATATAAGCCATGCCTTTTCTAAATATTGTGGCTTTTAAAAGATCCGTTTTTTCATTCTAACAAAGAAGGAACTTCTACTGCAATTCCTTTTCAAAAGAATCCATGTACTCCAATCTCCTGATAACCTTTTTCTTGAACTCTTCAAAATTCGCAACAATGCAGTAAAATGCATGTTGAGCGTCTAATGTTAATGACTGGTTTGCAGCGATGTCGTAGGATTGCTTAAGCTTTTCCTCTAATTCTTTCAAAGTGTCGATTTCTTGCATCCTCATCTCTCGGATTTTATCTAGACTCAATTGCTTGTCCATCGTGTTAGGGAAGATTCGTTCTTGAATCAATCAAACAAGCAGCCTTTAAGAAAAGTAGAGCCGCTATTTGATTGGCTACTATAATATGCAAATTAGAAGACTGCTTTCTCTTGCGTTCTCTCTCTCCATCTTTTGTTCCCCGTTCTTTTGTATTTTCGATCCTTTTGTTTCATTGGCAAATCTAAATATATGATGATTGGTAGCTCGCCGAAGCTCAAAAACAGAGTCAACGTTTGACATGAATCATATTCTAGATGCTTTCAATTCAACTGTTCAACATGCTTGACAAATACGTTCAAAATCGAATCTATTCTATAAGTCTCACTTGTAATTCACCAACAGTCATCGCTCATAAACTGGCTAAAGAATGATTTGTTGTACACAAGTCAACAATCTCTCGGTATTTGAAAAAGAAAAAAGACGACTCTCCTGCCAATTCAAAAAGACGTGGAAGACCACAGAAAGTAACAACTGAAATCAAAAAGACGATCGACGACACATATCGTGCAGATCCAGAAACAACCGCACCCGAACTGAAAATCATCATACAGCGACAGCATCAAGCTAACCTGAGTGTTAGTACCATAAAGCTAGCCAGAAAGAAGCTACAGTGGGTCAGTAGCAAGACAAAATATTGCCAGATGGTGCGGCTTGCCAACAGACCAAAGAGAGTGTCATTTTGCAAACAAGTCTTTAGAAATAATGACCAGTTTGAAAATGTCATCTTCACCGATGAATCAACAATAATGCTAGAGAAAGCAACGTCTCTACGATTTTCATAAAGTTGGCGAGCCATCCCAGCAAGTACCTAAACCAAAGCACCCGTTCAAAGTCCACGTCTGGGCAGGGATTTCTAAGATTGGTGCAACTGAAATCTGTATATTTCAAGGAATTATGGATGCGGAAGTATACATTGACATTTTGAAAAACACTTTAATTCCATTTATCAGCACACGAATGCCTGACCATTGCTTCCAACAGGACAACGATCCGAAGCACACATCAAAGAAGGCCCAGGAGTACTATCGACAAAGCGGGATCAACTGGTGGCCAACTCCTCCTGAAAGCCCAGATCTGTATCCTATCGAGTGCGTATGGAACCAACTGAAGTATCACCTCAGAAGAGGCGTGAAGCCATCGAACAAGGAGGAGCTGGTAAATGGAATTAAATATTTTTGGGCCACACAAATGACCCAAGAACAGTGTCGAGAGTACATCGAACACGTCAGAATAAAGGTCGTCCCTAAAGTCATCGAAGTAGCTGGTCAAGCAACAGGCTTTTGAAAAGCCAACAAAATAATCAAACAGCTCTTTTAAGAGCCAACACAGCCTACAAAAGGCAATCACTTTAATGCTATCCCTTTAATGCTATATTTTCACCGAAGGCAAACGAAAATATCATAACTTGAAAGAGCATACTAAAATTATTAAAAGTTGAAAATGTCAAAGGAATCAAGCAAATAAGACAAAAGTTAAAGGCTTTCAAAGTTTCCCGCTTTGACAAGGATTTGCATGGGTTTTTTGCTTGGAGGGCAAGCATTGCCCTCCAACATACATTTCCATACAAAAAAGGCAAAGTTTGAATGCCTGTAACTCTTGCCCTATTTACTTACTTCCCTTCAAACTTTCTACTTTTACTAACTTTAGTATGCTCTTTCCAGTTATGGTATTTTCGTTTGTCTTCAGTGAAAATTTAAAAAGTCATGTGACAGGTGACACAAGCTCATTAATCTCTATGACATCTCAAGCCCCAACTCTATATTTATTGAATAAAACCAAATGAAATTATAAGATTGATGAGAAAAAAACATCAAATTCTAGTGAATATGGTTTGTTTACAGTTGAGTAATGTTAGTAACGCTTGACAAACAACACTAAAACCCAACGATTCAACCGGCTTATAGTTTAGGTCTTGTCAGATTATTTGACTAAGAACATCGTTAAGTATGTTTTGATGTTTATAAACTAGTTTACTTCACCGGTAGATTTATTGAATAAGAGAGACCAAATGAACTTATAAGATTGATGAGAAAAAAAACATCAAATTCTAGTGAATATGGTTTGCTTACAGTCGCTTATAATTAGTAATTACGCTTGACAAACAACTCGATAGGTCTTGTCAGATTAACGAATAACAGAGATGCCGCTTCTCGTGAATCACCTAAACAATCGTTTACAAATACAATGCCTAAAAAACGCGTATTGAAATTGATCCGCTGGGTGAGATTAATGTAATTATAGAGTACTGGTCAGTAATGAGAGTAATGTCATTAATAGACAATTGGTAATTGATGGTTGACTTATACATTGTATATCTGGAAACTAAGCAATCTGATTGGCTGTAGAGTGATAAAAATACATGTTCGTTTTGGTACACTTTTCATTGAGTCCTAGACTTACACCAGTATTACTTGAAGCAAACAACACAGTCAATTCCCAAATATATCAGTTTACGAAAATGTCGATGCGTCAAAAGTTAAAACGTTTATTCTCGTGCTGCTGTGTACTTCCCAAGTGATGGCACATATGCTCAACTAGAAACAAACAAAAATGCTACATGTATGCGGACCAAACCTAATTACCATCGGGAACCAGGTCAAGTGCGACTGGGGTGGCGTCATTGTTGAGGCTAAGATACTTGATCTACATGGTAAGCAGAAGTGCATGGATATCATTTTAATAATTTGCTGGACTTTAACTGTTATCCTCTTTTGCAGACGATCCATCTGATGTTACTGAATTCCTGCGCACTTGGGTGAGAGACAATTTAGATTTGTTGAATGCGGACAAAGAAAACTGTGCTGCTCCTCCTGCGAAAAAGCAGAAACGACCCAAACAGGTTGGAAGTACAATACAAAACTGATTAATAGTATGATAATGTCAACAATTCTATCAACGATTATTATTAATTCTAAATGGTTTGTTTATAATCTTTAGGTCCTACACGACTCAACTAACGCAAAGACAGTCAAACAATCGAAGAAGAAAAACAAGCCTGCGAAGGAGCGAGGAGTGGTAAGTAGATCAACAATACAACACAATTTACCCCTGCTATGTTTATTTACAAATCATTTTATTCTTTCAGATTATTGACATTGGTGCAGCAGCTACTCCACCCCTCCATCCATTGAATTCAACGCCTGTTGATCGAGTTGTTCTTCCGCCATGAGTCATACCAGACTTGACAATACTCCCCACTGATACTGTAAACGAGCCATTAACAAACATCACTGACGATGACAGCATATTTGACCTACCACCGACTTTACCAGAACTTTCACCATTACCTGACTTTAACACACAAACCACCTTACCTGAACAAATTGACACAACTACTAGAAAACGATTGACTTTTGACAACCAGACAGCCAGTTACTTGGACATGATATTGGAGGAACCCGTACCGAGTACCAACAACGAGAACACCATGCAACAGCTTGTAAGTTCATGAAACACAAATTATAAATGCAACTATCCATGAAAAAACGTTATGTTAATTATATGTGTTCTACTTTGTGTTTTACTTCAACATGATTGTCACATTAACACAAGACTGTCCAGCAGTTAGAGAAAAAAATCGACACAGCCCTGCCATGCCAACGATGCACTTGTAAATGTAATGCCGCCACAACCGTTGCCATGACCGCCGCCACAGTTGCACTACCACTTCTAGAAAGAACCGCGAGTACAGACAGTGGCGACCCCAGTGACAGCGCGGATCATGAGTATCATGCCAGAAGCCAATTGGTCACTGATGTTGATGGACGAGGTAACGTATAAAATACAACTTGATGAGTACTAGAGCTGACTGCGATCGTGCCATGCCGTGCCAATGCTGCACAGCCAAACAAATTGACTACATGTATATAATTGTGATTTTTGTTTCGTTTCGTTTCTTTTTATACACAGCTGTCATCGGAGGTATTCGGCTTGGTGTTACTATTGGAGTAGACGAGTATACATCACTACAGTATATCCATTCAGCAAACAGAGTAGCACTGGCCCTCGCTGATATATTGTTTGTCCAAGAAACAATGACCATCGCCACAGTTACAGGACTCGGTAATACTCAACAACTGGACAAGAACAAAATGGCTGCAATCAAAGGTATCTATTTGTGCCAGCTATCGAAATCCTAACAACGGTATTAATTCAGCGAATATTTGGTGGCAGAAAATCGCTCAAAGAAGCAGAAGATATTTGGAGAGCATGCCAAAACAGCATTTCTGGCAAATGCAAAAAAAAAAAAAAATACCTTAGACATGCTAAAAAAAGCAAATAATGTAAATAATATGTCAACAATAATAATTAGTCAATAAACTTATGTCATTATATATTTTTCTTGTAAATAAAGTATCCAACTGTCAATAAACGTATTATTAATTTACATGCCTGTGGTAAAGTGTGCTTGCTGCAAACTTGCTGTAGATTTTATGAGAAATAATTATGCAGGATTTGAAGTTGTTGTGTGACAGCCGATTTTAAAACATGTGCAGCGTGAACCGGATCAATCGATGTTCTTGAGATTTTTAGTTCAGAATACTTCTAAAATGTATCTTAAAAATTCAAGT
>JAUJYZ010000679.1:0-103787 GCA_033675265.1 Actinostola sp. cb2023 | reverse complement strand
ACATATACTGTATCACAGTATTGCATTTAGTATTTTCAAAGAGGTTTAGTATTTTGGTTTATTTATAGTAACAATATATTATATTAACCTCTTTAGCAAAATATTTCCAAAAGTTTCACTGATCTTTAAAATTTCAAAATATCCCTTTGTTGCAAAATTAAGATAATTTCTAGCTCTTTTTTTTAACATCAAGAAAACCACTTTCAATACCAAAAATATTGTTTAACATCGTCATAACAAAAACATCACAATCAATACAAGAAAAACTAACCTTCGCAACCAGTAACCAAAAACAAAAAAAAGAGCAGTCACAGGACACAAAATCTGATTTAGTGGGTTTGCCCACAATGTTCAATGTAACCTCCTGAAAAAAATTGAAATTATAATTAATTTGTAAACATTACTGTAGGGCCTAACATAAACTTTTACACTCATATGCATTATTTCCCCAATTATTAAAGCTCAAATTGGGACTGGAACCATATTTCAAGTCCTTATGTATCTGGTTCAGTGTTCTCGCGGAGAGAATGCAGGGAACAAGAAAATTACCCAGTCCAAACCTTTGGGATTGCATTAATTTATTTTAAGAGAAATGGGGCTATACTTAAAGTAAACCAAAGTAAGATATACATGTAAATTGAATTGAAGAATCGAACCCTACTTCTGTTTACTAAGGCTTAAAAGTGCTACCGGATAGTTAGGGACGAAAAATCGACGTGAAGTTTTAATTTAGCTGAAAAACTTAAGTTAAAGTATAAGCTTACATTACATGTAAGCTTAAGCTTATGAGTTATGTACACTACTAGTACTAGTGCTTAACTAATGACAATTAACTTAACTTAAGGTCTTTTAAATTATTATAACCCTACCTTTTGCTTTTCGATCAGCTTTTGACCATGGAATCTTAATATCCACTCTCTGTGGCAGTTTACCAGAGTCAGCTACAAATGAATAAGCTTATTTACTTCAGCAATCAAATGAAATATTTCAGAAATCATCGTTCGTTCATGCAACAATCTGAACAGTCAACAATCAAAAGGAAACAACTCCTTAACTGCAAGAAGTTCGACTGATTTGTAGTAAGATAAACTTCTTGTAGTTGGAGCTCGAGAGTCGTTTCTGAACTACAGTATTGCGGGATTTTTCGCAGGCTGACAAACGTTTTATTTTTTAGCCGCCATCTTTGTCTTTTTCTGTGCATATCATTAATTTGGGCCCAGGCCACTCTGGCCCAGGCTATGAAAAGAATGTCTTACTGCAAAGGCATTCTCGTACCCAGAGCCCGCTCGTCATTTGGTTTGTCGCTGGCTCTGGGAAACCCTGTTGCTCGGTCGTCAAATTTTGACGACCAAGTCGTCAGAGCGCATGCTCATACTAAAGACCGCTGAGAGCGGGTATTGTGGAAGAGTCTACTGGCGACGTAGTGTTCACGTTGGTTTGAATATTCAAACAATGTAACAAGTACACAAGTTTGTGCATTTATCTTCGTGTAGCCGTTTAAAAATCCCTTCGACGTTCATCACCGGTTCTTCTCTGGCTCTGTTGCGGTAAAGGCTGGACGATAAATACATGTTCTAATATAATCTTGCATGTGAACCTTCCTGTCTTCCGCTTTGTTATTGTTTCTCTTGAATTATAAAAATATTCCTTTGAATACTCAAAGCGAGTACGATCGATTGTGTCTGTAGCCGTTACTTTACTTTTATAATTTATGTATTGTTAGATTCAGATCAATTTATGTCTACACAGTCACTCTCATTTCCATAGCTTTATAATTCAATAACGGAATACCATTGTATGAAAATACAACCGTCGCTGTCATTCCTTTCGTTCGCCTTGCAAGTTTGAATCTTTGTTGATCTCATGAACCAATCAAATACGATCAGTCATTGTTGATTTCATCAGCCAATGAAATTCGCTAAAATTTCAGGGATTCCCAGAGCCAGCGACAAACCAAATGACGAGCGGGCTCTGGGTACGAGAATGACTGCAAAGGCTCGAGGGATGGATTTTTCCCTCGATATGGAAGTTTTCGTAGTTTCCCAGAATGCAAAAAAGGAATCCTGATTTATTTAATTTTCGTCTAATTTTTCAGTATCGTGTTGGATTGTATTTTGTTATTTTTAAATACCACCGCCGCATTTCTGAAGTTACTATTAAGTGCATAGAAATATTCCTAGGTACAGCTATATTTAAAGAAAGGTTAGTGAAGGTTTTGTTGCATCTTGCATGTTGCATACCAAGCCCGAAACGTATTGTGGATCATATGTAAATAATGTCAGCATGCACATAATAATACAGGTTGGGAAAATTACCAGATTCCATATATTGTTAATTGTGACTTTTTACATCACCCATAGTGCATTTCAGGCTTGGTACATGCAACAAAACCTTCACAGCTAGTGAACCTTTTTATAAATAGCGTACATCAATAATTATTGACTTCAAAAGGCTATCTCAGATAAGTTGTAAACATGACGAAAAAAGGTCATTTACCTGCATAATTCTGGGGCAGCGTGATGTGCCTTGTTTTCAGGCGTAAAGGCTCTTCACCTCGCAAAAAGAGACCAAAAGAAAATACCGTTATGGTCCACAACCACAAGCCACGAAGACCCTTAAATAAATGAAAGAGTATTTGGACATTTCAATAATCATTATATTTTCATCAATATTAAATAAAATATGTTGTTCATAAATTGAGAAACGAAAAATTGCTTTAAACAAACTTTACCTGTATTGTTTTCAAACAGTACTCTCTCATCCTGAGTAACTGGGCAAGAGTAAAGGGCGGGGCCCTTTTTGGTTCATAAGGAACCCTCCCTTTCTTTGCTTCCTTAGTGGTTGGCCTCTTTGACCTTTTGATTAGCTGTTTTATTGTTTCTTTAACAGCTAAAATGTAATAATTATATAATAGACATAAGTTCTAGTGACATTATGCATGTATACTTCATTCACTATCTCACTATCAATCAAAGGACATTTTACATACCTGAAGAATTCATTGGATTGCCACTCGCAATCACCTTTTGAATGCCATCGTCATTTGTTGTTACTGACTGGCTATATGGCCCTGAGTGGCCAAAGGCATCCAGCCAGTAACGGAAGGCTGCAGCATGAGCCTTTATTGCTGGGGGTTTCAGCCCCCGACAGCGAAGGGTCCCGAGCTTCTTACCTTTAGTTTCACTCAACATTTCTAAATAAGAAAGAACAAAAAAAACGTTTTAGTTTGTAAATTTGTTATTTTTATTTTATAAAAGAAATATAATCTGAGTTTACATAGCTGATACAAACACTCAGGGGTTTGGGAGAAGTCTCGAGCTCCCTGTGTAAAACTGAGCTGGCGCCATGCATACACGTACATCAGCTCTCGATCAACTTCCTCAAACTCGATCCCCCTCGCGTGTGTTTGTATGCAAACACGGAAAACATTTTATATTTCTTAAATACAAACTACAGTACTGTAATAATTATACAATGGCTCTATCAAGCGTAGATTCTATATGTTCAGCAGCCGGCAGGATTTCGATATAGCTCATCTGTTTCCAGCAGTCAACTTTTATGAATCTATTCGATTTAAACTGTGCTATGAACACGACAAGACACCTCAAGATAAGACACGTCACGACAAGACGGCCATTTATACGAGAGCTACCGGACCCGAATTCTAAAAAAATAAAACTTCATGGTGTACGTCTTTTAATGTAAACTATGTGCAGTTCATAGCAGTAGGAGACTGATCAGAACATGAACACTCGAGAAGTGTGAGAAGCACTCCGCATCCCATCGATCCTGCTTCGAACCTCATGCAAACAGCTAGTTCTCTCGTGTTCTGGTCGGGATCACAAACTCGCGCTAGTGGTTTGCTGGCCGTCAACTTTTATTTGGAAGCTATGCATAGTTCTTTAATATTCCTGAAGATAATAAATGTTCTATCTTTAGGCCTCTTCTTCTCAGAATTTAACTTAAGCTTAATATAAAGTAAGTAAGCTTAAGGCTTAAATATATTAAGCTTAATACAAAATGCATCGTAGTTTGGTGAAGATGAAAAATCGACTTCACGGTTAATTTCTGCATGTTTATACTGCATGTTAAACATGCTGTTCGCATTTTTTAAATTCAAAATCCTTTTTTGCAAAACAACTAGAAGTCTAATATAGAACAAGCTAGACTCCTTGACTCTAGCGTGCACTAGCTCAGCATGATAAATTAACGGCACGCGTAGCTAGCCATTGTAGGCCAGACAACAATATGACCATGCACTTATCCTTTGTAAGTGCACTATTATACTTACGCATAAAGGTCTGTATGGTGGCGGCAAGAAATGGTCTTTTCAATTCTCCAAAGAGGACGGCATCATCCCCGTTGCTTGAGGCAAATTGCTCGATCGCCATGAGCTTCAGCTCATACGATCGAGAGGTCTTTTCATCTAGCGCTTCTGTGCGGTTCTTCGCCGCGAGTTTAGCTCCAGCAGCAAGATTCGTCCCAAGCAATGGAGTGATATCCACATCATTCCCGCAGGAAGAAATGAATCGTAGAACATTTGGGCTTCGCCCTTTATAATTTTTTGCCATTGATTTCAAACTGGACAGAAACACGTGTAGAAACTGAAGCAAAGGCAGATCAACAGACCGGATACAAAGTTATTTGATATTGACAAACTTTAATGACGTAAACATGCATGTGGATCCTCATTGGTCAAAACTGGTAGGATTGCTACGTGCCCCCCGCTGCTCTACTACATTTCAACTACGAAAGCATAACCACTCGTTAGTACGCAGTCTCAAACAAAATAAATACCAAAAAATTGGCTTCGCCTCAGGTTGTTAATATATCGCTAATACACCTCGGTAGCGGTATATATAACCCGTTTACATAAATCCTTTACATAACCTTTACATATATCCTTTACACAACCTTTACATAAATCCTTTACACATCCTTTACATATATCCTTTACACAACCTTAATTTACATATATCCTTAACACAATCTTTACATAAATCCTTTACACAACCTATACATAAATCCTTTACACAACCTTTACATAAATCCTTTACACAACCTTTACATATATCCTTTACACAACCTTTACATAAATCCTTTACACAACCTTTACATATATCCTTTACACATCCTTTACATATATCCTTAACACAATCTTTACATAAATCCTTTACATAACCTTGACATAAATAAATAAAAAACTGAGTGATAAATGCATTTCACTATGTATTTATGCAGCGAGAAAGTCCGCTGGAAAACGAAGAAAATGCGGCTATTTCCAAGGCTCTAGATTTCTAAATTTTCAGGGAGGCATGCCCCCTCACCCCCTAGAAGCTCACGCCTTCGGTGCTCGTTGCTATGTGCGTACATTGGAGAAAAAGCACGCTACGACCCTGATTGTATCCATTTAATACCTACAGTGATGCTTGGCATTGCTTAAATTTGATTAATTGCTACCGTTACATAAACACGGGAAAAAACGCACGATCTTCCTATCTTGGAAATTTAATTGGAAATTCAATCTTCAACTACAGTAATATTGGAAAATGTCAGGGGAAATTACTAGTAATCTTCCCCTGAAAATGTCCAAAACCTTGAAAAATTTCAACTAATTTTCACTGAATTTCAAAGGTTTGAAGAACGTGTTTATTACAGTGCGACTACACTAACCAAGGCCACCCAAACAAATTTTGAATCAAATTTTCTAATCACATTTGTAACGCTGAATAACAGAATGATGTCAAATTCTACAATTTAAACTGTTTCTTGTTCACTCTTGATCATATACATACACATTTAAAGTAAAATATATGCTTTTAAAGCGAAAATTTGAAAATTTGTGCAGATTCTATTGTATAAATACTCAATTGTGATTGGATAATTTGTATGAAAATTTGTTTGGGTGGCCTTGGTGGTGTAGTCACACTGTAATAGAGATTTGTTTGTTAGCGTGTTGCTAACAACTGGAGTCACGTGCCAAAAAGCTAGCTAGGACTGAGAGAATAAGGATATATAGAACATGTCATGAGACATGTCTCGGGATTTCCGACGAGTATATATAGCTAATTGCATAATCGTTGTCGGGTTGAAAATCATGAAAGCTATGACCAAAAGGAATTCTGGGAAATTAAAACTCTCAAATAACATCGTCAAATGATCGACCTTTTTATGCAGACTTGTAGGATCTTAGTTAAATAGCTCATATACCTTCAAAACTACGAGAACATTGAATATATCTGTATGTAATGCGGGTCATGAACTGATTTCCCATCCATCCTTGCGGTCTCAGCTTCTATGATTTATGATTTTCAACCCGACAACGATTATGCAATTAGCTATATACCGACCCAACACTCTTTCGGCTTTTTACGGGAATCCCAACAACATTCGAGACACTTGAGAATCCAATTACTGTTAAGTGTTATAAAGCCCGAAATTTTAATGTTAACTACATCCTAAATACTAAATAAAACAAAAAATGCTAAAACTAGAGAGAAGTTATTGAAGAAATGTTGTCATCAACATTCCAAAAAAGTATGACAAAAAACACTACATTTCGATCTACAGTATCACCCCCCCACCCTCCAAGTGGTAGGGGTGATCGGCCGTCCTTTTAGGGTTGAAAATATTTCCTGTGTGTACCTTTTAGAGGTTCCGACTCAAACGTCAGTTACATAACATGACTCCGTACCTTTCAGAGTCAATTGTTATTTTATTTCTTTATTGAACAAACATGAAAGAACCGCAGAAGAAAGATGTTAATTGTCCAATCACTGATAAACGTCAGCACAATCACTTTTTCGTCAGATTTCAACAAACTTAATCCTCTCTTTTGATAAAGACATCAAAAGCGTTCTTAAGCAATCACTGGTCAGATATCTTTATCAACAACTCTACTGGAACATTTATAATAATCATATATGGTCGTACCTTTTAGGTGTTAAAATGAACATGACTTCAACAGCTCTTTTAATTTATGCGTACCTTTTAGGGATCGTTTTCAAACCCGACCGCGCTGATCACCCCTACCACTTGGACAAAGGAAAGAGTTGCCTACCAGCGTAAATTTCCAAAGGTTTTCATAAAAACTGATTTCGATTTTTGAAAAAGTTATATCTTCGATTCGCAAATTGTGAAGGGAATAGGTACAAAACCTGGACCTCAATATGGACCCCCAATATGGACCCCCAATATGGACCCCCAATATGGACCCCAACTATATGGACCCCAACTATATGGATCTCAATATGGACCCCAATATGGACCCCAATATAGACCCCAATATGGACCCCCTCCAAATAAAAAATAAAAGATCGATGTAAAAAATGCTACCGATTCTTCGTTTTTCTTTATACGACTGCTATGATTACAGTTCGTAAGCCCCATGCAGGGAGGACACAGGAATGGCAGCTACAATTGACGCCTTGGTGTTTCACTGGATTCATTGTATTATACCCTGCGAGCAGGGATTTTTTCCCACTCGCCAGGTATTGTATTTTTTTTAAATACAAAAAAAAAAAAAAAAAACAAGCCTTCAATTTTCTCAAATATTTGCGGCAACATTCGTGTATGTGCTGGATGCAGAGGAGAACTACAGAATGAAATGGACATAATATACTGCGTCAGGCACAAGGAGGAAGACTTCTTCTTCCTGACTCAACGAAATGAATGGATCAAAAAAATAAAAAACATACATTACCAGTGTGGACACTCGAACCGTGAACACTTAGGTTTTTTCTAACATATAAAGATAAATGATCGATTGAGCAAATTGATCAGAAAATTTATTTTGATTACTACTGAGTGTATTCAAGAGAAAATGAGGCCAGGTACCTCATTTTCTCTTGGTGTATTTAAACTCAATGCTCCATTTGAGAGGCTATGAGGCAATAGAAAGTTAGAAAAAAAAAGTTAGAAAAAAACTCGAAGTGTTCACGATTCGAGTGTCCACACTGTAAAAAAGAGCGTATCATAGGTAGAAATCCACATTTTGATTATCAGAATTTAGTATTTTCTATAAATCACACAATCACATCTTCTTTTAATAAAAGATTTCAGTTTTGTTTCTCGGCTTCATCGATTTCTGATACTTGTAATCCTATCTCGAAGATTCAGTATCCTCACATCAAAGACATGGTTTATGTAACACTGAGCTCTGAGGATACTGAATCTTTGATGATAATTAGTCCCTAATGTGTTATAAATATAGTGGCCAATATACAGTAGCCCTAACCACAGGCAAACCACAGCGATAAAGTGACATTTGCACTAAAAAATACCGAATAAAACGTGTTTTAATACATTTTAGCCCGAGTAAATGCACCATTGTTCCCCACCCTCCCTCGCTGAGTCGGAATAGGTCAACCGGAGGACGTATATTATTACAAGGTAGGCAACTTTCAGGATTCCTGTGGTGAATCTCAAAACAAATCTGCTAAACTATATATCAAATCTTGTGAAAACTCATCCCTAAATCCGTCCAGTTACTAAAATACCTTCAATCTATCATGTCAGCTCAATTGTCTGGTTGTATTTTGAAGAAAATGCTGGTTTTAGGTCCAAGGACGCAAAAAAACAGCTTTCGTACTATGTGCCGACAGTTAGGCTTCGACCAGCGCAGTCCTGGGGACGAAAATGTGGAGCAAAAATAACCCGCGTACCCCTTCCCTTGTATTCCTTTACTCGCCTGATCAAATGGACAAACGCAACCCTACATAGTCAAACATTTCGACTTCCGCTTTCGTAATATTTAAATATTCATCGCGTGTGAATTCTTTGACGCATGCAAGTTTTGCAAGACGGAATAATACAATACACTGCACAATAATTACAAGCAAAAATTAAACTACAACATATAGATGAATGACAGTAACATTTTTGAATGTTATTCTTAACTTTCACTTCTCAGTTGAATTTCGTCCCAGATTGTTATCTACAATGCACATGTTGCAGACCTTGCTATTTATATTACTGTTATTCTGTGAATGTCAAATAAGTCCGCAAATAAGCGTTATTCATTTCAAATAATCAGTGGGAAGGCAAACGAAATATTTACATTGAATTATACAAATTACAAAACACCTTGTACTTTCTTCATAATTTCAGTAGACTATAAGACCTATAACGAACGAAACCCAAGCTTTCTTGTAATTATTGTACAGTGTATTGTATTATTCCGTCTTACAAAACTTGCATGCGTCAAGAATTCACACGCGATGAATATTTAAAAGTTACGAAAGCGGAAGTCGAATGTTTGCCTATGTAGGGTTGCGTTTTGTCCATTTGATCAGGTGAGTAAAGGAATACAAGGGAAGGGGTACGCGGGTTATTTTTGCGCCCACATTTTCGTCCCCAGGACTGCGCTGGTCGAAGCCTAACTGTCGGCACATAGTACGAAAGCTGTTTTTTTGAGTCCTTGGACCCAAAACCAGCATTTTCTTCAAAATACAACCAAACAATTGAGCTGACATGATAGATTGAAGGTATTTTAGTAACTGGACGGCTTTAGGGATCGATGAGTTTTCACAAGATTTGATATATATTTTAGCAGATTTGTTTTGAGATTCACCACAGGAATCCTGAAAGTTGCCTACCTTGTAATAATATACGTCCTCCGGTTGACCTATTCCGACTCAGTGAGGTAGGGTGGGGAACAATGGTGCATTTACTCGGGCTAAAATGTATTAAAACACGTTTTATTCGGTATTTTTTTTAGTGCAAATGTCACTTTATCACTGTGGTTTGCCTGTGCCCTAACTTACAAATAAATTTCCATTATTAACTCAAGTTCTCTGTGACGGGCTGTGATGTCGTTGTACATAAACTGCTAACCACGGGAAAGTTCATTATCCATGCACCGGTAGAAAAGTTTATCTATTACTTACACAAGGTCTCACATGCGATTACCATAATGATATGTCAATGATTTGGTGAATCTCAGCATGTAATAAACATTTATTTATTTATTAAGGCTTGTTTTAATACAATGAATCAAACACCAAAGCGTCAATTGTAGCTGCCCTTCCTGTGTCCTAGGACTGCATGGGGCTTTATTAAAACTGACTCGATACAGCATATATGAACATAGTAATCGTATAAAGAAAAACGAAGAATCGGTAGCATTTTTTACATCGATCATTTATTTTTTATTTGGATGGGGGTCCATATAATAATAATAATAATCTTTATACTGATACATTGTTTTTTTTCATATTGGGGTCCATATTCAGGCCCGTAGCCAGGATTTTTTGTGGGGAGGTGCTCCCCAGGCCAAAGTGGACCAAACTATCAAAATGCACTTAGGATAGCAGCAATTCATAGAGGGTCCTGAAGGGAGCCTACAAATCCCATTTCCCAGTCGATTAAAAAAAAAATTCCAGTCCCATTGACATGAATTCAAGAAAATCCCAGTATCGTGGACTCGCTTCTAGCGACCACCCTATTAGATTTTTTAAAAATGTTGAAATTGCAGTCAGGATTCATGTTTTAAATTAAAGATATACTTTTGTCTCTGACTTTAGCTTTTTTATTCAGACGTTTCGACTGTAAATCAACAGTCTTCATCAGTTGGATAGTAAGAAACTGCGCGCGGATATATTTCAAAAAATACTACGAGAGCGCGTGCTCGTGCCAGTGTTCAGTTCTATCGCGCGGTAAACATCTGGAATGCTAATGTAGTCATTTCCAGCGTTGCGATCGTGCGCCGAGTACCACGCTTCCAAGAAAAGCCTCCTGTGATAATTACTTTCGCTCGCCACGATTTCAGTGTTGTTAAAGTCAAAAGTGTGGCCTGTGTTGTTAGCATGTTGTGCGATCTTTGAATTGCTGTAATTATGAGAAATGGCTCTCTTGTGTTCTGTTGTTCTCGTCTTCAGAGATCGTTCAGTCTGACCATAGTATACAAAATCACAATCGTCACATTTGATCTTGTATACTATGCCAGTTCTTGAACTCTTGTCTTGTGGGTCTTTTGGACGTGGGAACACATTGGCAAGCTTTTTCATGGGACGATGAGCAACCCGGATGTTATGTTGCTTCAAGACCCGTTGCACTCTTTCGGAGATTCCTTTCACATACGGAAGGACCACTGTTGCTGTTTCATTGTCCCTGTTATCACTTGAATTGTGATATTGTCCATCTCTTAGATGATCTAGTGTTCTTTCACATGTCCTTATGATTCCAGGAGGATAGTTATTCTCAGTTAACACACTTCTCACGTGTTCCCTCTCCTTCTTCTTTTGGTCTTCTGTTGATGGAATACTTTTTGCACGTCTAAGTAAGGTGTTAACTACAGACATCTTGTGAGTCATTGGATGGTGTGAATTGAAGTCGAGGTATCTATCTGTGTGTGTTTTTTTTCGATAAACATTGACTTGAATGTTTCCTTCTTCAGTGCGGGAGGTGATGGTATCAAGGAAAGATAGCCCAGCGTCATTCTCTTGTTCTATAGTGAATTTGATGTTGGTATTCATGGAGTTTAAGTGTAGATGAAATGACTCAACGTTGTTTTTCTTCAAACAACAGTGGCTATCGTCTACATATCTGAACCACCATTTAGGTGGGTTCGTTGCGGTAGAGATGGCTTGATGTTCTATTTCCTCCATAACAAGGTTAGCCAAAAGCGCACTTACAGGTGACCCCATAGGACATCCAAAGACTTGTTGGTAGTAATAGCCATCACATAAAAAGAAACAGTGACTCAGAACAAAGTCCAATAGCTTTAAGATGTTTGCTATCGATAAATTCGTACGCGTGAGTAACATGCGATCGTTGTTTAGCCGCACATTGGCGACTTTAAGGGCTAAATCTACAGGTATTGATGTAAATAACGACACAACATCAAAGGATACCATTACTTCATCATCATCAATGCTGTAGCTCTTTATCTGTTCAGCAAATATTGAACTGTTCTTGACTGTATATGTGTTAGTCAGTAGTGGTGACAATATCCTGACTAGATGTTTTGAGAGATTATATGTTGGTGATCCTATGCAGCTTGTTATTGGGCTTGTTATCTACCCTATTAGATAATTCATCTAACAATTTCCTGATCTCATACTTTATGCCAATTGTAAATGATTATTTCACTATGTTTGCATTTCTAAGTGTGCTTTTTGAAGACTTCCTTGCTTTGAAACGTATTAAAAACCGTTCTCTTGGTTGCTCTATTTGACCTGAATTTTGTGGAATAATAAATGGTTGCAAAAAAATTATCAATTTCCGCTCTTTTATATGATTCTTCCCGAGCGTGTTGTGGTTGTATGTGCAGCTTCATCCTCGTCTCCTATCACAGCAAGGATAATATCGTTGCAGGGCCGTAGGAAATGGAAAATAAGTGGTGGTAGACGTTTAGCGAGCGCCGTAGGCGCGAGCCGCTAAATTTTTGAAATCTAGAGCCGGCTCGGAAATGCTATTTCCAGCGTTCTCCAAGAGCTATTTGTGATTTACGCGTATTGCTAATTACTTCCTACACTGTCTCGGCAAACCAATGCATATTGAAAAATGTATAAGGCTTATAATAATATGCTGTTTTGCAATACGCTTTCCCCATTCCCAAAGTGGTTTTGAAATTCCCAGTCCCATTAGCAAAATCCCAGTCCCAGTGGTACAATCCATTTTCCCAGTGTAAAAAAATGGCCATTCCCAGTCAGTCCCATTTAATCACAGACAACCCAAGCTCAATACGTTTGTAAGGGAATGTATGGGGATTTAAAATATGCCGTATTTTATTTGGAAATATTTAATTAAAGTTTGTCAACTTTACCTGTGTTGTATCATTCTGTTGATTTTTGACTCTTGTGTGCAGTTTAGGGGGAATTTTAATAGGAATTTATTTAGCAGAATGACACAACAGGTAAAGTTGACAAACTTTTATTAATTATTTCCAAATAAAATACGGCATATTTTAAATCCCCATACATTCCCTTACAAACGTATTGGGTTGCCTGTGATCCAGCCTCCGTGGGTGTTTGGTGGCAAACAGATTTACCACCTCTTCTAAGTCAAATTCAAAGTTATAATGGATGTGCATGGACAAGTTTGGCGCGCGGTTCGTTCACGGTGGAAAGAGAGTGCAGTCGGTTTTAGTTTGCCAGTGAATAGTGGACCTTTCCCCAAAAAATGTGGACCTTTGGGGTCTGTGGGAGGGGGGGGGTGCGAACGCACCCCGTGCACCCCCTGGCTACGGGCCTGATATTGGGGTCCAGGTTTTGCACCTACGTACCCATTTGTGAAGTGATCTTTTCCAAACTTCACATTTTTACTAATTTCAACGAGCTCTTTCCAACTATGATAAGTCATATTTTTGTCCTCAGCTGAGATCCGAAAATTTGGGTTTATGGCTCACTTGAGGGGAACAGCCGAAACATTTCCTATCTTAATCTTTGACTCTTAAGCATCATAAAAATGTATGATAGCAAGGATAGAACGGTAGCTTTCACTTTGTAAATCGAATTTTAAATTTGTCCCTCACACCCTCCATTTGGCCGCCATCTTGGATTTTTGGGAAAGGCTACAAACGAATCGCGTTTCAAAGGCAAATTTAGAACGTATTGGAACTACAAACATGATTTCCATTTATTCTAGTGCTTGAATTATAACTACGTGACGTCATATGTGACGTCACAACACCTGATTATTGGTCACAATATGACCAGTTTGCGGTTATAATCATTGCAAAACAAAATTGTGCGGTTTTCAAAATTATTTCAGAAAAGAGAGCAAGTAGATAAAATATGTATACATTGCAAGTGTGTTGAATAAAGCCACCTCAAAAGCAAATTGGGACGCCCATACAAGCATTGAGTGGTGAATGTTATTTAAAATCAATATTTTTTTTTACTTACACGAAGTGTTGTTTGTGTCGTCCTTGGTCTTCACAAGCCATTTGAGCGATTTTTAACAAAATTCCCCTTCACCACTCAATGCTTGTATGGGCTTCCTGTTCCCCTAGCCCCAGTTCCCAAACACGTCAGTGGTCTCACAAACATTCAATAGCTTTTCACCCTGGTGCGAAAGCGTTTCCTCTGCACCATGACGGACGAATGCATATTATATGCGGTTGTTCGGATTCAAAGCCCAGTGCAGATATATTTCTTCATGGACAACCTTATATCGTGCTGCCGTGATCCGGAATCACAAACCAATTTTGGAGGCTTCAAATGAAAGCAACTGATTCCCCAAAAATCCCCATCAAATATCATCGCAATTGCCAAGCTGAGTTCACCAACAAGAGAGCTTTGTAAGTCGATAACAAAGCATCTGGAGTGATGCGGCGACTGGAAGTGCGCCTAGGAAAAGCTCTAGAGACGAAAATCTGCCAAGCTCAGCGATTCTGCCAGATCAATGTTTGTTTTGTAAAAAGTCAAACACGAAGATCAGAGAGAAGCTCGGATGGCACTACTCGGATAGCTTGTCAGATTGATATGAAAGTTGTTTTCATCTATCCTCTTGGTCTCTTGCCGATCCTTTTGGACTCACACGAAAGAAAAAAGCCAAACTCTCCCAACAGCTGGAGCGACGCATCACAGTCACCGAGAAATACCCAGAGAACGCAACCAGCATTTTCGATGGAATGGCAGTCTTTCAGAAGTTGACGATCCCCTCTGGAGCTATGTTCCATGTGGTCGCTGAGAGAGTTTGAATTGGTAACGAGCACCAGCAGCAGGCGCATAGACATAGTGTTCGACGTGTATCGCGAGGAATCGATCAAGAATGCATGTATGTAAAGATTGAAGAGTGTCTACCTCTGACGGTGTACAATACAAGAACATACTCCCTGCCTATATGGTGAAGTCATGGAACAAGCTGCTCAGTGTCACCGCAAACAAGCCTGACATCGTCAAATTCCTCGTGTCACATTGGAACACAGAAGCATTCAGAGGCAGGCTCGGAAACCGGATCATGTACGTGACAACCGAAGATCAGTGCTGGCGACTAGACGCAGTCACATGCGAACCTGCTCCTGAGCTAGAGTGTAATCATGAATGAATGAATGAATGAATGAATGAATGAATGAATGAATGAATGAATGAATGAATGAATTAATGAATGAATGAATGAATGAATGAATGAATGAATGAATGAATGAATGAATGAATGAATGAATGAATGAATGAATGAATGAATGAATGAATGAATGAATGAATGAATGAATGAAAACCTTTATTTAAAATTCAGGGTAGTTCTGGCAGCAATAAAAAAATCGCTGTTATCAATAGAGGCCCTGATACAATGAAGAGGCTGATACGCGTATGGTTCTCCATCCTCTGAAGGCGGGAGGCACTTGCGTCATCCACTCGATCTGATGACACTGATGTATTTGTCCTACTGCTTGCTCATAGCCGCAACCTTGGAAAGTGCTACATGAAGAAGGGAAGAGGCCCGAAGACCAGAATAATAGAACTTTCTATAGTTGTTAACAGCATGGAGAAGCAACTCGACCCAGGCATTGACAAGTACTGCTTCATGACAGCCCTAATCGGCGTACACGCGATCACAGACTGTGACACCATCTCTGCCTTCTCTGGTAAAGGGAAGTGGAAAGACGTCCAGCTTCTCCAACGCAATAAAGGTATGTCCGAACTATGGCGAGTATCGGGGAGAAGTGGGCAATATCTGAGGAGACCTTTAAAGATACGGAGGCACTCGTGTGTCAGCTGTATGGGAAGAAGTGTCAGGTGTGGATGTGCTGCACTATAAGATCCACTGCGCCAGAGGCGAGAAATTCGAGCCAGAGGCTGTGCCGCCATGCGAGTCATCTCTAAGACTTCACGTTGCAAGAGTAAATTATCAAGCAGCAATCTGGAGAAGAGCCATCGTTCCACTTCCGGTAATCCCCTCTCTTCGTGGGCACGCTGGAAAGTAGACAATATCTCTAACGTCGTGGAATTTGTGTGGCTTGGATCTAAGCCGGCTTCGGAAGAGGTTCCTAGAACTACTCTCCTATACGTGCAAGAGAGCATGCACGGTCGAGAACTGCTGCTACTTGAAGGCGGGTCTGAAGTGCACTGACGTGTGCAGTATCCAATGTGAGAATACGGCGACTGATGATGGAACGTTTTTCTTTTTTCAGCTACGATGTTTGAGACGCAAAAGCAGCACGACATGAACGTATGTTTATGTTATAGATCCCATATGCAAGTGACAGCAATGGCAATTTAATTATTTCAGATGAATGAGATAGCGGTTGAATACACCATAAACAATGCTAAAATAATATATCAGATACGTATTATTCCAAATATACGTCTAGGCAAAAAATCGTGTGCATTTAAGAAAGAATAACATTTTTTAAAGGGTTTTTTTAGAAATCCAAGATGGCGGCCAAATGGAGGGTGTGAGGGACAAATTCAAAATTCGATTTACAAAGTGAAAGCTACCGTTCTATCCTTGCTATCATACATACATTTTATGATGCTTAATAGTCAAAGATTAAGATTATACAAGTTTCGTTTGTTCCCCTTAAGTGAGCCATACAACCTCCCTAGCTGATGGACTTCAGCTGTCAGTGTTTATTAGATGCAAAGAAACAAAAGAAAACAAAAGAGTGATTGTCTAATAGTGTTTATTGGTGTAGTTAGTGATGTCCAGGTTTATTGGAATCACTCTATGTGCAGATTTATAGCACTTGGGGACTTATCAGATCGAACACTGGCGAGATTTAAAGTATCGAGGAGCACTCCGTGCTACACATAGATGCTGCTATATCCTAACACTTCTCTTGTTCTGATCAGTCCCTGCGTGCTATATCTGCACATAGCACGCGTTTTCTATTTCTTCAATCTGATACGAAATTTCGCTGAAATTATTTTTGGGCCTGACTTGATGAGATACTACTCTACCATTTCTGTTTCTAATTAATAAAATAAGCAGCTCTATCCCTCTTCATGCTTATTTGCAACGCATTCAGTACACGGCAGTTGTAGTTCATTGTCGGTAAAAACATGCACAGAAACCTACGGCACAAGACCGAAGGGGATCATGGGTAATCGTGATTAATAACAATGCAACTATCGTAACCATGGTGACGACTCTGCCAACACTGCTGGATGTTTGCAATGACGTCAGCATAATTTACACTATTTCCCTCAGTTTATGTAGAAAACAAACAATCTATATCACCCACCCCTACCCCCTACCCCCTACCGGTCTTGTATCAATTTTTGCAATATACAAAGTTTGCTTTGGCTGCAAAAAAACTTGACTATTGACAAAATAATTAGCCTGCGTGCAGACGTCCTCTCTCCGAAAATAGGGAGAGGGTCACGCTCTCTCTCTTACTCCTGGGTGAGAGCAGAGCGGCTGTACACAGGCTAATTGAAATAATAACCCCCTTACATATTACTCACTCCCATCCCAGCAACAGTATACAGTCATGAGTCCCAGGGGGGTACTCAGGGGTACCAGTGACGGGAAGGTGCGAATGAGGCCAAACTTTTTAACCCAAAAAAAGTTCATTACGCAAAAACAAGACCCAATTTTTCTCCGCATAAAATCGAGAACGGTAGGATATCATTTTCATCAACCCCCCAAAAAGTCCTTGCCAAAATCTTTATATCAAAGAAAGTCCACCAGAAAATTGATAACCCCAAACAAGTCCCAAGCCGCGAATTTCAAACCCCAAAAAGGTCTTCGCACCTCCCCGTCACTGATACCCCTGAGGAGTTGGAGGAGTTGGCGAAGTAATGGGTCATGAGTAAAGGGTCAACAGTCAATACAGGCGTATGCTAGCACATACAACCGCGTTCAAGCTATTTATACGTCATCCTCTTGTTGGCTTTCGATTCTATTTTGATATCAAACTCGCCACATAAGTTCAGTTTGTCGTTCTGGTCTTTCATGTCGAATTTCACGGGAAGACTTAGCGGTGTTTTGATTAAACTCGGCACTTTGATCTTGATCGCGAATGTCGTATTCTTTCCACTTATGACTGGACATGTCATCCCGGTACCATTACATCCATCGAGAGACTGAAACGGCGCCCAAAAACCGAATAGTTTCCCATATAACTGAACAGTAGCAGTTTTAATCTCTTCGCTCGGCTGAAAGGTTACTGTACAAGACACATTGCTACCCTTGTGGAATATACATGGCTGGACCTCACACGGAGTCACGTCCAAGCTTTCCAGTTCTCCTGCTTCAGATGCGCAACGTTCGAATTCAATCTTCTTCGCATTGACATCGAGGTGGTGAGGTACGCAGATTAAAAGAGAAATAAGCTGTAACAATGACAAACGGAACATTGCTGCAATACTCACACAAGCGACCGTGATCTTGTGTACACTATGAATGACGTTTAGACGAGCAGAGGCAGACTTCTGCTCTATTTGTATAGCTTACGGGCCACGATAAAATATCCGTTGGCTCGATGCCTGGATGTAATCCAAATCCCCCCGGGTGAAACTCCCATATATAACGAGTGGTGGGAGTTGTCGGAAATTTTGTGAAGTAACGCCTGAAAGGTACCAGAATCTCGACCTTGTGGGCGTGGCAATAACTTATTTTTACCCCTCAAAGATACCAATTCTAACGAAAATCAGTTTCCTGACAAGTATTAAACTCAAAATTTAATTATTTTAAAAAGGTAGGTACGACGAGCGGGCCCCCCCCCCCCCCCCCCCCCCCCCCCCTATCCTCCCCCTATCGAAAATGCAAGCATCCGTGTGGAAGGCGTCCAAGATTTGCCAAGCCTGACGATCAGGGAGAGAACACGTTAGAACACATTTTCGAAACAGGTCAAACGTTCACGAGGGTTGAATTTCTTCATTTCCATTTAATTCTGACTCCCATATTCCATTGTGTGATCGGAGTATGGCTGCGAAACTAAGAACGGAAGCGAGTGAGACCACGGAAATTAACCCATGGGCTACTCAGTTGGGCCAGGGGAAGGCAGAAAAGGGGAGGGAGGAAATGGGTAAATAACTTTACTTTGGGGTTTGATTAGGCTCGATTTCCAGCCGTGGTGGTTTCGGTGTGCCCGGGCTGAAAACCGAGCCTAGGGTTTGATACCTTCAGCCGAGTTGGTATTCCCTGTGCATGAAGTATTGAACTGAAGAGTGTGATTGGATGGAGATGAATCTGCATGAAAGTGTCATTAGGTGCATGTTGACGCAGCCCAAATAATTATAAGAATATTGATGATTTCACCGAATACTACAATATGCAATGTACAGCAATTTACGAAAAGTATATCACAATCAAGTACCAAGTATACACCTATTTCAATAAAGGTTGTCAAGGACATCAGTCCATAGGCGATAGGTCGTTCCAAGACCGAACTGCATTATGGTAACAGCTTGAATGTCGTGGATGCCAGAGAAAGTTCGATTCAAAATTTCTTGTCAGTCCTGTTTGAATTCAAATAGTTACAATACCATACAGCTTTTCATACAGGGAGTGCTATTTTTAGCTATTCAAGCTGTTACCATAATGCAGTTCGGTCTTGGAATGACCTATACCCTATCGCCTATGGACTGATGTCCTTGACAACCTTTTTTGAAATAGGTGTATACAGCAGAGGCTTACAAACAATCGTGACTAAGCTTCGCATTACACGTTCGTATTTTGAACGAGCTCTTCGGCTCTTTGGCGCTAACGTGTTTAAATAAACAACTGATTGATTGATTGATAGAGTGATTCCAATAAACCTGGGCACTACTAATTAGCTGTCAGTGTTTATTAGATGCAAAGGAACAAAAGAAAACAAAAGAGTGAGTGTCTAATAGTGTGTATTGGTGTAGTTAGTAATGCCCAGGTTTATTGGAATCACTCTATGCGTTAGTCTCAAAAGACTAAAACAAACATTGCAGGCTTAAGACTGTAAATTTAAATTTATTAGATTTTATTGGAAATTCACCACAGTGTTATGTTAAATATGTATATTTATATTTAGTGTGTTAATATTTACACCTGTTTTCAAAAACGCTGCCCTTTTACAAAATACAAAATAGTAAAATAGTAAAAAGGAATTAATTAGAGAAACAAAAGAAATGCACTCAAGCTGAACTCTGGCTTATTGTTTCTCTAATTAATTCCTTTTTACTATTTTACTATTTTGTATTTTGTAAAAGGACAACGTTTTTGAAAACAGGTGCATATATACTATGTTATTTCGCTTCTTGTAAATTATCTTATTATTTTATAGGTTTATATTTGTCAATAAATCAATAAAATCAATCGATACTTAATGCAATCTGAGTGTAGAGGTTTTTAGTATACTAGATGGAATTAAACTCTACAGCACTACAATGTGCAATAAATGCACTATAGAGGCGTTTTCGTATGCGTGGGAAATGTACGGTACCGTGCACGATTTTTGATTGGTTCAGAAAGGAAGCCATTCGAGTGCCACGGTACCGTGTCGTATTGAAAGAGTTTAATTGGATGAGATGCATCTGCACGCTTTTTGATTGGTTCAGAAAGGAAGCCATTCGAGTGTCACGGTACCGTAGGTTTCCCACTCATACGAAAACGACTCTAGATGAGATGCATCTGTACGCTTTTTGATTGGTTCAGAAAGGAAGCCATTCGAGTGTCACGGTACCGTAGGTTTCCCACTCATACGAAAACGACTCTATATTGGATGAGATGCATCTGTACGCTTTTTGATTGGTTCAGAAAGGAAGCCATTCGAGTGTCACGGTACCGTAGGTTTCCCACTCATACGAAAACGACTCTATATTGGATGAGATGCATCTGTACGCTTTTTGATTGGTTCAGAAAGGAAGCCATTTGAGTGTCACGGTACCGTAGGTTTCCCACTCATACGAAAACGATTCTATATTGGATGAGATGCATCTGTACGCTTTTTGATTGGTTCAGAAAGGAAGCCATTTGAGTGTCACGGTACCGTAGGTTTCCCCACTCATACGAAAACGACTCTATATTGGATGAGATGCATCTGTACGCTTTTTGATTGGTTCAGAAAGGAAGCCATTCGAGTGTCACGGTACCGTAGGTTTCCCACTCATACGAAAACGACTCTATATTGGATGAGATGCATCTGTACGCTTTTTGATTGGTTCAGAAAGGAAGCCATTTGAGTGTCACGGTACCGTAGGTTTCCCACTCGTACGAAAACGACTCTATATAGATATGTATATGTGCGGAGTAAACCTTTTCGTGGTCTTTGATAAGAAATACAATAGTTGCTATCTATATAATACAATAGTTGCTATCTATATAATACAATAGTTGCTATCTATATAATACAATAGTTGCTATCTATATAATACAATAGTTGCTATCTATATAATACAATAGTTGCTATCTATATAATACAATAGTTGCTATCTATATAATACAATAGTTGCTATCTATATAATACAATAGTTGCTATCTATATAATACAATAGTTGCTATCTATATAATACAATAGTTGCTATCTATATAATACAATAGTTTGCTATCTATATAATACAATAGTTGCTATCTATATAATACAATAGTTAGTTGCTATCTATTAAATCAATATATAAAAGTGCGTTTTATAATAATAAAAAATGCAATGTACTGCACATGCGCATGCTAGTCACGTGGTTAGTCTTTGTACCCCAGTTTTGTGACATCACACATACATGAATACCTCTAGTAAGTGTAGATCTCGTCCAGAGCGTTGACTTAAGAAGGGAATTCCCAAGAATGTCTACGAACGGAACGTCGGCTGCCTGTTTCTCGAAGGACTGAAAGTCTCTCACGGTCGATGGTGATGTCATCACCCATCAGGAAAAATCCACTCCACTTCATGGGGTCATGTGGGTACTTCTCTCTCATGTCGTTGATTGTAAGATGCAGGCTCTCATTTGCACTTCGCCTTTGGTTCCAATCCAGCAGATAGGTGTAAAACGTCTCCATGAATTCCAGGGTAACATTGTCACCAACCTTCCAGCGTGATACTAGCACCGCGCTAGCTCCGGCAGCCAAGAATGCACGCGCGATGCCGACTACACCTTCTGCGCTGACCTTTCCACGACCACTGTTGCAGCCACTTAACACAACCAAACGAGCGTGAGTCTCCGTTACGTCTTCAGCCTTGAGAAGATCATCATCTTCATCTACGGGGGCTCCTTCCTTGACATCGTTTGGAGCAAGGATGATTACAGATTTGGAGAGGCTAATGTGGCATGCGAAGTGAACGATACATACCTCTGATAACCTCTCCAAGACAGCGGATTTGGTTGCTTGGCGTCCAATCAATGGTTGAACGCCTCCAATGAGTTCAGCAATTCTTACTGCCTCCGCACGTGATCCCGGCAAGTCGTTTGTGGGACCACCAATGATCAGAGATCCTGAATGGGAGGGGTAGTCTTCTGGGACGCGATGATGAAGAACTAGATTGGTTAATGACGGAGAGAACCTCAGGCGTTTATCTTGTGAGAGGTAGCGCTTCGTGTCTGGGTCTCTTAGAGCAGCGAAAGGCAACGAATACAAAGAGCCTTCAGGGATGATGACAATCTCAGGTGCTGTTATTTTGCTCAGAAAAGGAGAAAGTAGCCACTGGTGTAGCTTTTCCAAGGATTCCAGGCTAGTTCTACATGCGTTGGTACTTGTACTTGAAGTTCCACCATAATTACTATGGTCGTCATTTTCTGATGGTGGTCCAGCTCTCATCGCTCCACAGCAATAATCTCGACACGTGCTCTTGTATTGATCTACTTCGACATCTGCTGTTCTGTTGGCATAGCTGTCCCGAGCTGCAGCCACATTCATTTGACCGAAGGCGTTGATAATTTCTTCATTCAAATCCTTCTGATGTTTTCGTAGAAATCTATATGTACATGGAGTTTGTCTTTACCATTGTCATTCTTGGTGTTCTGTACTAAGAATATGTACAAGTCATCGAAGCACCAAGTGTAGAATAATATGGCGTAGTTCCCTGTGATCACAAGGGTACGGATGTCACTCATTGTAACCTCATCTTCAGCCAGTCCATCTTCAATCGTCTTGTGTTTTAAAAGCAGACGATATTTTAGGGCCTTTGCACGACAGCGTTCAGCCACTAAAAGAGCATCGATACGCTTACCCATGTCCATGAGTACTTTAAACAGCATCTTGTACGTGTCGATCGCTCGGTCTACTAGAGAGATTTGGTGACCGTCAACTTGGAGATCATTGAAAATTAGTTCGAAGAGCTTTACTGCTTGTCTTAGTGACTTCTCAGCTTCTGTATTTTGTCCACCAATATACTGTAGGACAGCAACCCAAGAGCGCTCCAAGCAAGGCTTTATAATGGAGCGAATTACAGGGAATTAGAGGATTCGCATCTATACATCCGTCCAGGAAGTCTATCCATTCGATCCAGTTAAATTGCTGAAATTCTGCATCTTTCCAACGCTTCAATTGACCTCTCAAGACTTTAAATGACATAGGAGATAGTGGACTATAGCTGGAAGAATATTTTCCATATAGTTAATGATCGATGGCATGTTATCAAACAGAATACTCTGTATTAATAAAACACCTGAAGAGGTGTCATTCATTGTGTTGATTGCATACTTGAGCTCTTCGTGATATTTAATAAATAAATTTATGAAAACATCAATTGTAAACAACGGCTGTTGAACAATCAAGTCACAAAAGCAAGTCATACTGAAGATACCGTTTTCGCTGATCAGATATGACCAAAAGTCATTTGTCTGAAGGACTTCGTCTTCTGGCAAATCTTTGTCTAAGAAGTCTAAGATTTCGTCTGGATCATTTAGGCCAATCACTTCATACATCATAGATTCGAAAGCCTTGTTCACTTTTCTACCAATTTCCTTTGAAGCTGCAAAGTACTTTTCCAAAGAAACAACATCTTCCTGGTTTTTACCAAATTATCGATATGACGCAACCTGTGCCAAATAAATTCGAGCCATGGAATGTTTGTCATCGAGTTCCTCTGAAATTCCTAGAGCTGTTTCCAACGTTGATATGGCAGAACTTTGATCGTTTAAAATCGTGTAGTAAAAGACAGATTTTTTGAAGTGGGCATTCATCTCGGATCCTTTGTCGTTGGTATCTTTGGCAATTTGTATAACATTCTCTAATAATGGCAGCGCAACTCTGTATTGTCCTACTGAAAAATACAAATCAACCAATGCCACGTAAGCTTCTATGATGCGACTTTTTACCTCTAAACGTTTTGCAATTTCAACTGCTTTTTGCCTGTGCAAAATGGCGTCTTTGGTCTGTTTCTCGAATGAACATTTCAAGCTCTTGGCCCGTTCAAGATCGTAAGATGCTTCTAATTCAACTTTTCGGTTGTCAATGTCTTTGGCCATGTCAATGCACTTTGTACTATGTAGAATGGCATTATCATAGTCGTTCAGAGAGTTGTAGGAAAAACCAATCCATAATCTAACACACATGATGTGATCCTTAGGTTTTTCATCACCAAAGAGTCTAAGGTATTCCTCACCATAGGAGACAACATCACTGAATTGACAGAGAGTGATAGATAATTCTAAAACTGCACCGACTGCGTGTCCATGTAATTCTTCATCCCGTTCGACTTCTCTGGCGATTTGCTTACATAGTGCATGTAGTTTCACTAACGTCTGTTGGTGATTCTTTGCTTTAGCGATGTTATAGCAGTTTATAGAAAACCAGATTGCATCACGATACTGACCTAATAAAAAGTACGCACGGCCTATCTTATAACAAACCCTCATTTCAGTCTGTATGTCGCCAGAGATCCTTGCCCTTTGATATTGTTTCATATATTTATGAATACCTCCATAGAACAGAACACATTGCATATGTCTTTGCACCCATTCGCAGTTTGTGATATACTGTAACGTTTTCTTGGTCACCAATAATGCTGTTACTGCCACCATCGGCGATAATATTATCTTTATAACGGTTCCTATCTTGACCATCTTGCTTTCCTTCAATTAGCTCTTGATAGATAAAGGAGAATTAGGTAATCGGACTCTATTGTTGTTGGGGTAAATGAATAAGTGATAAATAATGTGGGGTGGAATTGTGGATAAAAGGGAGAGGGTCTTCATTGGGACTGTAGAATATGAGCTCATATGATCACTGAAGCATGAATTTAGAGGTAGGGTTGGTAAACCCAGTTTAACATTACTCATCAGGGGTTAAGACGTTAAACTGTTGTCATTATGGTAGATGACAAACGTGTTTCATACTTCAAGGCCTTGAAGCTTAACCCTACACGTGGTTACCAAATAAATTCATGCAATAGTGCAAGGGACATAAGTGTTGGGTGGGATGAATGGGAGACTTACAATGTACGCTAACTCGTGAACATACGTAAGGCCAAAAACCTGAACTGTCGGAAATGGATTCGAACAATATTTATTCACGGTTTTAATGTTTTGTATTTCACAATCACAGTTGCTGTCACTCAGCTCGCGTATAGCTCACACACTGCTTTTACAACGATGTCACGCTCTCTCTTCTCTCAGTCTCCGATTACATCATGTATATGTTGTGGTTATTTGATCCCCACACACTCCCCTTATTTGTCTCATTTATGTAGCAAATATCAATGATCAATTTGAATTTAAATTTCAACTGTAACAAGTATATGACTATAACTAGTGTCTAGTCTTCAAGTTCATCTCGTGCAATTGCGCGAATGTTCTCGCGGGCAGACGCTGCCGCTTCTCTCCTTGCTCGAAACGTTGGGGCTTCAGCATTCAGATTACCTCTCCTCTCTGTGCTGTCGCAGGCCACCTCTAGCGGGTACAGATGTTGAATCGGTCGCTCTAGGTAGGACTTGCCAGCTCTCAAACGTACTCCTCTCACTACACCATCTCGTCCTTCGAACAGCTGATCGACGATCCCCAACTTCCACTTTCTGCGGTTCCGTTCATCGCTTTTGATGATCATGACATCTCCTGGTTTCAGTGTCGTTTCTCTTGCGTTGCTTTTCATGTTGTGTCTCTCTCTGAGGGCCTTCAGGTACTCCGTTTGCCATCTTGTCCACAGCGCATCTTTGCATTTCCTCAGATATCTGGCTCGTTTCCTCAGATCGACGTCTTCGATGGTGTCAGGTTCTTGTTCCGGTAACTGACTGGGTTGACCAAATAGCATTGCACTAGGGGTTAAGAGTGGCATTTGAACATCGTCCTCAACGTAGCTGAGTGGTCTGTTGTTGAGGGCGACTTCGATGTCCAGCAGTACTTCCTCAAGCTCACTCCACCGCAGGTTTCCTTTTCCAATGGACTTGTACAGGGCTTGCTTTGTCAGTCCAACCATCCTTTCAAACTGACCACCCCACCACGGTGCTCGGCTCAAGTTGAATTGCCATCTGATTCCTTCGTTAGCCAACCAGTTGTTGAACGATTCGTCGTTTCTTAACTTCTTTAGCCACTTGGCTGCAGCGACGAATGTTCTGCCATTGTCTGAGTATATCTTCTGTGGTTTGCCACGTCTTGCTATGAAGCATTTGAACCTCCTGATGAACTCTTCAGTTGTTTGGTCTGGTACAAGGTCCAGGTGAAGGGCTCTTGTGAGACTACATGCATACAGCAGTATGTAGGCCTTACCCTCTTTGCCGTTTTTAAGCTTGTAAATGATAGGACCAGCATAATCGACTCCTACTACTTGGAAGGGGGTTGACCCTCCGGTCCTGTCGTTTGGTAGGTTCCCCGTGGGCGGGCTTGATAGTGCTATCGCTTGAAACCTCTTGCATCCGTGACAATTCCTGATGATACGTCTCGCCATACGCCTTAGTCTTGGTATCCAGTATTTTGCTCTGACGTGACTCATGGTGAGTCCTACTCCCCCATGGAGGGTCTGCAAGTGGGCGTGCGCAACCAGCTTTTCAGTGAATATATCTCCGTCTGGCAGATATATTGGATAGTCGCCTTGTATCCGCCCTCTGCACTCGTACACACCTTCGTTATTCTTTTGGAGGTTTAGCTGAAGCTTGTCCTCTTGGAATTTGCTTGCGTATTCACCTTTGTTTTGGACTCTTTTCACCCAGTTGTGTAGGGCTTTGTTCGTCTCCTCAGTCGTTAAGGGGCCAGACTTTCTTGTATCGCGCTGATTCTTACAGTTCCTTATAAACCTTGTTACCCACGCAGTGATTCGTATCGCTTTCCAGAAGTCCCATTTCTGCATTGCTTGGTCGAGTTCATCCTCTGTCTTGACTGCTACTGCTAATACCTGCTTGATTGCTTTGGCTTCTGTTTGCGATTCCTTTGTTGGACTAGTTACAATGTTTGCAGGCCACTCCTCTGGCTTGGACAACCACGATGGTCCTTTCCACCAGAGCTCACATGATTCGTCTACTTGACCACCTCTGCTTCCCAAGTCTGCTGGGTTCTCTCCAGAACTCACATGTCTCCACTGGATGTATCCTTTCTCCTGGATCTTGCGTATGCGGTTGTTAACAAACTGTTTGTAATCACCGTTTCCAAGTATCCAGTGTAAGGCAAGGTACTGTCGAGCCAACTGTAAACATCAGTCACTGGGTGTCCCTCTAAAGCTTCCTTGACATTATGTACTAAGTTTGTTGACATGTGTCCGGCTACTAGCTCCAGTCTTGGTATTGTCAGACCTTTCTTCGCTAATCGAGACTTGGCGGCTACGAGGCCTTGACTGTCACCCGATGGTTGATGAACAATGGCGTACACAGTTGAGGACACCCCTTTTCCACTCGCGTCTCCAAAGGCATGCAGTTCGATGGAATCGATTTCCTCTTGAAACTCTACAAGACTCCTTGGTATCTCTATCTTCTCTGGTGTATGTTGTTCCCAGGACTTCCAGTTTCTCTGTTGCTCGGTTGGTAGCTCCTTGTCCCATGTTGCTCCGCTGTCACATGCATCTCGGTACAGCATCTTTGCAGCTACTGTTACTGGTGATGCTAGCCCGAGAGGATCATAAATCTTCGCTAAGTTTCCAAGGATCCCCCTTTTGGTGATGGCGGTAAGTGGGGTCTGGAATTTAACTTGGATGGTGTCTTTCTCTTTATTCCATGGTAAACCCAGTAACTTGGTTTCTCCTTTCTTGACTCCGAGGTGCTCCTTGGCATAGCTTTGATCTGTGTCGACGGGAGGCCCTGTTTTCTCAAGTTCTGGTATGTTGCTGTGCCACTTGTGCAGTTCAAACTGAGCTTGTTGAAATATGGTCTTGGCGGTCTCTTTTAGCTGATACACTTGACTCACCGTTGTTCCCCCGGTGATGAGATCGTCAACGTACAGACTTTGCTTGATCTCCTTCACCTCTTCAGGGTAGTTCTGCTTGCAATTATTCAAGTGTTGCTCGATTACAGCTCCAAGCAGAAATGGCGATGTCGCAAGTCCAAACAGGGCTCGTGTAAATCTCAAGGTTTCCACCTCCTTGGTTTGCAGATCCTTGAGCCAATGGAACCTCATAACATCTCGGTCTTCTTCCCGTATTCGTACTTGGAGAAAAGCTTGCTTCAAGTCACCTGCAAGGGCCACAGGATGAAAACGGTTCCGAACCAGTACACTCCAGAGGTGATTTTGTAATGGCGGACCAGTTTCCAAACACTCGTTGAGTGAGGGCGCACTTTCCTTCTCACGAGCCGATGCGTCGTATACTATGCGTACCTTGGTGCTCTCTGCTGTTTCGCGTATGATGGCCTTGTGAGGGATGTAGAACTCTTTTCCTTCGGGTGGATGATGCGCAGGCTCCACTATCCCTTCCGATAGCTGATCCTTGATTATTCTGTCGTATTCGTTCAGCATTGGTTGTCTTTCTAGTTTCCGAACTAAGGTTTTCAATCTCTGGAGACTTCCCGTCTTGTTGTTGGGTAGGTGAGGATGATTGGCCTTCCAGAGAAGACCTGTCTCATACCATCCCTCTGGACTTCTAACGAGCTGTTCCTTAAACTCTTCGTAGACGTTATCGTGGTGATCCTTAAGCTGGTCTTCTAGTCCGAGGACGTCCAGTTTACAAAGATTTTCATAGTCGGTAGTGGAAGTCTGGGTCAGGAACATGCTGGAAACATCTGGTTCTTTACCTGGTGATAGGATGGTCCATCCGAGGCGTGTCAGTTCTGCAATAGGCTCTCCAGGATTTCCGAGTTTGGGTGGGGTCTCTGTTTTGATCTTCGCATACTCACTTGTTCCAAGTATCATGTGAACCGGTAACTCTGCCTTCTCGTCGGTGTCGGCCATACTCACTCCATCTAGGTGTTTGTACGTGCTCAAGATGCTTCGGTAGTGAGGATTCTCAAGGTTGAGTAACACTCCACGGTTGACTTTAGTAACTTCTGCGTCGAGTTGAAAATCACCTTGGAGGCTGCTTATGGTAAGCTTGTACAACTCGATCACCTGGGTTGTTGATCCCATCATCATCTCGATCCTCCTACACTCTCTGCGTAAGGGTCGTTTTTGCAATCTGCTGAGCAGAGCCGCTGATGCATACGAGCTTCCGGCACCTGTGTCCAGAAGTGCACGGCATTGGATACCGTTTACGTTGACCACGACCACAGGGTACACAACGGATCCCTTTCCTGTTGCTGTCATCATTTTCTCATTGGAAGTCTTCTCGGAGTTGTTGGTGCATATTGACGTGTGGTGTCTCCTTCGGCAGTTTTGACAGGTTGCTTGGCTGCGGCACTCAGAGGCCTTGTGGTTGGGTCTGGTGCAATTGAAACAAAGTTGCTTTTGTGCCAGGTGCTGCTTCCGGTCGGACGGAGTGGTGATCTTGTCACAATTCAAAGATTTATGCTCAGCGCTCTCGCAATATGAACATGTCCGTGCTGCGACGGTTGTTTCTTGTTTTGCGTGGAAGCTTCGCGCTTTCTTGAATTTATCGGGTTGTTGCTGTGACAATTTTTCCTCCAATTTGGGTGGGTTCCTTTCCGTCCACTTCCGTAGCGCTTCGATTAGTTGTGGGAACGCCCACTCCTGCCAGTTGTCGTCGAGTCTAACTAAGTCTCCTCTAATCCCTTCTAGCTTGTCTAGTGTCATCCTTACATAACCTTTCACGTCTCCTAGCTTGCCTAGTGTTTCTAAGGCCTGTACATTCGCTAATAGCTTCTCGTAGAACTCGTAAATCTTGCCTGCATTGGATCCATGAATGACCGGAAGTGACATTAGCTCTGTGACGTAAGCGTTTATAATTTCACTCGTCTTTCCGAATCTGGTTTTGAGGATATTTTTCGCTCGTTCATATCCTTCTGAGTTGAAAGGTAGGCCGTCGACTAAACCTCTGATTTTGGGTTCGAGAAGCTCTTTTAGGTACGAGAATTTCGTAATTTGATTGACCTCTGTTTGATCGATTTCCGCTTCAAATTGATTCCAAAATCGCAGCCAATCACTAGTAGTTCCTTTGAACTTGGTGATGACAAGTTTGGGCAATTTAGCGTTGATGCGTTCCTTTGGCTGACTGCCGCTAGCTTCAGGTTTCAATTGTTTTTCGTATTTAAGCCTCTGTTCTAACTTGACTTGTTCAAATTTTAGCTCTTCCTCCCGTCTCCTGTCTCTTAACTGTTTAGCTGTCTCCTCTTCCACTTGCTTAGCTAATTCTGACTCTGTAGCTTTGATGTTTATTATCGTTTGTTCTATATTGATTACTGCGTTCTCAAATGACAACATGCGGTCTTCCAGCTCGTCGCTCCATGTTCTGATCGCATCTACATCATCTCCTTGCTGGAATTTTAACTCTTGAATTCTTACCTTCAGGTAATGAATCTCTTCGATCTTGCTTTGTATCGTTTTTAGCAGCCTTTCTATAGTTTTGATGTTACCTTTCTCGATCTGCTTCGGGACTCCCTCGTGTGTAAATTTGAGTAGTTCGATTTTCGCTGTTAGCGACTTCTCTAACTCTTCCATTGTTGCCATCTGAAGATCGAGGGTCCCTTCGTGGTCGCCACTTTTGTCGGAAATGGATTCGAACAATATTTATTCACGGTTTTAATGTTTTGTATTTCACAATCACAGTTGCTGTCACTCAGCTCGCGTATAGCTCACACACTGCTTTTACAACGATGTCACGCTCTCTCTTCTCTCAGTCTCCGATTACATCATGTATATGTTGTGGTTATTTGATCCCCACAGAACTTTAACCGGAAAAAGTGAAAATAAATGGTAAAAATAGCTGAAAAGAAACAGAAGGTTGGAGAAAAGGGAAGAGCCTACCTTGAAGAATGAAACGCTGGCGGACCAGTGGATGCGTGGTTAGCAAAATGTTGCTTATAGGCATATTCCTCGGTGAATATAGCTTGGCTATGATGTTAGCGAAACTATAAGAACAAGACGCTCAATGAGCGTTCACTCGGGCATTGTGAAAAGGAAAATGTCAGTTGTTCGAGGAAGTACTTGAAAATGAATGCCAGTTGGTTGAAGAACAAGGACAATGTCAGCTGCGCGAGGAGAGACCTGACAATGACTGACAGTTGCGTGACGAGGGAGACTATGTATATACATGTATGTGTCGAGTTCATTTGATTTGCCTTTGAGTTCATTTGATTACCTTTTGACTTTGAGTTCAATTGATTTGATTTTGATGAGTTTGTGTAAAGGCCCCCTCTCTAGCTTCAGATCCCGAAACGTCGAGTTTGGAATCGAGTTCGGGTTCGAGTTACGGTTCGAACGTCGAATAAAACAAGGACATCTTCTTCAATACAATATAATTTCTCTGACGTCATGACAATCAGTGACAGTTGAGTGACGAGGGAGACTATTAGTCCGGTGAGTACGAACATGATACGTCTTGAGGTTGCATAGGTCAGATGGTTCCGATAACGGCCTCGCGTTTGATTTAAAAAAAAAATATTTTAAGCGAGCTTCTAGTCCTTTTACCACTTCTAGTCATTGAACGATGAACTAGAATCCTGACCTTTTAATAGCTTGAAGATCTACAGCTGCTTTCAAAACTAAGATTCATAATCTACTTGAGTCCTGTGTCTCCTTTATCTTTTCAAATCTGCGGAGTAATCTTGAAACTCCGGATACGATTAAATACGTCGCATACTCGTCATTTTGAAGCCGAACAAAACTACTACTACTACTACTACCGAAATCCGCATTTTCTAACTCGGGCGGCCTGCGGCCTGGGCCCGAGTAAAAAGCCGGTGAAAAGAAACGCGTGACATAATTTAAAAGAAAAAAACGTCAAACCGTGACGTATACAGAAAGTAGAACGGAAAATAAATAAAAGAAAACGAAGGGGAATATGTTGCCAGGAAACTCAAGATAAAATGGCGACATCCTAGGAAAAAAAACAATACTACGGAGGGGGAGGTGGAGAGGACGAAGGGAGGATAAATTTAAACGGGAACCCTGTGTGTGGACGTGTGTACTGGAAAGGAGTAAACCAAAATGGCCGACCAAAGTACTGACAAGGGGAAAGAAGGAGTTACATGAAAGGATAAAAAGGTGAGGAAAGGAAGGCAAAACTACATGGAATAGTTATTTATTGAAAGCTAGACTGTTAACAATAGTGGGAGGGCCGTAAAAAAACATAAGATGATAAAAATTGGGGACCTAGCGAATATGTAATAATGTTGTTATTTAATTGTTCCATTGTAGATGATAGTGGTGAAGTTGACCAATGATGTACTATCCCAGTACTTTGTAGATACATTGTAAGATACGATGATAGAGTCTTGATAATAACCCCTGAACGAAAGCTGGAATCAACATTATATACTAAACCTACAGATAGCAGCATGTTACTACATTATACCTCACACCACCCCCGCCAGTGTAAGTCAGGCACTATATACAGCCAGGCTCTGAGATTTAGACGCATCATAACAGACAATAACAAACTATGTCAACAACTACTGCGACTGAAACTCATTTTACTTTCCAGGGGTTACCCTAACTCACTGATCAATCACAACTTCAGCAAAATCCTACACCTCACGCAGTTCCAATTACTTCATAATCCATCACACAAAGAAACTCACATACATAAACAGGTCTTGCCTTTCATTGTCCCATACCATCCTACACTACATTCCATTCCTTCCATACTCCATCACTTCTGGTTTCTAATCAGTAAGGATCCTGAACTTTCACGTATCTTCCCTCACTCTCCCACCACATCTCATTCCAACCTTAAAGACACACTAGTACACACACGTTTCACCTCTACTTCCAACACTCACATTCCTAACTGCTGAACCGTGTTCCCTCTCTCCTTGCTCTCCTTGGATGGCCTCCTGTAGTTTGATCTACATGTACCCCCATTATACTCAACCACTATCCCAGTTCTACATTGTACCACCGTCACTCCCTATATCCCAGATGTCATAGAATATGCTCGCATTTTGGATTCCTACTATGTATGGCTGACCTTCCTGATATATCTACCATGACTTATTTATTATACCGATTTACTTGATCACAACATCAAGTCAAACCAACCCATCTATGGCTTTTCAGGCACATTTATAAACACTTTACCATTCAACACAGAAGAAAGATGGTGTTTCATACTTCTTTACTTCAAGTTGTGCCTCTACATTAACATTATTCTACATATTTATACCGTCTACATGGGTTTTATGTCATCATTTGTACAATATATCAAGGACCTCATTTCTACTCATTATTACTACTGGATCAAATATGACTATTGTCTTCTACCATCAGCCACATTGTCTATATTCACGATATTTATTATCAAGACTCTATCATCGTATCTTACAATGTATCTACAAAGTACTGGGATAGTACATCATTGGTCAACTTCACCACTATCATCTACAATGGAACAATTAAATAACAACATTATTACATATTCGCTAGGTCCCCAATTTTTATCATCTTATGTTTTTTTACGGCCCTCCCACTATTGTTAACAGTCTAGCTTTCAATAAATAACTATTCCATGTAGTTTTGCCTTCCTTTCCTCACCTTTTTATCCTTTCATGTAACTCCTTCTTTCCCCTTGTCAGTACTTTGGTCGGCCATTTTGGTTTACTCCTTTCCAGTACACACGTCCACACACAGGGTTCCCGTTTAAATTTATCCCCCCTTCGTCCTCTCCACCTCCCCCTCCGTAGTATTGTTTTTTTTTCCTAGGATGTCGCCATTTTATCTTGAGTTTCCTGGCAACATATTCCCCTTCGTTTTCTTTTATTTATTTTCCGTTCTACTTTCTGTATACGTCACGGTTTGACGTTTTTTTCTTTTAAATTATGTCACGCGTTTCTTTTCACCGGCTTTTTCTTATAGTTTCGCTAACATCATAGCCAAGCTATATTCACCGAGGAATATGCCTATAAGCAACATTTTGCTAACCACGCATCCACTGGTCCGCCAGCGTTTCATTCTTCAAGGTAGGCTCTTCCCTTTTCTCCAACCTTCTGTTTCTTTTCAGCTATTTTTACCATTTATTTTCACTTTTTCCGGTTAAAGTTCAGGTTTTTGGCCTTACGTATGTTCACGAGTTAGCGTACATTGTAAGTCTCCCATTCATCCCACCCAACACTTATGTCCCTTGCACTATTGCATGAATTTATTTGGTAACCACGTGTAGGGTTAAGCTTCAAGGCCTTGAAGTATGAAACACGTTTGTCATCTACCATAATGACAACAGTTTAACGTCTTAACCCCTGATGAGTAATGTTAAACTGGGTTTACCAACCCTACCTCTAAATTCATGCTTCAGTGATCATATGAGCTCATATTCTACAGTCCCAATGAAGACCCTCTCCCTTTTATCCACAATTCCACCCCACATTATTTATCACTTATTCATTTACCCCAACAACAATAGAGTCCGATTACCTAATTCTCCTTTATCTATTAATTAGCTCTTGCAGTCTGGTTACTAGTTGTGCCACTGATTTGTCTAAAACTGATCAAATGAACAATTGTACTTTAAGTGAGTCTTATACAAACGCACGCTCTTCAAAACTTGAGATTTTTTGGAAGGTCCAAACCCTTGGAAATTCTTTGGAATGTCGAAACCCTTGGAAATTCTTTGAAGAGGTCCAAATTCTTGGCGGAAAATCTTTGGAAAGGTCCAAAACCTTGGAAATTCTTTGGAAAGGTCCAAAACCTTGGAAATTCTTTGGAAAGGTCCTTGGAAATGCAATTCCAACCAATTTCCAAACCTTGTTACATGTAATTATCATAGTCTTTTACAACTTGCAGTTCGCCAACAACGTACTTTTTATTTACGTTTTTAGGTGAGGTCTGGGATAGGGTATGGAAAATCGCATTGTTTGGTCTGGAATAGGGGCAGGATTTTGAGGTGTCCGCGGCACACCCACACTCCGGGAATATATCACGATTCCACGATAAATCCCAACACTTGGGAGAGAAGAAAGTGTACATGCAGTCAGTGAACGTTTATCTAGACTTACTAACTTCAGCCGGCCGGTCTCCTTCAGCAAAAATCCAGAATGCAAACCCGGCCTCTTTGATGCTTGCATGGACATCAATAGGGTAAATGTGGGCCATAAAAGTATTGGTATATATCGTAGAACCGTGATATTCACTCGTTGGTGGAGTGCTTAGAAAATTTGGAGAGGGGAGCTGGGGAGGGGTCTAACTCAGCGGTCTTTATTATCTTACATAGACAGACGCCTCGAGCGGGATTCGAACCCACGACACCCCGATATTTCATGACAGGTGCTCTACCCACTGAGCTACCGAGGCAACTACAGTGGTGTGGAGTTCAAATTAGCTCAAAGACGCTGATTTTAACCGAACATTTGCTCCCAGGCCTCACGGAACTGCATCACGCAGTCACAGTAGTCATATTAGTAAAGTACATTAATGGCTTAACTGCATCTGATCACGCATCACATAGACAGTGGCCGAAAAATCTGAAGTCGTGACGAAGCCAGTTACAACTCGTGACGAAAACAAATTGAAGTCGTGACGAAAAAATAGAAGTCGTGACGAAAAAATAGAAGTCGTGACAACTGAACAATAGTCGTGCCGAATAATATGAAGTAGTCTAGTGATTTCAATGGCACTTATGATCCACCGCATATGCATAATACTTTGATACATTGTGACTTATTTGGTTCACGGAACGGCTCATGCCGAAAACGCTTGACCCCTCCCCTCATAGTCGTACACGAGGCAGTACCTCGGGCATTCCTTACAGGAAGCCCGAGCGTAATTAGGGGAAAACCCTATACTTTCAGTGACCCCTGCTAAAGACATATGCATAGAAATGCTGCAGTGCAAATTGTTGAGAAAAAGATCTTCCCAATAAACCAACATGAAATAAAGGTGCCATTGTAAGTGACATATTGAAACGACACAAAATGAAATTGATCGACGGTCGATTACGTAAGAAATGAGTGAAATATCCAACGCAACGCGGAATATCGAACGTTATTATCCAACTATACATAGACGAGTAAAAATATCGCGCGAGTAGGACTGGAGCGAGTAAAAATATCGCGCGAGTAGGACTGGAGCGAGTAAAAACGATATTTTTACTCATCTATTTCGCGCGCGCTTTTATTTAAATATCCTTCACGGGAGGAGTGTATTTTTCGCATCACAAAAGGGTTGGATAATAAATAACTTATTTAACATTTTAGTGTGGAGTAAGGCTGGAAATTTTTACTCGTCTTTGTATTTTGTCTCGCCCTACGGGCTCGACAAAATACTGCAGACTCGTAAAAATATCCAGCCGTACTACACACTGAAATGTCAAATAAACTGTATTTATTCCACATGTACATACAGATTTGAGCTTCAGTGTTGTGCGCTTGACAGACTTGACTATCCGTATGCAAGTTATTTCAAAATCGTGTTCCAATCTTTGAAGGATCATTATGAAGACTATGAACGAATCGAGATTTACGCTAGCAAACGTGGCCTTGGATTCATAAGCTACTTTATGTGATTTGATGTGACTTTATGTGATATTTCTTACCTTGCATGAGTGCGGACTGATCTGGATCACAGATTTTGGACTTTTAAAAGAGTGTTGTTTAACCTGTTTGAAGAAAGAGAGGATCACTGTGCGAACAGTACCTTAGAAAAGATAGAGAAACAGTAACTGAAAAGCGAACGACCTCTCGCTGATCGATTCCTCGCAGCACATTCCGTTCCAATTGTGTTTAGCCAATCAAAAAAATGTATTCGTTATTCATGTTCACTTGTCAACGACTCGACACTCCCAGGCTCATGTTTCGTTGTTTACGGTGGATAGAACGTTGCAAAGTTTGGAAATGAATTCACGTACACGATTTACTAGTCTTCCTTGCAGTCGTGTTTTATAGTGTATTTGTATTGGTTAGAGTGTATTGCCCTGTCAAACTCTTTGATATTAAATTATTTCGCTGCAAGGCATTGTCACTGGTCTTTGGTTTGACCTGATTTCTGGCAACAAGCTCTGATTGGATAATTATGTGGAACGGAATGTAGCCATTTTCTTCAAAATGTAGGGAATTCCCCTAATCAATTACCAGGGGTTCCTATTTCACTCTCGGAATCTGAGAAGTTCGACTCGCGACTCGCCAGATCCCGAGAGTAAAATAGGAACCCCTGCCAGTAGTCTCCCTCGCAGCCGTGTTTAGTGTCGTCACGCAACGCTCTCTCCCCTTTATACACGGCTGCGACTACTTGGATGCTCCCCACTAAACACGGCTGCGAGGGAGACTACTGGGTTTAGGGATTGAATATTGATTAGTACCCTGGATGCCAGGGGTTCCTATTTTACTCTCGGGATGAGAGTCGCGAGTCGAACTTCTCAGATTCCGAGAGTGAAATAGGAACCCCATCCACAAGGGTAATTGATTAGGGGAATCCCTAGCCTGCGAATACAGCCGCTTTTTTACGCTCGCCACAGGGGTAAAAAAGCGGCTGTATTCGCAGGCTAGGGAATCCCCTACATTTTGAAGACCCCTGCTGAATATATCTGAATACTGAAATGCTGAAGTATTTGTAAAATACATCTTGAGCGGGTTCCCATACTGAAAATCGCTGATCACTGGTAGGCAAGGAAAATTCGAGACTGTCCAGAAGCGTACAGTTCGGCCATATGTACAACTGAACTAGACGCTCTAATATAACGTTGAAACAGCGTTCACTCGGGCTACTTTATAGCACTATTGAATGCACTGGGGATAAAATATATCATGATCAAATCAGAAAGGACGCCATTTTTTATTGATAGTAGTTATTTAGATGCTACTTCACTTCATCATCAACGGCAAGGTTAGAGCTCGTTGAGTTATCAACGAGTACCAAAAATTAAAAATCCTTAGATTTTAGCCAAAGAACTACATTAGGGAACTATAATTTCAGAAAATAGTGCTAAAACCTTGGACAGATTTAACCAAGCTAAATATGGACGTCGCAGCGTGACTTTTGAATTCATGTATCAAGTAGATTTTCTCTTCTATATTGACGATACTCGAGCATGCAGGTCTAAATATAGCCCAGAACTAAAGTTCAATTGTTAATGAACATATGTGATGCATTTATTTTGCACTACGTACACAGGGGCGGATCCAGGAATCTTTGAGAGGGGGAGGAGGGGGGACGGGGGACCGGGGGGGGGGGGGGGGGGGGATTGGTGGCCGGGGGGGAGGGGTGGCCGGGGGGGAGGGGTGGCTGTCCAAACGTATACTAAGCAAAACACCTGTGGCAAAACTAGATTCTAGGATAAAACAATCAATTGAACCTCGGGTATAACAGGGGGGTCCGGACTCCCCTTCCCTCCCCATGGATCCGCCACTGGACACATAATTCCGTGTATTAAGTTTCCAAACTGACAGCACGTTTCCAACACGTTTAGTATAAACATGAATTCCTTGCAAAAACGATTTCACGAACTCAGCAATAAAAGCGAACAATATAAACTTACGAGTTTTTGCTAAGCCACGAATATACTTTCAGACAGAAAAATTGCAAGCCGCAGTAGCCCGAGTAATAACATTGGTTTCACTTGACAGTGAAATATTTCTTCTCGGACAGATTGAAAACTATTTTTGAGGAAACCTCAGCTGCATGGGACGGTGTATCGGTGTATGGATAGACCGTGGAGTACACAGTGAAAAAATGACGTCATTTCCGGTTAGCATAGCTATCAATAAATGACTCAGAATACAAGAAATGTATGTAGCTAATTATACTCGATCGAATAAAATTACTACCGTAGAACGTTGAATAAAGTCACAAAATCGTGTCAGAACTTTTATTATATTGGGTGTTTATAGATTTCCATATTGTTGATAGCTTGGGCTACCTGTGTATCGATTGCAGACATTTCCAACATGGCGGCCGAAGTTGATGTTGAAAACGATGACAAAGATCGGTTATTACCTGAAGTATTCCCTGATAATTTACAGCCAAGAAAACAGGAGAGTAAATTACTGACCTATTTACAATGCTGTAAGTACGGAATCAAATAACAAACCGACAGTTCTGTTAAAAATCCATGCTTATGTGTGTCGTATTCGAGTGTTTACGTGGACGCGTATGAATTAAAGTAAACTTAAGTTTAAGTCTTACATGTAATAAGTTACATCCCATTCTACATCCATGTATTTTGCGCAATCAACAGAAAATACTTCTTCAAAGCAGATAAAAACTTCGAAATGGGATTATAATAAACAACATGAAATTCATTTAACTATAAAAACGAAAACAAAAATTTCATTTGAATGTTCCAATTTACTGGTTTAATATGCGTGACGTAACTTAGCTGTAAGCTTATTATACACTGAAAAGGTACAAAGCCAAAGTTCGATTTCTGGTACAAATCTTTGCAATTTCACATATCGCTAAAGCTTTTCAAGATGTTTGTCTGTTTAACATATTCCCAACACAAAGTACTAGTAAATGAGATGCTATGATTCTCATTACTTTTTATGCCTATAGGGTGTATCACCTGCCATATCTCATGATCAGGTGGTAATTTAATGCATGTTTTACAAGACACTATTAATATAGTTTATGGGAGTGGAACAGTATGGAACTGATATCAGATCAGATTACAGTTCAATACTGGATCAGTGACGTTCGCACTCACTCATACACTTTATACTTACAGTATACTTATCGAATTCATGAATATAATTAATGAGGGAAATACAATAGAAATCATAGGCGTAGCAGACATCTGTAAACCGGATACAGAATCGTCCTCATTTGCATTCAACTTTAACTTGGATTTTCTCGGCCAAACTGTTTCCTATTATCCTAATTATAGTAAAACATCCACTTATACATATACGTTGAACAGGCACTATTTATATATTGTATATTTATTTATTGTAAGTTATAGTCGAGCGTTTTTTACATGAGCCTCTGGCTCGGGAGATTGGGTAACCACTCCCTACGTTATCGACTTGAAATAAATTATTATTATTATTATTATTGGATTCAATGTCAGATACAATATTCACGGCTGAACTGTATGGTATTTATAATGGCTCGCCAATATTGTATCTATTACTTACAGTAAGATTAAATTTATACATTTAATAATCATCAATAGAAGATATATATCTTCAATGCCATCAGTCATGTTCGCACTCACTCATATACTTACATGTACTTACAGTAAGATGTAACTTAAATTTAGACATCTAATAATATCGTCAATTATAGAAGATATATTCAATGCCATATATATCTATGAATATCTAAATGTACTATTATTATCTTAAATGTGTTATTGCATGTGCATATTATTAATCTAATAAACTAATATTTGATTTTGTTCTTAGATTTTGTGACAATAGCAGCGATTCTTGGTACTGGCATCTTGGGCCTTCCTGTCAAACTTTCTAATTCAGGGTTTACATCTTTTGTAGTTGTCTTTGTACTTGGTTTCTTTGCACAGGTATAGAGTGAGATATAATGATATGCTTATACGCATCCTGTCCTAAAATCTGGGAAGCGACGAAATAATCAAACACGCCTCCCAAATACAAAGGAAATCGACAACGGAAAACATTGTGCAATCCAAAAAGCAATATATACTAATACACTGATTCCGAACATGGCAACCAATTTGAATAACCATTGTTCTTGACTGCATGACTAATAGCCTCTCATACAGGTGAGAATGCTTTTGTGTTTCCACATGAACACGAGGCTAGTCAGTGAAAGAACAATGGTTATTCAAATTCAGGTCGCCATGTTCGGAATCGGTGTATTGTTATTAAAATCAGCTAAGAGTGCTACATGTATATTGGAGATATTCCAACCCAAAAGCAATATTATTGTTATTAGAACATATAGTCAGAGTGCATGCTGTTGGAGATATTCCAACCCAAATGAAAAAGCGATGATTGAATCACTTTGTAGAGTTCAAAGGTTTACATGTACTAACAAGGATTTATTGTTCAAAGAACACAAAGATTCATGAAATTAAAGCTTACTTGGTTAAGACATTTTTAGGTATGCATGGGTGCACTCATAGTCTTCAGACCTGGATCCTGTTTTCCAAACATTTTGCTCAAAAACCTGGATTTCCGACGCTTTTAAATAACCTTTTTAGGTTATTTAAATGCATTGCTAAATGACTCCATTCTTTGTTGGAGCCAGTGGACACTTTTCCTGTTAGGGGTATCGAATGGTCAAGGCGAGACTTTGCTAGACTCCGAGACAATTAAGGCATATTTTTGCAAGCCCAAGACACTTTTTCACCAATTTCCTTTGTTTTTTAAAATTCAAGACTCGGATCTGAGATGGCTTTTTGTGAAAAAACGAGACTTCGAGACCCACGAAATTTGACTGAAATTTTGCAAGACTCTGACTTTATGTGGGGACCATTTGACACCCCTCCTGTTGTATGACTGTATGACACCATTACAGGACAACTACGATTGAATCAGGATTAATGACAGTTTTTTCTACGTTTCTATTTTAACCTCAGAACCAGGTCAATTAACATTGAAATAAAATTGCACAAAACCTGGATCTCAGACTGGGTCATCAGTTCCATAACTGTCAAGTGCTACCCTCATAAAATAAAGCCTGTTTATTACATGCTATGTTAATAATATTTAATAATAATAATGATAATAATAATAATAATAATAAATAAAAGTATTAATCCACTAGTGCTATTTTAGTATAAAATAATATATAAAATATGCCAAAATATGCCACTGACCGAACTTGTATGATCCAAGATGTAAAAATAAACAAATACTTTATAGATTCAAACTAACTTGCACTCATTTCATTTATGTTTTATTTCTTGATTGAAAGGTCTTAGTAATATCTTATTTATGTTTTATTTCTTGATTTAAAGGTCTTAGTAATATATTATTTATGTTTTATTTCTTGATTTAAAGGTCTTAGTAATATATTATTTATGTTTTATTTCTTGATTTAAAGGTCTTAGTAATATATTATTTATGTTTTATTTCTTGATTTAAAGGTCTTAGTAATATATTATTTATGTTTTATTTCTTGATTTAAAGGTCTTAGTAATATATTATTTATGTTTTATTTCTTGATTTAAAGGTCTTAGTAATATATTATTTATGTTTTATTTCTTGATTTAAAGGTCTTAGTAATATATTATTTATGTTTTATTTTCTTGATTTAAAGGTCTTAGTAATATATTATTTAGGTTTTATTTCTTGATTTAAAGGTCTTAGTAATATATTATTTATGTTTTATTTCTTGATTTAAAGGTCTTAGTAATATATTATTTATGTTTTATTTCTTGATTTAAAGGTCTTAGTAATATATTATTTTGTGGAGATTCTACAAAAAGCTGTTGTCATCAAACAAGATGAAGAAAAGAAAGATTCCATGGTAAGTCATTGACTATTCTTATAACAGCATGCAATGTTCCATTCAATCATGTACGTCCTATTCTTTCTTCCTGTGCAAACAGCTGTTATCAAGTGAAGGTGTCCCACTACAAACACTCACAGAAGAGAACGAAGATGATTCAGCTGATGACCAGGACAAAGAAGTAGAGATAAACAGAGAAGGTATTGGCATTGTGTGCTTATGTCAGCTCTATTTCTTTTTTATCGAATTCATGAATAATTAATGAAGAAAATACAATAGAAATCACTACCGTGGAGGACATCTGTAAATCTGATAAATCTGATAAATCTCATTTGCAAAGATTTTAAGTTGAATTTTCTTGGCCAAACGGCTTGACCTATCATCAAAGTCATAGTAAAATATCCAGTTATACATTGTTGGATTTGATAAGTAATATACAATATTCGCGTCCGATCTGTATGGAATTTAAAAACTCTTGTCGTAAATCCCATACAGATCAGCCACTCATAAATGGACACCCATGAGATCGACCTCATTGCAATATATACATGCTTTCTCCTAGAGAGAAAACATATATTTCTAATCTGCTACAGTAACTGACTGATCATGACTGACCAACTGACCGACCGACTGACTTACTGACTGACCGACTGACTAACTGACTGTCTGACAGACTGTCTGACCGACCGACTAACTGAGTGTCCAACTGACTGTCTGACTGACTGACTAACTGACAGACTGACTGACTGACCGACTGACTGAGTGTCCGACTGACTGACCGACCGATTTTCAGTTGGTAACTTTGTGCTCAATAACAATTGCATTGATGTTTATTGTTCTTAATAGAGAATGGACAAGTTAGATATCATGTCAGTGAGGACATCATCTCTGTGATGCACTATCCAAGCCTTCATTCTTTAGCACAGCAGTTCCTAGGCCCAGGCCTTCAGCAGATTTTTGAACTAGCAGTCCTTCTAATGTTGTGAGTATAATGTCATAAGATTGTAAAACTACAAGTACAAAAAATGTACTTATAAAATATTTTATGTACATTGTACACTGTCGCAAGTGTTGAGCCTTGGAAAGAGCCATGTGTATTAGCCACTTTAGAACGAGTGAAGGACTGGGAACGAGTTTTTAGAATTAATCTAATTAAGAAATGAACCCCATCACAAGAAAGAGCATATCACAATTAGCATTATTACAAAGTTTCAAAAGGTTTTGTTAGATATTAAACGAGTAACAACTTTCCAAAAACCGCAAGAATATGTTTAGTAGGGACGCTTGTACCGAGTAACCATACATTTCCTTGTAATTTTTGCAGTTTTTAAATGTCTGCAGTTCAGTTGCTACTTATCCAAACCCTATCAAACTCCTAGAACTTACTAATTCTGATAACTGATTAAAGATTAAAGATACAGCTATTTCAAACAAGACGCTCAATGAGCGTACACTCGGGCTTATGACAAGGACAATGTCAGTTGCGTGAGGAGGGACCTGACAATGACTGACAGTTGCGTGACGAGGGAGACTATGTATATATGTGTCGGTGAGCATAGATAAAAATCTCCGAATCGTATTTCCGTAGCACGTACTTGGAATGTCCAGTTGAGGTTCATATTCATGGTCAGACGGTTCTGATAACGTCTTTGGTTTCTTCGTTTAATATCGCAGAGGAAAGTCGAACTTCGTATCTTTGAAACATCCAGTTGATTCAGACTACGGTATGATGTGACAAAGCTCGACCAATCTGCTGTCTCTGCCTATACATTGAAAGATCTTGTTCGATTTATCTCGAAATCAGAAAGGAATTATCGATTAAAAATCAAAAGCTGCTTCTGTTAGATTTAAGATGTGACCTCAAGTGACCTCAAATACGTTTAAAGACGTACGACAGCGTACTCTTGAAGAGTTGGAGATCTTTATCTATGAGTCACCGACCGAAATAGTCTCCCTCGTCACTGAGCGTCTTCTTTTGTAACTAAGAACGTTTTGATTTCGATTGTATTTTTGCCGTTCACTGACCTGTTTTGAGCATGGAAATTCTGTTCTAAATAGCGCTACGCGGCGGTTCTAAAATTAGGTCACGTAATAGATGTATGACTCACACAAGGATCACACAACTGTAATCGTACTGAATTTTTCAAACGTGGAATAAAATAAACATCCATCGTGAGTTACTGAAAACTGAACTCGACTGGCTCGATTGTTTGCATGACTTCTGAACATATAGCTTTCTGTCAATAGATGTAGTTACATCGCTGGTCGTGAGTTTAATTATAACAAGAGCGAACTATTTGACCCATTTGAGCATAGAACAAGTATATAAATAGGCTATTAAAACTACTTTGGCATGATCCCAAATTTCGTACATTGACCTTGCTCGCCTTTGCTTTGATGAAGTTTTGAAGTACGATTTATACGATTTCTTTTCCTTCTGAATCTTTCAAACGTCGAATCAAATAAACATCCATCATTATATATCTGAGAAATGTGTTTCGTTTTACTGTCGAATACTTTTTAAACGGTTTTTCACGGCGCGTGACGACAGTCAGGCAGCAAGCAAAGCGAGATTAGCTATCAAAACAAAATCTACTGGAAAATCAAACCCTCGCTCTCTAGCTTCAGAGACATAATAATATAACATCCAGATGATTCAGACTATGATCTGGCGAAGCTCGACGAAGCTGCTAACGGGTTTTTAACGGCATGGCCTATAAAAAAAACTTTGCAAACGTGGAATGAAATAAACATCCATCATGAGTTACTGAAAATAGCTCGACTGGCTCGACTGTTTTCATGACTTCTGTACATATAGCTTTTTGTCAATAGATGTAGTTACATCGCTGGTCGTGAGTTTAATTATAAATACTCAAGGACATAGCTGTACACGTACTATTACAATTAGCAACAAACATGACAACATAGCGAGGTCATGATACTTTTTGAGTTCATTTCATTTGCTTTTCAATTCATTTTTTGATGAGTTCGAGTTCGTGGAACGGCGTCGTACAACAGCCGATAAAACACGGGCTTTAAACACGCTCATTTCACAGACAAAAGCATACGCCGATTCGTGTGGGCCCACTCTGAAAGATGTCGTTTCATTTATAACAAAAACAAACGCGCCTTAGCTTCATCGTCGAACGATCAACTAGAATCCTGACCTTTAATAGCTTGAAGATCTATGCTGAGAAATCTTGAAACTCGATACGATCAAATACATCGCATTCTTTCTTCATTCTTCGCATTTTTTCTTCATTCCGTGACCATGAGAAAAAAAATAAAAAAAATAACAAGAAAGCCCATTTTATAACTCGGGCTTCCTTCGGAAGGGCCCGAGTAAAAAGGTTGGTGAAGATTTTGTTGCATCTTGCATGTTGCATACCAAGCCCAAACTGCACTATGGGTGATGTGAATGGAGTCAGCGAAAGGTCACAACAATATGGACTCTGGGAATTTTCCCAAACTTTATCTTCACAATATGGAGCCGGCATATTTTCTTCTGTATTTGCATGCTGACATTATTTATATATGATCCACAATACATTTCGGGCTTGGTATGCAACATGCAAGATGCAAGATGCAACAAAACTGGCACCAACCTTTTTTGAAATAGCTGTATGCTCTTTCTTGTGATGGGGTTCATTTTTTAATTAGATTAATTCTTAAAACTCATTCCCAGTCGTCCACTCGTTTCTAAAGTGGCTAATGGAGAGGTCTGCTGGATGCCCTAATATGCCTTCATGGAAGTGGAAAGGATCGAATGACGAAGATGATGATGAAGACTGTTGCATTGTAATAATTTGTAGATGGTTGGTTATTATAGTAGATCATGGTTTTCATGTGTATCCCAATAACATGTATTATCATCATCATCATATATCATTGGCATCATCATATTATTATCCTAATCTTTATTATTCATCTTCATAATTATCATAATGAAATTATTTTAATCCATCCTTTGCATTTGTCCTCGTTCTCAGAAGAAAATATACTCAAATAATTTTTTGTCATTTCAAGTATAGCATTGAAATTTGTGCTTTGTGTAGATGTTTAATCTATTTTTATTTGTTTATTCCTAGTGTGTCATTGCTGATAAGTTATTCGTTGGCAGGAAGTCAAGCTTATGCTCAAGTGGGGAACTTTGAGTAAGTAAACTAAAGTAACAGGGATGATACTGCACCCCTTCTCGCCTCACTCCCCTCTCATCTTTTCACCTTGCCTCTCGCTTCAACTCTTCTCAACATAATTTTGCGAAGAAGTAGGGGCTGTTTTGCAGTCTACTGCACACTGACTATGGTTGAGCAGTCAAACATAGTACATACAATGCATATCTTGTAACTTTCTACTTCATTTGTAATAGATATAATATGAGCAGCGCGTGCTGAATGGGAATTAGAGCTTGTATTCTGAACATTCCCATACAGTATGGTTGTAAATACTGTATCGGACTTTATCATATCCACAGATGTATAAAATCATGTTCTACTATAATTTTCAAGACACCAGTAAGTTTGGCTGAGAAAATCAAAGTTTAAGTTTTGCAAATGAAGACGATTTTGTATCAGAAATACAAGTTCTGCCACGGTTGTGATTTCTTTTTTGTTTTCCGCATGAATTATTAATGAATATGATAAATATTGAATTTAACAAAACAACTTCTTTTAAAGCATATAAAGACGCATTGCGAAATTTTGTATATAATAATTATTCTAATACCTATGATATTGTATTTTCTATTAGATTATTGTACGTTATTCCAATATTTACCTGGATTTGCTCCTTCATCATCATTTTCCTCCAGTCGGGTGTTCAACCGTTCGTTTCTCTTCTAACTTTCTGCAAAGGGAGTCTGTTCACTGCTTGTGTAAGTATTCTTTACTCTAGGTTTGAGTTTAACAGGAGTAATAAAGCGATAAAAACCGGGATAAAAAGTCGCAAATATTTCTTCCAAAATGGCGGGGTTTCCTGTCAAATCGCGCGCGCGCGCAATGACACCGATTGACGCATGCGTAGTTCATTGGTGACCTTGAAATCTTATTTTCTTGTTTATTTAGTATATTGTTGTTTTCTTGTAGACTTTTCTTTATAATAGCTATATTTATAATGATTTAATCGTATCCACAATGACATAGTATTATGTGATAATAATATTCATGAAAAAAATTCTTAGTTGTTCGTGAATATTATTTGGAATCATTTGCACTAGCTCGTGTGTTTTTCAAAGAGATTTCCAAATTGAACTCGAAACCGTATTACCTATTATTATATTTTAGATGCTTTAGTAATTTTAAACTCGGCGGTTTTTTTACTTGTTTTATACTAGGTATTGGCCGCAATGTATGTTGGGTATTTCGTGAGTGGAGAGATCACAGAAGACGTAAGGTCGGCTGGGGAACCTTTTCTCCTTGGGACTGTGGCTATTGGTGTGTTTAAACTAGAGGCGTTTTCGTATGAGTGAGAAAGTTACGGTACCGTGCCATCTGTACGCTTTTTGATTGGTTCAGAAAGGAAGCCATTTGAGTGTCACGGTACCGTAGGTTTCCCACTCATACGAAAACGACTCTATATACAGTGTAACCTCTATATAACGGACCTCAAGAGAAATAATATGATTATGGTCTCTTGCGGACCTCTATTAAGCGGCCACCCTCTATTCAGCGACCACTTTTCAAGGTCCCGAATATTTTTTGTCAGTCAAGCTCTGTAAATTAGACCTTTATTAAACGGCCACCTCTATATAACGGCCACTTTCTAAAGTCCCGACGGTGGCCGTTATATAGAGGTTCCACTGTATTGCAATCTTAACTTCTTGTTGTTCAGTTGTTGTTGTTGTTGTTCAGTTGTTGTTGTTGTTGTTGTTCTAATGTACATCGTGTTGGCCTTCTCAGGTGGAGTCATCAATGTTATGCCAATGATATTCACAAAAATCCGTCTTCGAGTATCTCAGGTACGAACAATATCACTAGAAAAACGCACGCTCTTACACGAAATTTACACCATTTACACCACATTTACACGGAATTTACACGACATTTACATGACATTTACACGGAATTTTCACGGAATTTACACGGAATTTACATGACATTTACACGGAATTTACACGACATCTACACGGAATTTACACGACATTTACACGGAATTTTCACGGAATTTACACGACATTTACACGGAATTTACACGACATTTACACGGAATTTACACCGAATTTACACCGAATTTACACGGAATTTTCACGGAATTTACACGACATTTACACGGAATTTACACGGAATTTACATGACATTTACACGGAATTTACACGGAATTTACACGACATTTACACGGAATTTTCACGGAATTTACACGACATTTACACGGAATTTACACGACATTTACACGGAATTTACACGGAATTTACACGACATTTACACGGAATTTACACGACATTTACACGGAATTTACACGACATTTACACGGAATTTTCACGGAATTTACACGACATTTACACGGAATTTACACGACATTTACACGGAATTTACACGAAATTTACACGGAATTTACACGGAATTTTCACGGAATTTACACGACATTTACACGGAATTTACATGACATTTACACGGAATTTACACGACATTTACATGGAATTTACACGACATTTACACGGAATTTACACGACATTTACACGGAATTTACACGACACACGACATTTACACGAATTTACATGACATTTACACGGAATTTACACGACATTTACACGGAATTTTCACGGAATTTACACGACATTTACACGGAATTTACACGACATTTACACGGAATTTACACACAATTTACACCGAATTTACACCGAATTTACACGGAATTTTCACGGAATTTACACGACATTTACACGGAATTTTCACGGAATTTACACGACATTTACACGGAATTTACACGACATTTACACGGAATTTACACCGAATTTACACCGAATTTACACGGAATTTTCACGGAATTTACACGACATTTACACGGAATTTACACGGAATTTACATGACATTTACACGGAATTTACACGGAATTTACACGACATTTACATGGAATTTTCACGGAATTTACACGACATTTACACGGAATTTACACGACATTTACACGGAATTTACACGGAATTTACACGACATTTACATGGAATTTACACGACATTTACACGGAATTTACACGACATTTACACGGAATTTTCACGGAATTTACACGACATTTACACGGAATTTACACAACATTTACACGGAATTTACACCGAATTTACACGGAATTTACACGGAATTTTCACGGAATTTACACGACATTTACACGGAATTTACATGACATTTACACGGAATTTACACGACATTTACATGGAATTTACACGACATTTACACGGAATTTACACGACATTTACACGGAATTTACACGACATTTACACGGAATTTACATGACATTTACACGGAATTTACACGACATTTACACGGAATTTTCACGGAATTTACACGACATTTACACGGAATTTACACGACATTTACACGGAATTTACACACAATTTACACCGAATTTACACCGAATTTACACCGAATTTTCACGGAATTTACACGACATTTACACGGAATTTACACGCAATTTACATGACATTTACACGGAATTTACACGACATTTACATGGAATTTTCACGGAATTTACACGACATTTACACGGAATTTACACGACATTTACACGGAATTTACACGGAATTTACACGACATTTACATGGAATTTACACGGAATTTACACGACATTTACACGGAATTTACACGACATTTACACGGAATTTACACGACATTTACACGGAATTTACATGACATTTACACGGAATTTACACGACATTTACACGGAATTTTCACGGAATTTACACGACATTTACACGGAATTTACACGACATTTACACGGAATTTACACACAATTTACACCGAATTTACACCGAATTTACACCGAATTTTCACGGAATTTACACGACATTTACACGGAATTTAAACGGAATTTACATGACATTTACACGGAATTTACACGGAATTTACACGACATTTACATGGAATTTACACGGAATTTACACGACATTTACATGGAATTTACACGGAATTTACACGACATTTACACGGAATTTACACGGAATTTACACGACATTTACATGGAATTTTCACGGAATTTACACGACATTTACACTGAATTTACACGACATTTACACGGAATTTACACGGAATTTACACGGAATTTACACGACATTTACACGGAATTTACACGGAATTTACACGGAATTTACACGACATTTACACGGAATTTACACGACATTTACACGGAATTTACACGGAATTTACACGACATTTACACGACATTTACACGGAATTTTCACGGAATTTACACGACATTTACACGGAATTTACACGACATTTACACGGAATTTACACGACATTTACACGGAATTTACACGACATTTACACGGAATTTACACGACATTTACACGGAATTTACACGACATTTACACGGAATTTACACGGAATTTACCCAGAATTTACAGGAAACAGTTTACATGATCGGTCAATAGCGTGTGTTCTTTTCCAGTATATACACCTATTTCAAAAAACGTTGGCATCTGAAATCTGAATCTGTGACCTAAAAACACTCGTAGCCACACTATTCACCAACACAGGTCTTCGCCTATAGGTCGTGTAGGCATATTCCAGTAATTACAAGAAAGATCACAACTTATACCCACACTGAATAATAATAAGATTTTAGATTCAGATTTCAGATTCAGATTTCAGATGCCAACGTTTTTTTAAATAGGTGTATATATCACTGATGATCTGTCTTTGTAATTTAAAGGTTTTACGTTTTCGACAAGCGGTTATCGCTGGTCTGGTCACATGTACTATACTCAACATTTTATGGTGAGTCAATCAGTCGGACTGTCAATCAGTCAGTTAGTCGGTCAGTCTGATCAGTCAGTCAGTCAGTCGGACATGCAGTCAGTCGGTCAGTTAGTCAGTCAGTCAGTCAGACATACATACAGTCAGTCAGTCAGACATACAGTCAGTTAGTCAGTCGATCGGTCAGTCAGTGGGTCGGTCAGTTACTAGTCGGTCAGTCCGTCTTTCAGTACAGTAGGTCAGTCTGTCTCTGATTTTACGAGTGATATTTCACGCGTTGTCAAACACAGGTGTTACGCCGTGCTTGAAATCGTCCCACAAAAAGAATGTCAGCTCAGTTCACCAGTAATAAGTTCATTCATGCCATCTAACGCCACGGTAGAAGTACCCGCATTACATCGACGTGGATCTTGTTCCAAAAATGGCTCGCTGCAGTGGTGAGTATACAGTGCTTTGTTCTTTGACATTCGAGCGTTGGCCTGGGCTGCTTTATGGAGTTTTGGGTAGAGATGTGCCACTGAACTCATCAAAATCCTGACCCTGTTCCAGGCAGGAAAATGTCTACTTTTGAAACCCTGTTCAGACTAAATACTGTACAAAGATGCACTGTAGAGAAATCTGCGAAAATACCCAGACTAAAGCGCGATTTCTATATATACCCTGTTCCAGACTCAAATCTCCATGCTCCATAACGTTTATACAGGGGAGTACCCCTCCCTTCCCCCCTATGGGGAGAAGCCTACACAGCAGCACCTTTCGAAGGACGTGGACGGAATGAAATAGCCTTTGGACCGTCGTTGAAACCGTTAGCTATAGATCGCCCGCAATGTCTTCTGTATATCCATTGTGTGGCTTCCTGATTTAGGCTCGACTGTAACGCTAGTATTTTCGTTTCTAGGGCTGAAGCTAATGGAAAGATATCAACGATACCACTAACAGAGGTAAAGAATAATTCTAAATAACTCCACGTACCATCCCAGACTACTCAAACAACGGGATCCCTGTGCATTTGGCAGGGAGATGTTCGCCCAGACTTAGCAGTTACTTTTTGGGTTCCCTGTGTCTTCAGGAAGACCAGGAAACACGGTATCATGATATAGAGCCAGATTTCGTGTGCGAGAAGCCTGGGATGGGAACCTGTTACGATTTTTAGCAAAAATCTAATGATTCTTGTTGATTTGTTTAGATTCTCCAGAAACAATACACGGAGTTCACTTGGATCGCGTTACTCATTCAAATCTTTGTGATGATCAGCATTACAGTGTCATTTCTAACAATTGGAGCTGCACTTAGACACATGTGTAAGTAGTTGATATCTCTACCACCCACCCTACCCCTAAGCCTTATCCCTACCCTACCCCTTATCCTATCCCTAAGCCTATCCCTACCCTACCCCTTATCCTATCCCTAAGCCTATCCCTACCCCTACCCCCCTACCCCTTATCCTATCCCTACCCCTAAGTCCCCTACCCTATCCTATCCCCCTAACCCTACCCCTTATCCTATCCCTACCCCTAAGTCTATCCCTACCCTACCCCTTATCCTATCCCTAAGTCTATCCCTACCCTACCCCTTATCCTATCCCTAAGCCTATCCCTACCCTACCCCTAAGCCTTATCCTATCCCTACCCCTTATCCTATCCCTACCCTACCCCTTATCCTATCCCTACCCCTAAGTCTATCCCTACCCTACCCCTTATCCTATCCCTACCCCTAAGTCTATCCCTACCCTACCCCTTATCCTATCCCTAAGCCTATCCCTACCCTACCCCTAAGCCTTATCCTATCCCTACCCCTTATCCTATCCCTACCCTACCCCTTATCCTATCCCTACCCCTAAGTCTATCCCTACCCTACCCCTTATCCTATCCCTACCCCTAAGTCTATCCCTACCCTACCCCTTATCCTATCCCTAAGCCTATCCCTACCCTACCCCTAAGCCTTATCCTATCCCTACCCCTTATCCTATCCCTAAGCCTTATCCTATCCCTACCCCTTATCCTATCCCTACCCTACCCCTTATCCTATCCCTACCCCTACGGCGCAAGCACAAGAGGCGTTATTTCAATGTGAAAACGGGCCCGACGCAAGCACCAGCGCAAGCACAAGAGGCCTTATGTCACTGTGAAAATGGGCCTGACGCAAGCATAAGCACAAGCACAAGAGGCGTTATTTCACTGTGAAAATAGGCCTGACGCAAGCATAAGCACAAGCACAAGAGGCGTTATTTCACTGTGAAAATAGGCCTGACCCAAGCATAAGCACAAGCACAAGAGGCGTTATTTCACTGTGAAAATAGGCCTGACGCAAGCATAAGCACAAGCACAAGAGGCGTTATTTCACTGTGAAAACGGGCCTGACTCGAGTACCAGCAGAAGGATCAAATTGTGCTTCCGCATTGCTTGTGTCGGCAGTGAAAAACAGGTATTGGCAAACCGGAATGACAAGCTTAATCAAGCCTACCCAGAAATCCCTGCAGGCTGAAGCATAGTCCCGCATCTACCTTAGTTTGTGTTTATCTCATGATTAGGGTTTTATTACTGTCCTGGAGAATGCCACTTCGTTGATCATGAATCTAGAATCTGCCATCGTCGTCATGGTTATGCTACACAGGGCGCATGCGCGTAAATATAGGTATGTATGACGTCATAGATTAATACCATTCAACCACCGAATTTTCTAATGTTGAACCAGCTACCACTATAGAAATATCGTCAGTACTAGTGCTTTGTTGAAGGCCCTTGCTCTCTCTCCCTTGCACACCCCCCCCCCAATACATCGAGACACTAATAATCCACGAGTTAGCATAGGAGGTATATCAATCCACGAGTTACGTACGAGAATTGTCAATCCACGGGACATTGAGTGTACTAGACAACTAATCCACGAGTTAACATAGAAGGTATATCAATCCACGAGTTAACATACGAGGAATGTCGCACCACGAGTTAACGTACGAGAATTGTCAATCCACGAGTTCGCTTTAGCATCTCTGATAACTTTGTAAAGAATATCTCATCCGGGGATTTCGTCACGCAACGCAGAGTAGCGTTGCGTGAAATCCCCGACGGCTGCAAATGGGCCCTGCAAATGAGACTAATGCTCCGTTTACACGGTACTGAACGAATTTTTAACCGTTCAAAAAATTGTGCGTTCATTTAGGCGTTCCCTTAACACGGAACTGCGGTATCCGGACAAACATTCTATACAAAATGTTATACAATTAAAGAGACGGTTCCGTGTAAACGGTGTGTAGTGGTCAACTTTTTGAACGGTTAAAAATTCGTCCGGTACCGTGTCCAGGGGGCCTAAGTCCAACACTTAGAGTCGTCACGGTCACGCAAGTGGCAGTGATGACCAGATAAAAACGACAGCAAAGGATACTAGATTTTCAGTAGTTTTGTACTATTTTAAGATGTGTTTAAAAGAAGATGATAAATATATGTATATTATTTATTGAGATACCAATAAAGGCTCGTTACAAAAAGATTACTTGTTGATTGCGTGATAACTGGTATTGCTTGACGTCAATAGAAGACGTCATTTCTGGTCTCGAGAGGAATTTTCATCAGCTGAATTGCACCTTTTCAATAGAATACTCTCTGCTTGATAGCACATGGAGGGCAGTGTTTGCCCCTCAGCCGAAGGTAAATAATGAGATCCAAGGACGCTTAACAGCTGATTGATAGAGTACAATCACTTAAACCGAGTCATACTATTGTTTTCTATTTTTTCTAACTATTTTCTTTTTTCTTCTTCTATTTTTCTATTTTCTATTGCACGGTTTTAGTGTCTAGTCAGTCTACCAAGTGCCTTATCTGTGTCAGTGAGTATTTTTGATTACGTAGTTATATTTATATTATTTGAATGAAGCTTATATTTGCATCACATGGATATTGAACACTCGGTTCCAAGATGGCCGCCATTAAAGCTTTGACATTACTTGTGAGTTGTGAATGTCTGGGTAGTCTTGCCATCCACACAGCAAATCTGCCACGACATTTAGTCTGTCTTGACCCCATAGTATGGCTCCATCATTGACCTGATAGCTGGGTACTCCACACACTCCACTGTCAATAGCCCTAATCAATGGAAATAATTAATATTTTTATGCCATTTGTATTATTTTATATCTGTATATCGATGGGCAATCTTTGCTGATCAAAGATTTAGATTTCTATTTTAGTACAGCGGATGCCCGTTACAGATTGAAAATCCTCGACGACATTGTTTTCAGTGCAGTGAAAACACTAGCCTGCGTGGCCGGCCCCTCCCCCTCCTCCTCTCCCAATCCCTCTCCCAATGATTCTAACCTTTGTGTGTTGGCTCGTAGCTTGTCTTTGATGTCCTGTCTCTGAGTCTCTTGAATTAGTTGGTCTGCATGAAATCCAGCATCGGTCAGCACTTCTCTTAAAACCTGAAATTATTGCCGAGAGAAGGGAGGAAAGCGAGGAGTTAGGAAGGAAGGAAAGGACGACGATATAACTGGTCAGCGTACACAAGATGAAACTACGCGCATACTACACGCATACTCCACGCAGACTACACTCAGACTCCACTCAGACTCCACTCAGACTCCACTCAGACTCCACTCAGACTCCACTCAGACTCCACGCAGACTCCACGCAGACTCCACGCAGACTACACTCAGACTACACTCAGACTACACTCAGACTACACGCAGACTCCACTCAGACTCCACTCAGACTCCACTCAGACTCCACTCAGACTCCACTCAGACTCCACTCAGACTCCACTCAGACTCCACGCAGACTACACTCAGACTACACTCAGACTACACGCAGACTACACTCAGACTACACTCAGACTACACTCCACTCAGACTCCACTCAGACTCAGACTCCACTCAGACTCACACTCAGACTCCACTCAGACTCCACTCAGACTCCACTCAGACTCCACTCAGACTACACTCAGACTACACTCAGACTACACTCAGACTACTACACTCAGACTACACTCAGACTCCACTCAGACTCCACTCAGACTACACTCAGACTACACTCAGACTCCACTCAGACTACACTCAGACTCCACTCAGAGACTCCACTCCACTCAGACTCCACTCAGACTACACTCAGACTACACTCAGACTACTCCACTCAGACTCCACTCAGACTCACTCAGACTACACTCAGACTACACTCACTCAGACTACACTCAGACTACACTCAGACTCCACTCAGACTCCACTCAGACTCCACTCAGACTCCACTCAGACTACACTCAGACTACTCAGACTCACAGACTCAGACTACTCACTCAGACTCCACTCAGACTCCACTCAGACTACACTCAGACTACACTCAGACTACACTCAGACTACACTCAGACTCCACTCAGACTCCACTCAGACTCCACTCAGACTACACTCAGACTACACTCAGACTACACTCAGACTACACTCAGACTACACTCAGACTACACTCAGACTACACTCAGACTCACTCAGACTCCACTCAGACTACACTCAGACTACACTCAGACTCACTCAGACTACACTCAGACTCCACTCAGACTCCACTCAGACACTCAGACTACACTCAGACTACACTCAGACTACACTCAGACTACACTCAGACTCCACTCAGACTCCACTCAGACTACACTCAGACTCACTCAGACTAGACTACACTCAGACTACACTCAGACTACACTCAGACTCAGACTACACTCAGACTACACTCAGACTACACTCAGACTACACTCAGACTACTCAGACTACACTCAGAATCCACTCAGAATCCACTCAGACTCCACTCAGACTCCACTCAGACTACACTCAGACTCAGACTCAGACTCCACTCAGACTCAGACTCCACACTCAGACTCAGACTCCACTCAGACTCCACTCAGACTCCACTCAGACTACAGCTCAGACTCCACTCAGACTCCACTCAGACTCCACTCAGACTCCACTCAGACTCCACTCAGACTCCACTCAGACTCCACTCAGACTCCACTCAGACTCACTCAGACTCCACTCAGACTCCACTCAGACTACACTCAGACTCAGACTCACTCAGACTCCACGCAGACTCCACGCAGACTACACTCAGACTCCACTCAGACTCCACTCAGACTACACTCAGACTACACTCAGACTACACTCAGACTCCACTCAGACTCCACTCAGACTCCACTCAGACTACACTCAGACTACACTCAGACTACACTCAGACTACACTCAGACTACACTCAGACTACATTCAGACTACTACTCAGACTCAGACTACACTCAGACTACACTCAGACTACACTCAGACTCCACTCAGACTCACTCAGACTCCACTCAGACTCAGACTCAGACTCACTCAGACTACACTCAGACTCCACTCAGACTCCACTCAGACTCCACTCAGACTCCACTCAGACTCCACTCAGACTCCACTCAGACTCCACTCAGACTCCACTCAGACTCCACTCAGACTCCACTCAGACTCAGACTCCACTCAGACTCCACTCAGACTCCACTCAGACTCCACTCAGACTCCACTCAGACTCCACTCAGACTCCACTCAGACTCCACTCAGACTCCTCCTCAGACTCCACTCAGACTCCACTCAGACTCCACTCAGACTCCACTCAGACTCCACTCAGACTCCACTCAGACTCCACTCAGACTCCACTCAGACTCCACTCAGACTCCACTCAGACTACACTCAGACTCCACTCAGACTCCACTCAGACTACACTCAGACTCAGACTCCACGCAGACTACATTCAGACTCCACGCAGACTCCACGCGAACTCCACGAAGACTACACTCAGACTACACTCAGACTCCATGCAGACTACACTCAGACTCCACGCAGACTACACTCAGACTACACGCATATTCCACGCAGACTACACTCAGACTCCACGTAGACTCCACGCAGACTCCACTCAGACTCCACTCAGACTCCACTCAGACTCCACGCAGATTTTAATCTTTATTTCAAGACTCCACGCAAAACAATGTTAACATACATTGTACTTCTAAGCAGTACTGTACTTACGTCTCCATCACCGATATTCTTATCGTCACGCCAAGCTGCTTCGACTACGACAAAAAGGGCAAAGGGTGAATTATGGGTTCCTGTCACATTTTACACAGATTGCTTTGCAAGTTGCAAGGTTGCTAGCGAAATTCTTCCAAAGGTCGGTAACAGCCCCAAGAGTTTTTGCAACCAAAAACTCGCCTCAGTCTCCTACTCCTTTCAAAGGGAAATAGAGACACTGTCACCACATTCTCCAGGTTCTTATCGCCGAGGGGGACTTGGCTCAAATTGGCCCCCGATGAGGTCGTTACTGTCTATCCTGGTCAATATACCAACAGGAAGCTCAGAGAGGAACGACGACATAGAGGCATGCATAGAAGACTAGCTTGGTAAGGGATATCCTGTCGCCATGTGGTACGTGGTACTTACAGATTGTTTGTCGTAGTCTATCATCACCATTCACTAAAGCAACCCTTGAAGGAAGAACAGTTCTGAGAGGAAAAGTCGAAGTCCACTGGAATTGAATCCCTCTGTACTTCACCCAGTCTTTAAGGTCTTGCATGCCATAATTACGCTTCGCTTCACTCACAGCCAGCATAGGAAGCTGCAATCGAAAAGAAAAACACTGGAAAACAGAGCTCTTGATAACTAGAAAAAAGGCGCAAGTCATTGAACCACAATCCTTTGCGTGCGCAAAACGAATGCCCGGATGACCCAAGGTTGAACATATGAATATAGTTATGATGAAGGGCTATGCCCGAAACGTCTGTAAAAATACAATTGACACTTAAAATAATTTTGTTTTACCATTGTTTTATCTGAATATAGTTATGTTGGTCTTTGTCCAAAATGACTTCATTTTAGACGTAACTGGTGTTGCTGCAGCACAAGTCGACATGTGATATTTGCGTCAACATAAAGTAATTGGCCTGTACACACAATAATGCAGAAGACAGTAGCTTGGGCTTCCTGTGGTATATATGTATAATTATGATGAGTTGGCTTGAGTTCGGGTTGACGCAAGGACAGCTTATTTTTTAAACAGGTGCATGTCGTTATACTCTGTATGGTAACATACCATGGGAGTCCCAATGCTCTTGAATAACACACCAACCAAGATGGGAACCCATTCAACATCTACCTGAACGGGAAAGACACTCTCTAGCAACTTGGGAATCTGTTCAGAGAGAAAAATAATAAATGTTCACTTATTAGAACTATTTATATAAATAAAAAGGGAACGATGGGAGGGAGGGAGGAAGGGAGGGAGGGAGGGAGGAAGGGAGGAGGGAGGGAGGAAGGGAGGAGGGAGGGAGGAAGGGAGGAGGGGAGGAGGGGAGGAGGGGAGGAGGGGAGGAGGGGAGGAGGGGAGGAGGGGAGGAAGGGAGGATGGGAAGAGAGGAAGAGAGAAGGATTAAAAAATCGCTAACCAACGTGACACAAGTGTACAGGTGCTGGTATACCTTCATTTACATCATCAGTTGGCAATTTCCATGGGAATCAAGAGTAAAGGGACAGTGTATGTTAACAATCGACTGTACATAGAGTGATTCCAATAAACCTGGGCACTACTAATTAGCTGTCAGTGTTTATTAGATGCAAAGGAACAAAAGAAAACAAAAGAGTGAGTGTCTAATAGTGTGCATTGGTGTAGTTAGTAATGCCCAGGTTTATTGGAATCACTCTATGTTACTGCTTACAAACATGAACAAATGAAGGTCCAAACCTGAGTTGATCCAACGTAGGCCCAAGGGCTTGCAAAATCATAGTAGATGGTGAGTTTAGCTTTTTGGGGTGAAGATGGTGGATGAACTAAGCGTTGTTCAGCTGCCATAGGGTTCCCTAGTTCCATCTCAAGAAAATGAAGATGATCTACACCATAATACAATCGGTTGTTGACCCAGAAACTAATCAAATAAAAGGGAAGCAAAATCACTACATGTACTTGTCATCAATCCATCCCATTCTTCACTCCATTCATTCATTCATCCATCCAACCATTCATTCATTCATCTATACATCAATTCAACCATTCATTCATCATGAATCCATCCATGCATTTTTTATTCATTCAATCAATCCATCCTCTGTCCATCCATCAATCTATTCTTCTATTAATTCATCCATCCATCTATTCAATCAATCATCCATCCATGCAAGCTTTCATTAATCCATCCACCCATTGAATCATCCATTGACTCATCTATTATTCCATCTATTCGACCATCCATCCAATTATCCATCCATCTATTCATCCATCCATCCAATTATCCATCCAATTCCATTTTAATCCATCCATTCACCCAATCATTCATCCATCTATTCAACCATCCATCCATCTATTCATCCATCTGGTCATCCATCTGGTCATCCATCTATTCATCCATCTATTCATCCATTCCATCTATTCATCCATCCATCTATTTATCCATCTATTCATCCATTCATAGATAGATAGATAGATAGATAGATAGATAGATAGATAGATAGATAGATAGATAGATAGATAGATAGATAGATAGATAGATAGATAGATAGATAGATAGATAGATAGATAGATAGATAGATAGATAGATAGATAGATAGATAGATAGATAGATAGATAGATAGATAGATAGATAGATAGATAGATAGATAGATAGATAAATTTTATTTCCACACGGTGGTTCTATCAGTACAAACTATTCATCCATCTATTCATCCATCTATTCATCCATCTATTCATCCATCTATTCATCCATCTATTCATCCATTCATCCATATATTCATCCATCTATTCATCCATCTATTCATCCATCTATTCATCCATCTACCCATCCATCTATTCATCCATCTATTCACCCATCTACCCATCCATCTATTCATCCATCTATTCATCCATCTATTCATCCATCTATTAATCCATCTATTCATCCATCTATTCATCCATCTATTCCTCCATCTACCCATCCATCTATTCATCCATCTACCCATCCATCTATTCATCCATCTACCCATCCATCTATTCATCCATCTATTCATCCATTCGTCCATCTATTCATCCATCTATTCATCCATCTATTCATCCATCTATCCATCCATCTATTCATCCATCTATTCATCCATCTGGTCATCCATCCATCCATCTATTCATCCATCTATTCATCCATCTGGTCATCCATCCATCCATTAGTTCATCCATCTATTCATCCATCTGGTCATCCATCCATCCATTAGTTCATCCATCTATTCATCCATCTGGTCATCCATCCATCCATCTATTCATCCATCTATTCATCCATCTACTCATCCATCTATTCATCCATCTGGTCATCCATCTATTCATCCATCTGGTCATCCATCCATCTATTCATCCATCTATTCATCCATCTATTCATCCATCTACTCATCCATCTATTCATCCATCTGGTCATCCATCTATTCATCCATCTGGTCATCCATCCATCCATCTATTCATCCATCTATTCATCCATCTACTCATCCATCTATTCATCCATCTGGTCATCCATCCATCCATTAGTTCATACCTTGGGACACCAAATGCTCCTCTGCCCAGAGCTTCTTGGACATTCTTCCACAGAACTTCTTTACCAATTCCAGTGATTACCTGGTCAATATTGACATTCCAACCAACAGATGATATCGCTTCTTCTAACACGTCAAGCCTTGCAATATCTGAAACATTTCATTTGCATTGTATTATTTGTGTCTCAGCAATGATGATGATGATGATGAAATGAATGATTGACATGAATGATGATGATGATGACAAAATGAAGGTTATGATGGACTAAATGGTTACAAACCTTTGTCATGAACAAAGAATGCTCTATACAACCAATGCGTCAGGTCTACACAAGTCTTTGTAGAATGCTGAGACGCTGCAGCAAGCAGTCTCATACAGTTGAGAGAGTTTCTTGGAAATTGCGAGGGGCTGATGGCTTCAACATTGTTACGATACATTGCTCGCCGTAGGTCTACAAAAGAAGTAAAACAACCATTCAAATCCTGTGCATCCAACAAGAAATGTTCAATTAAGGACAGGTGACCATGTCCCTCCCTCAACCATTCAGGGTCATACATACATGCAACCCAAATTCCATTTGGGGGGAGGGGTGGGGGTTTAGTACTTAGCAAAAGTTATTTGGCACTTTTTTTGTATGGTTCTTTCATTATTTTATTTTTACTTTTCCATTTTGCTAGGAGGGATGGCTGCCCCCCTGCCCGCTGCGTCTGTGCTGTGTATGGCCCTGTCATTGTAAGCACCCATCAATTAATGTCCATTAAAATAGTAGATGGTGAACCATGCAGTTACAAATGATAGCTCCGAACAGTCAGTCTGTGCCATGTCTATTATTTGACATAAATATGGGTGGTGGCTATAAGTACTGCGAGAAGGGATATTAATGACTCAATTATTGCATTGCTGCTGGCCTACTGAGACAGTAATAAAATAGATTTAGCAAACACGACGTGACCTGAAAGACGACGGCATGCGCACTGACGTTTCAAAATGACAGTTGACGTTGTTCAAATCGTAAAGATGTGAAGATTGCTGTTTTGCCATTGTGAACTTGCTGTCGCAACGTTGTCACTGTAATCACACAATGTAATTACAATGACAGAGTGTGGTATATTCGTCATCTCTCATCCTGTTTTCACGTCACATCATGCTTGCTAAGGGTGCGTTCGATTGACCTTATTCCGGAATAGGAATACTTGGAATATTTCAATTGAGTCTTTTCCAATTCTGGAATAAGCGGAATATATTCCAAACATTCTGCTCATCATAGCAGAATGCTTGGAATATTCCGGAATAATGACATCATCCTTCTGCCCCAGAATCTGGAATTATTCCTATTACGGAATAAGGTCAATCGAACGCACCCTAAATCTACCTAATATTGCCCTGTATCATTATGAAATATCTTGGTAAATATTCACCAATAATCACTTCGCCTTTGGCGAATAATATGTTACATATTTATGTACATGTACCTTGCCCAATTATCTTCAGCTTTGCAGGAGAGTTGGATTCCAGCATTGAATGGTTGCCATCTCCTGTAGTGCCTTTGTATAGGCCACCTAAAGATAATCATAATTTGATTCACCTATGCCCACACTCTTTTCGTAAGAAGATTTCTACTGTGTGTTATTGTAGAAGAATTATAGTCATTTTCATATGAGTTGGAACTAGTTACGGTACGGTTCATGCCGTGTGGTGACAATACCGTGCTGTGCCGTGTCCAAGCATTCTGATTGGTTGAGCAATGATTTTGTGCACTGTGTTTGGTTGAATACAATGTCTTCAATTCCGTACCATAGATGTCCCACTCATATGAAAACAACTCAATAGAATTGAAAGGGTCTGTGCAAGAACAGTGTTACAAGTGACTTGTGATCAGAATGCAAAATCTCCTTTGGAAGTCCAAGATTTTAGAGGAGAGTTTAGTATTTGATCAGTGATCACACTGTGATTGCAATTGTAAATATTTCTGTACTGTAGTTTATTAATATTTTGTTTTCAGATGATACAGTAAGTGAAACACTAATGTGTAAAGGTGTGAAAGAAAGGAAGACTAGAAACAGAAGATGGAAACATTACAAACAAATAATATTAAAATAAACAAATAAAATAACACAGACAAAATAATACAATAAACAATAACTTTATCAACAAACTAATACCGATACAATGAAAGAAATGAGAGAAGCAAAAAAGACAGAGATAGACAGTACAACAGGGTTATAATTAGAAAGAATGAATGGAAGGAAGGAAGGAAGGAAGGAAGGAAGGAAGGAAGGAAGGAAGGAAGGAAGGAAGGAAGGAAGGAAGGAAGGAAGGAAGGAAGGAAGGAAGGAAGAGAAAGTATTAAAGATAAATGTCGAAAAGAGCTGAGCAAGTGCAAAAAACTTATCACGCGATCATTTTGAATTTCTTGCTGCATCATACCAGACTATCCCTCCAGCTGCTCATATTTAAATGGTATATTGCAAGCGTTTACTTTGAAGAATATCTTTGTAAATGTAAGTCACTTCTATTCTATTTTTTCTTACCCAGTAGAACTGGTCTCCAAACAAGTTGAGACTCTAGCCGCCTCGCAAAGCGTTCTATCAACCTGCTAGCCACGTAGGCGAACGGACAGACTATATCGTAATAGAATATGAACTCTTTCATGGCTTTAAAAGCTGGAGTTTTCTCAGTATTATCACATAAAAACGCTTCTTTCTCTTCAACTACGCCGCCATCTTGGAAAATGGTGCGATGAGAGGGCCCTGGGGATGAGGTCGGAGTTCGTTCACATGACTAATTTGCATAATATTTTCTATTTTTAGTAATTCTATTGTTTGAAGGTGACGTAAGAGAATATTTTCTATTTTTAGTAATTCTATTGTTTGAAGGTGACGTAAGAGTATTAAACTCACAAGCAAACAAACATATCAATAAACACCGATAAGGAATGTACAATGGCTGTAGAATGATGCTGTCATTGTAAAGGAATGTAAGTTATCATGACATGTAATAATCCTCTGTTTTGTAGCGTAATCCTCAAATAGACAAGTAGCTCGGTGTAGGTAAGAGAGGCGTTTGGATGACCTATTGTCATTCAATGATATCCTGTCACTAGAAGGGTTTTAAACCATTTACATTCGAACTTTTTTTTAATCGGAATCTTGGAAAAGTGCCATTTACGTTATTGATTGCTGCAGAAGTGGGTATAGGCGGCTTCGTTTGTTTACACTTAACCCAATCCGGTCCGATGTTGACCACAATTCCTACGAGGCATTGGACTTGTAAATGATGCTAGCAACCTTGTACGTCATTTTGAAGTTCATTTGAGCTGCAGTCAGTACTCCAACATGAAAAGCGCCACTGACCTTCCTCGTTCAAGGCTTACACAGAACGATATTCCCCGTTGGTTGAGCTATCTAATCGTGCTCGCCGTGAGTGCTGCAGTGCCTCTTTCGCTTGCCTACTATTCAAGCACTTACTTAACCAGCGAGTCGGGGTTTGCGGATGGAGGAGATATGTATTCGCACATCACCGAGGCATTGCATCTCAAGGAACAGTTAGAGTGCGGCGAGACGGATCTATGGTACAGTGGCGTTACGCTAGGCTATCCCATGTTCATGGCCTATCAGCCTCTCCCCTGTTTAGTAGCTGCTACAGTCATGATCGCTGTGCAAAGGTGGGTCACGACTCTTTTAATCCATTTTATTTTGTCATATTTTTCTATTCTTTTTTTTTTCTATGTAGGCGCGCGCATCAACAGCTACCATTTGACTGCCCGCGTTTATAAGTGGTTCGGAAACGTCGGGCTTATTAAGTTTAAAGTTTGTGCAGATATTCACTACCTAACATAAAAGGGGCGTGTGACTGGAGTAAGATCTGTTCTTGCTCTAGAATCGAACACGCTACGATCGTGGGCGTCAAACAGGCATTTCTCACTTGTCGGTCGAACGCCCGATAACAAAAATTAGAAAAAAATTGAACATTTTCTACATATCTCAGTTATTTGCCCGCTGTCCAGATCTTCTGGAAGACTTGAAATGAAGCTTCATACGCAATGTACGATAAAACTGAGAGAGTGGCGCTTCGTCAGGTTAACTTCTCCCGTAAGCAGCACTTTACCAAACCTAGTCCATGAAAATCCTATTCTTCCAAGGGATTTTCAGGTACATGCATGTAGCAAGAGAGAAGACGATTTTAAATGAGGTTCAAAGCAATGTACTTCAGTATTGCGTGCAAACCGAGTATTAACAGAAAGTAATCATCTGACAATAACACGTTTGATCATTGTGAAGGTTGTCATATGTATTTGCGCTATTGTAAACATCGTTATCCCAGGAGAATATTGAACGCGCACGTCACGGAGCTATAATTTGAACGAAGGGATACAGTAAACATCAGGTAGTCATTAATTGCCATTATTTATACTACGTCATTGGGACGCAATGTACGTTGAGAACTGCCTGGCTATAGTGTTTCTTCGTGTGTCATATCGTTGAACTAGAATTCCAATGATTTAAAAGTTCAGTTTGCAAGCTATTCCACTGATTGATTTTAACGCTGCGCTGGACGCGTTACGAAGCGTTCGTAGTGTTTAAAGTTCGGGAAGTAGCGTTTTGCAAGTACAGTCTGTATTACAAGCCTAAATAGCCGAAGTGACAACTCTAGTATGTATCGCTTTGCACATCAATTCAGTTCAACTTCTCAGAATTCAGACGTTCATTCTAATTGCGTAAAACTCTCTTGACAGCAAAATTTGACTGCATTTAATAAAGGATAACTATTATACGGATAGGTAAACGACCAAATGTTGTGACTCCGTAATTATATTAGTCTCCCTCGCATCCGTTCTTAGTTCTAAGAACGGATGCGAGGGAGACTATAATTATATAGACTGCTGCTAAAATCAGCCGAGTTTCGTGGCATGTTCGCAGAGCCATTTACCCGCTCATCATCCTTTCCCGGAAACACGAAAAACATCAAAGGTTTAATACTGAAAACAAATAAACCTTCTGCTTTAGTAGAATATTCTTATGAATCTATGTCCTTCCACGCAACGAGTGCGAGGAAGCATAACTCTGCTTTGAACTAGGCGACGCAAGCATAAGCGCAAACACAAGAGGCCTTGTGTCAATGTGAAAACGGGCCTGACGCAAGCATAAGAGCAAACACAAGAGGCCTTGTTTCGTGTGACTGAAACGGGCCTGACGCAAGCATAAGCGCAAACACAAGAGGCCTTGTGTCGTGTGAAAACGGGCCTGACGCAAGCATAAGAGCAAACAAGCACAAACGTTTTGCATTTCTTGTGCTTGCGGATATGCTTGCGTGGGATCCTTTTTTTCGTGACACAAGTTCTTGTGCTTGCGCTTGTGCTGTTAATGTGGCTGCTTGCGTCAAACGGCCAGGCGTTAATCAAGATAAAGTATTTCATTTCATTTCAGTAAAGTGAAGTGTCGGCGTAGCCAGTAACTAGCTATACATTTGACAATCTAACTATCTAACTTAGTATGTTTTTCTCGATCGATGCTTTTTCCATCTTGCTTGTATCTTGATTCGTTCGAGGGGCTTGGAGAGCAGAGTCTGAAAAACAGTGGATTGATAAGTTTGTTACGAGCCTCTGCCGGTACAACTCAAATCAGAAACATGTTTTCTGTCAGGTAATAATTAATAATAATGACTTTATTTCAGTGTCAATGTATTTAGTTTATACAACTAATTGGGGACACTATAATAAATAATATAATATATATAATACAGCAATATGCAGAAATTCTGATCCATTTGACAAAAATGCATATATATCAAAAACCTACTTAAAATTATGGGATGGCTATGCTGATATTTTTTTCTAGTTGTCTGCCAGCGAGGCTTTATGAAAAAAATATCATGGAAGCTATCCCATGGTTTTATGTAGGTCTTTGCCTTTTAGTCAAAAGGATCAGAATTTCTGCATATTGCTGTATAAATAGGCATATAAATAGGAAACTAGTACTAATTCATTAATGAATTAGCTTAGCCGCCGTTTGCCTATCAATGATGACTACCAACAACCGGTTATTTAGAATTTTGTGAAGGTAGAATTGTATCGACTTCGAACAAACTTTGCTCTTGAATCTACCAGCCAGTTGCAACTCAAATAGGAAGTGAATAATTGGTACTTTATGACCATGCAGTCCAACACGGCTACACTGTATAACAAGTGCTAGAAAAATTTCAATCCCAAACAGTGTGTGGAATCAAGCATTGGAATCAAGGCTTTGTACTTCAGTCCAGCACGACTAAACCAATGCCTAGAAAGATTTTAGCCCCCAAATTGGCGAGCACACACCGTGTAGTGAACATGTTGGCTTTCACCGAGCGACAAGCATAAGCACAAGCGCAAGAGGCCTTGTGTCACTGTGAAAACGGGCCTGACGCAAGCATAAGTGCAAGCACAAGAGGCCTTGTGTCAATGTGAAAACGGGCCCGACGCAAGCATTAGCACAAGCACAAATGCAAACACAAGAGACATTGTGTCACTGTGAAAACGGGCCTGACGCAAGTATAAGCACAAGCACAAGAGACATTGTGTCACTGTGAAAACGGGCCCGACGCAAGCATAAGCACAAGCACAAGAGACATTGTGTCACTGTGAAAACGGGCCTGACGCAAGTATAAGCACAAGCACAAGAGACCTTGTGTCAATGTGAAAACGGGTCCGACGCAAGCATAAGTACAACCCGGCAAGCGCTAACACAGGCCCGTTTTCATATTGACACAGTCCTAGGCCTCTTGGCGCAAGCATAAGAACAAGGATCAAAATGTCTCCTTTGTCTTGTGCTTGCGCTTATGCTTCTCACGTGCATGTAAAAACCAACGATCTTCGCGTTCGTGATGCCGAATGACAAAAACTACCGGCGACGACCGACGCTTGAACTAACCGAACCTGGAAGCAATTTCTCCTCCATTTTCTCTGAAAATGTTTTCATAGCAAAGATAAATCGCTCATCATCGACATTGGAATGAACAAGGAGATTTGCTCTGTTTCGTTCGTGTAATTCCATAGGTATAGACTTTATTTAGTACCAGAAGTTTGCATACAATTCCCTTGTTCAACTTTAGACCCGCTTCGTCGGGTGAAACAGATATTAGCTTTGAACTTGAAGGCATATTCTAACCGCCCCACCCAAGGTTGTGCTTGGCAATTCTCCCAGATATCTGTGGTTCAAACACCAAGAATGATTTGAAGTTCAAGGACAGCGATTGCGGTTAGATCAGGAAGGAAAGCGGTTGTCTCAAGATCGCCCTTCAATGGGTACCGGTGATTGGAGCCCATACAGGACCACCCTTAAAGCACCCCCTTGAAGACGGTCTCTTCGAAGGCAGAAAATGGAACTGGAAACTTTTGAGAACTGAATTTGATATGAGTGCATTTATTCCAGTTAGCGTATTCTGGCAGCCTGTTGTAGTGAAATAAAGGCCGTTTGTTGTACTCGATTCGGCATGCTGCCCTGTGACATTGGCGTCCTTCCTTGATCGACCACATCGAAGGTTTCCTCAATAGAACCACAGTACCTGGTATTCAGTTCGGACTGGAGTTGATTTTAGAGAGCTCTCTTATCTGAAGCAGAAGCGATTTATCATGTATCGCGGTAACTCATAGAAGAGAATACGTAGAGGATGCGCGCGCATAGTGTAGTCTTGCGGCAACCCTGCGTATTCATCCTACAAAATATTTATGAAATATTTTCATTTTCTTAATTATTTTATTCGAACCGTATGACGTTTACGTATGACCATGCGTTTACGTATCAAGGTTGTTGTGTATACATACAGAGTCTTTGGTTTAGATATTACGAGCATGCGTATACCGCGGCGTTCCTTACGTAAACGTAAAACCATGCATACTTTCGTTTCATACAGATACTTCACATTCTAGCATATACTCATACTCCGACGAGTATGAGTATGAGTATGAGTAAGTGTATGAGTGTGAGTATGAGTGTGAGTGTGTGTGAGTATGAGTATGAGTGTGAGTATGAGTGTGAGTGTGAGTGTGAGTATGAGTATGAGTATGAGTGTGAGTGTGAGTATGAGTATGAGTAAGTGTATGAGTGTGAGTATGAGTGTGAGTGTGTGTGAGTATGAGTATGAGTGTGAGTGTGAGTATGAGTATGAGTGTGAGTGTGAGAGTATGAGTGTGAGTATGAGTGTGAGTGTGAGTATGAGTATGCTCGAAACGTCAGCAAAGTTAAGTACTCTTTTTTTACGGTGTCATAGATTTCCTTTAACCATTGAATTTATTATACACCGACGCAGCCCATACATACTCGCTAGTTTACATTAAAATACTCATTCCTTACGTAAAATCTTTCTTCATGACATGAACACGTAATATATAAGGTACACGTAAGTCAATCGCTAATTAATAAAAAAGAGCAACGTTTCGTGCTATATAACGGAATGTGGACAGGAGAACTTGACGGATGAAGACGTTTCGCGACGGTTAAAGTTCAAGGAGGACATATAAGAAGTCGTTTAAACTTCGTATTTTAGGAGCGCGGATTTATTTTTGGGCTACATTTGTTTTGGGAAACACGTTTCCCTTGAACTTTAACCGTCGCGAAACTTCTTCCGTCAAGTTCTCCTCAGTCCATCGTAACGTTGATATTGTCGTTGTAGGGGGGAGGGGGTAATGCAATTTGACCGTAAGTTTATGGGGAGGGGAGGGGTGTGGGGGAGGGGAGGGGTGTAAAACTATACTAGAACGATAGGCGGTAGGTAAAATGTTTTGAATTCATAATCAAACCTAACATAAAATCTCAACGAAAACTACAATAAAATGGGAGAATGGTCTGAGTGGATTGGGTGTGAAGAAATGCTGGTTTAGACTGCAATAGAACGGCCACCCCGCTAATACGGACATTTTTTCCTGCCCCATCACATTGGTGTCCCTATTAACGGGGTTTGACCATATCAGTTTTAAATTATTTGGAGATCGTCGTACCGATTTACGTAAGGCACGACCACAAAACTACGTCACCGTGAACTCGCAACGCGTCAATTACAGGGGAGGATCCAGGAATATTTGAGAGAGAGAGAGAGAGAGGGGGGGAAGGGGGGGGGGGGGGGGGGTCCAAACGTATACTAAGCAAAACCTGTTGGACCTTTTCACGACCAATCAATTGAACCTCGGGTATGACAGGGGGTCTGGAATCCCCCCCCCCCCCCCCCCCCCCCCGACCCTCCCCTTGGATCCGCCAAAGGAGTGAATTATACATGAACCCGTGAAATACAAACGCTCGTGTTGTCGTACCCCGGGGGGGGGGGGGGGGGGGGGGGGGGGGGGGGGGTACTTGACCCATGTTTAGGTATAGGGGTGCCGCTGAGGGTTTGAAACCCTGACCCTGTTTAGGACCAAAAAAAACTAAAATACATACCCTGTTTAGGACAACCACCTCTATTCTAGGACCCTGTTAATTTAGACACAATTTTAACGCGTTTAATTGGCAATTGCAATAAATTATTATCTTGGATCTCGGATGGCTAAATACCGAATAAAACCATATTTAACGACCACAATCGTGCATAGCCATACCCTGTTTAGGACAGACTCACATAAAATTATATACCCTGTTCAGGGCAGAGGCCAAAAACCATACCCTGTCCAGCGGCACGTCCCCGTACAGCCCATATATGGGAGTCCCCCCCCCCCCCCCCCCGGTATGGCATGCCGATTGTTTCAATAATACTTCTTTGTAATATATAAAACTTATGTTGCCTAGTGTAATACTTTTGTGCAAATATATCAAACTTGCCTCACTCAAAATAAAACTTTTGCCTACATTTAATACTTTTGTGCAAATATATAAAACTTGCCTCACTCAAAATAAAACTTTTGCCTACATTTAATACTTTTGTGCAAATATATAAAACTTGTCTCACTCAAAATAAAACTTTTGCCTACATTTAATACTTTTGTGAAAATATATAAAACTTGTCTCACTCAAAATAAAACTTTTGCCTACATTTAATACTTTTGTGCAAATATATCAAACTTGCCTCACTCAAAATAAAACTTTTGCCTACATTTAATACTTTTGTGCAAATCTATATAAAACTTGCCTCACTCAAAATAAAACTTTTGCCTACATTTAATACTTTTGTGCAAATATATAAAAAAATAAAACTTTTGCCTGCAAAATATAAAACTTTTGCCTGCATTTAATACTTTTGTGCAAATATATAAAACTTGCCTCACTCAAAATAAAACTTTTGCCTACATTTAATACTTTTGTGCAAATATATAAAACTTGCCTCACTCAAAATAAAACTTTTGCCTACATTTAATACTTTTGTGCAAATATATAAAACTTGCCTCACTCAAAATAAAACTTTTGCCTACATTTAATACTTTTGTGCAAATATATAAAACTTGCCTCACTCAAAATAAAACTTTTGCCTACATTTAATACTTTTGTGCAAATATATAAAACTTGCCTCACTCAAAATAAAACTTTTGCCTACATTTAATACTTTTGTGCAAATATATAAAACTTGTCTCACTCAAAATAAAACTTTTGCCTACATTTAATACTTTTGTGCAAATATATATAAACTTGCCTCACTCAAAATAAAACTTTTGCCTACATTTAATACTTTTGTGCAAATATATAAAACTTGTCTCACTCAAAATAAAACTTTTGCCTACATTTAATACTTTTGTGCAAATATATCAAACTTGTCTGATATTTATAAAACTTGTTTTGCTTTAATTACGTAAAACGTTTTGCTTTTACAGACTTCTTGTCGATATATAAAAATCCATATGCACGACTTTCTTTAATCAATGACATTATGTAATACTTATATGCAAATATTTAAAAACTTGTTCGCAAATATAATACTTCTTTCCTCAAATAAAACTTGTTGCGCAATATTATCCTTGGGATCCAGGCTACCGCGGTCAAATCCATCATGGCGGACGGTACTGAAGTAATTCACCGATTGGCCCCTAGCGCTCACGTGGTGTACTTCATGTTGCTGTCACCAAAATGTTCGTACATTTTCCGTGAATTGCCGCCCAAACACACTAACTTTTGTACAGTTTATCGACTCGATTTAGTTTTTCGATTCTCTAAATATTAGCAAAACTATTTTAACTAAGGTTGATAAACGAGATTTAGTTCATATTTAGAGAATCGAACATCTAAATCGAGTCGATAAACTGTACAAAAGTTAGTGCGTTTTTACGGCAATTCACGGAAAATGTACGAACATTTTGGTGACAGTAACATGAAGTACACCACGTGAGCTCTAGGGGCCAATCGGTGAATTCGTAACCAGTTCCGAAGATTTTTGTCTGATCTTCGACCTCCATATGAACAGCTTCGAGAAAACGTTTTTACGGACTATTTACAGGTGGCCGATGAAATGTATAGTATTCAGTCTCAAGCTACTTGTTTCGTGTGCTATTTTATCGAGTTTTTGAGTCGCACAATTATGGTGTCGACGAATTTATGAGTTTATTGCAGGAACTAATCAAAATCTACGAAGATTTCGCTGCAAGGTACCAAGAGAGGTGTCAGTACCTTCAAGAACGGGAAAGCGATCAAAGCTTTCAATGTCAGACGACGTCTTTAAATAATAGAGTTAGATCACGTGGTAGGCCACGTTTTGTGGTCTCCCGAAAGAACAGATTCAATCTTTATAAATATATAGCTCCTCCCTGATTTTGCCACGAGGAACGGTGTCGGTGGTGATGTTGCATGGGGTTGGGCAAAAGGATGACATCTTTTATAACAGGTACGGATGGATTCGGCTTCCTATTGTACGGTTTCTGTCGGTTTTTTCTTCCACTTCCAATCAGTTGACTTGGAGAGGTCCCAGATTGAGAGCTGCAGGCGTTTGGCCTTCCTCTTCCTCTGGTACTGGGGAAAAGTTGACGTAAACTACCATTTACATCTTGATTTACACCTTCATCTTCGTTTTCCTTTCCTCCTCCAGAGTTCTTGTTTAAGGAATCCACAAGCGAGGTCAATCTTCTGATTACATCGTCATGCGATTGACCGTATATACGAGTGCGCCATTTTATTTTGCTTGGAGAATTCCCTCCGAATTAAAAATACCACGTGACTTTGATGGATTTGACCGCGGTAGCCTGGATCCCAAGGATAATATTGCGCAACAAGTTTTATTTGAGGAAAGAAGTATTATATTTGCGAACAAGTTTTAAATATTTGCATATAAGTATTACATAATGTCATTGATTAAAGAAAGTCGTGCATATGGATTTTTATATATCGACAAGAGGTCTGTAAAAGCAAAACGTTTTACGTAAAGCAAAACAAGTTTGATAAATATCAGACAAGTTTTATATATTTGCACAAAAGTATTAAATGTAGGCAAAAGTTTTATTTTGAGTGAGGCAAGTTTTATATATTTGCACAAAAGTATTAAATGTAGGCAAAAGTTTTATTTTGAGTGAGACAAGTTTTATATATTTGCACAAAAGTATTAAATGTAGGCAAAAGTTTTATTTTGAGTGAGACAAGTTTTATATATTTGCACAAAAGTATTAAAATGTAGGCAACAGAAGTTTTATATATTACAAAGAAGTATTATTGAAACAATCGGCATGCCATACCCGAATGTCGTACGTGGTCGTAGGGTTAACTCAAAACCTATTTACAAGTTCAGCCGCGTTATCATTGTTATACCTCAAGATCAAGCATCCGTTTTAGATCAATGTCAGGCTTTGATCTTCACAGTGAATCAATGTTGTCGTGTTTCGTGCTCGCGGTCGGCGCGATTCAACTCCAGCTCGCCGGATACCACACATGACGTATAAACAATATCTGGCGGAGATATATTGAACCGATCTGGAATCCACTAGTAGTAAACGCGGCACTCAAGCATCGTGTATCAGTACCGAAGCATTAGTCACGCAGTCTCGGTTAGTTAAACGGTATCCTAATCGCCAAATACCTTAATCATTTCCTTTTCAAAACATCCAAAGTTGAGTAGTTAATGCCCTCAGTTTAGATAACAATCTCTAGCTCAACGCGTGGGCCATTATGTACAGGGCCCGCAGAGCAAGGAGTAAAACTCAAGTATGTTAAGGCCTGGGTCAGGAGAAAAATCGATAAAATTACTGATTTTCGTTTTTGAACGTGGTAACTCAACCAAATATTACGAAATTTGGCACATTGATGGAATGTATCGCGAGAAGTAATCTTAACTGTGTTGTGGAGATTAGGGTGATCACGTGATCACATGACGTCATTATAATATGTCAAAATTCGTTTTCACTCGGGGGTTACGAGTTTCATACATAAGGGATTGACGATGTTTCTAAATTAACCCAATTATCTAGCTCTACGACTCTACGATTAGACAATTGGAAATTATATTTTATTTACGGAGATATTTGCACATATATGCTAAAATAGGTCACGTGACAAAAGTCTTCCATTAATATCTCTTTTCCTGACGGGAAAGTACAAACTGTCTAAGCGCTACGTTATTCAGCATTATAAGCTAAGTTCATTTTGATATTAAACATTTTCCACCTTACAAAATTCAGGACCCCATTTAAGGATTAGTGATTCTTTAGTCTATGACGTCATCAATCACGTGACCAGCACAAAATCTGAACCAAAATTTTAAAAATATTAAAATCAACAAAAATATTTGTAATATTTGTGATGATTTATTTGGTCTAGTACCGCGGTCACGTACTGTACATTGTATCAGTTAAGAGGACAATGTGCAAGGTCAACCACATGCTGACTTGTTGATTGTTGTGCTTTATGGGCTTTAGGAATGAACGAGCGAACGAATGAATGAATGAATGAATGAACGAACGAACGAATGAGTGAATGGATGAACGAGCGAATGAATGGATGAACGAGCGAACGAATGAGTGAACGAATGAATGAACGAGCGAACGAATGAGTGAATGAATGAACGAGCGAACGAATGAATGAACGAGCGAACGAACGAATGAATGAACGAGCGAACGAATGAACGAGCGAACGAATGAATGAACGAGCGAACGAATGAACGAGCGAACGAATGAATGAACGAGCGAACAAATGAACGAGCGAACGAATGAATGAACGAATGAACGAACGAATGAGTGAATGGATGAACGAGCGAATGAATGGATGAACGAGCGAACGAATGAGTGAACGAATGAATGAACGAGCGAACGAATGAGTGAGTGAATGAATGAACGAGCGAACGAATGAATGAACGAGCGAACGAATGAACGAGCGAACGAATGAATGAACGAGCGAACGAATGAATGAACGAGCGAGCGAACGAATGAATGAACGAGCGAACGAATGAATGAACGAGCGAACGAATGAACGAGCGAACGAATGAATGAACGAGCGAACGAATGAGTGAATGAATGAACGAGCGAACGAATGAGTGAATGAATGAACGAGCGAACGAACGAATGAATGAACGAGCGAACGAATGAGTGAATGGACGAATGGATGAATGGAGTGAATGGATGAACGAATTAACGAAGACATTGAAATGAATGAACGAACGAATATATATAAATAATAATAATATATAGTAATAATTATAATAATAATAATAATAATAATAATAATAATTAAAAAATGAATGAATGAACGAACCATGCAATGAATGATTGAATGAATTTAAAAAAACTACTTTTGCAGATAGATCATCATTATTAGCAGCAAAGCAATAGTTCCAGCCCATACATTGCGTTGCCGCAAACAAATACCTGGCTCGATTGCAGTTGATTCTTAATAGCTTCAACTCTGTTATGTCACTGACAGATACATCAATCCACTGCGCGCATTCCGTTGGCTGTTCGTTGCTCTACTCACTGCCATGCCCTGGTCTTGGTACTTCTGTGCTCGACAAACAGGAATGACTCGTCTTCAGTCATCGTTGGTCACCCTGTGTTTGTTCTCGTTACGTAGCTGGATTGACTTTGGCCTTGAGCTGACGGCATTTCGAGACTATGGCTTATACACGCAAGCATATGGAATGTTAATGCTGCCTTTAGCAGGTACGTAATCGGTTGAATCTATAAAGTACAGAAACAAGATGGCGGTTGTGAATTTTACCACAATCCTTTGCGAACCTGAATGTTCCCCGTCTTTGTTCACAAGTAAAGATTTCATTGTTTTTCAGTTGGTTCCTCGTACAAATACATCCTTTATGGCGAAGGATCAGTAGATATTGCCGCTGTAGCTGTCACCCTCAATCTGCTGTCTCATTCTCTTTTTGGCATTTACGTCATGATATTCACAGTTACCATGGTAACGTCTCTGACTCTAGTCCAACTAGCATTCGATAGGAGTACCCAAGGGCTCATTGTCGCCTGTGGTCGTGCCATGGAGGTGCATGGCAAAGCATTGGTTGTCTGTGGTTGGTGGCTCGTACCGACGCTCTGTTGTTACCAGTACGTAGGGGGTCTCCCCTGGAAATATGAGGTCGTGAACCCACATTCCATCAGCATTGTACTACGTAAACTCCTGTCTGGGGAGGTGTATGATTATGGTCGAGGTGTCCCATACGTTACTATGGGGACCCTTGTTGGTATTTTTTGTATCTTCATTGGACACATCCCCCACTCCTCTGAAGTAGAAATCGCAGCATTATTGGAGGCACCTCACCCCTCTGAAGTAGGAAATGTACCAATGGAGACACCCCACCCCTCTAAGGTAGAAAACTCACCAATGGAGTCATGCACAACTCGTAGAAGACACATTTTCTGTACGTGGTTGGCACTTTCGTTCATCGTTTCGTTGGCTTTATTTCTTGGTCGAGGGACATTTGGTGCATTGTACGACGCAATTCCTTTCCATGGAGAACTGGAGTCCCTTCGCTACTTGAATACTCTACACTTCCTTGGATTACTACTGTTTGGTGTAGGCACGTCTGTCGCTCTGATTTACGTTTGCAGATTTCTCGCTAGAATTTCAGGCTATACCATCAACCAGCTGGTTGTCATGGTGATGTTGCTAGGTGTACCTGTTTGCCTTAGCAACCAGTCTCAAAGGATAGCCAGTCACTTGACTGTGTCAGAAATGAGCGAGGATTTAAGGAGTAGTATGCAACTGCTGAAGGAACATCCCATCATGGGGCGTCTCTATGGCAACAAGCACTTCGGTAGGTATTTGATATGTTAACTTTTACTCGGGCTTCCTGTGGAATGCCCGAGTTATAAAATGCCGATTCTCAGTTTCTTCGCTCCGTCGCAAATCGTCAACGCCTCTACAGCGCATGCGCTTTGTAAATTTGCTGTACTCGATTAACGAGGGCTCGTTCAAGTTTTCATTTGCAACGCAAGCACAAGTGAGAAGGATCGAAAATCTTCCATGGTTACGCTACTGACGAGCAAACGTTTCCAATACCCAGCATTTTAAAATGTTCGCCCAACATTGTTGACAGTTGTTGGTGGTAGTGTGCAAACGGATCCACGACTTCAATTGCTGTGCTCGTTTCAACGATCACAAAACAAAACAAATGTTGGCCGACAACACCCAACAGGGTGTGCAAACATTCTACCCTGCGAGCAGAGGGAATTTTCTCTGGGCTAAAGTCTTCAAAAGAGAAAAAGAAAAGAAAAAAGGAGTACAGGAAAAGACCTCTGCTAGCAGGGTACAAACATTCCCGACATGTTGGATGTTGTTGAGAACGTTTGCAGTCGATCTTTATGATGCTTTTACCGACAATCCTTTAATAAGCGCTCCCGGCCTCTAATAAGCGCCCGCCCGATTTTTGCCGAAATTTGAAATTAGCGCCCACCTCTAATATATATATATTACATACATGTAAATAAGATTCGGAAAATACTTAAAAAAATACTTTCATAATTAATTAAAATAAAATAAAACCATGAACGGCACAAGTGCCTGCTGACTATTATGCCTTGCATCGCTAGAGTAGTAAATTATTTTGTTTTCCTGCGGCTTTTTAAACTTCATTTATCAATACCATTGCTTTTCCCGAGCAGTTAGAAATAAACAAATGTTTGGAATACGATTTGAGGCTAGGCGGCCTGTGTATCAGTGTTGCGGATGTTTTCGCTATTCAAATTGTTCACCAAATATGGAAGTTGAAATTGTCTTTGTCAGCTATAGTGACTGACAATATTTTGTTTTTTTTTTTTTTTTTGTTTTTGTTTTTTGTTTTTTTTGTTTTTGTTTTTTTGTTTTTTGTTTTTTTCAATCAACGTTTATTTTCGTTACTAGAATATTACATTTTCTTTTTTGTATATGATAATAATAATGATACGTGCATGATATTTTACAATACAATATAGTCTAATATAGCTAGGTTATTTATTACAATGGATTTGAGCTAAAGTATTTAATTATTTTCTCCCATTTAGATGTAAATTGTTTAACTGTTCTAGATTCTACAGCAATGCAATTTTTTACAGTCAGTTTTTGCTTGAGTAAGACTAGAAATAAGTTGAATGATTTTTGTTCATAGTGTACAGAGTACAAGAAATATTTACTTAGTAGAATTAAATAGTTAAACACAATAAATTGATCTTTTAAATTAATGAAGCCATAAATGATATTTTTACATTCAAGTGTAGGAGCTGAATGTTTAAACACCTGGGAATACCATGTTTTCAATTCAGACCAGAAATAGACGGCAGCAGGACATTCAACAAAAATATGCAATATACTATGAGGTGAAGATGTATTACAAACAAGACAATTAGGAGAGTCAGTTATTTTCATCTTGTACAATAGGTTATTTGTGCATAATACGTTATGTATTATCTTGTATTGAAATACAATAAGTTTTGTTTCTTTAGTAATCTTAAAGGGTAACGAATAAATTGCTTGTAGATTATCTTTCTTAAAACCATAACCTAGAATCCGAGGTTCAGCGGTAGGTTTTTTAGTGTAGGCATTCAAGAGTATGTTATAGGCTTTTTTTGCAGGTTATATCAGAAGGTGTAATATTCTTAGTGGCACTTTGAATCTTGGTGCACGTGTCTTTCTTTTTAATCCTAGTTTTCCATTCTTTTGGAATGGAGCTCAAAATGCTATAGTATTCGAGAAAGTTACACTTCAATTTGTACTTCTGTACAAAGTTTTCATAGGATAAAAAACCTCCTTTAGTGTTTAATAGATGTTTTATTTGAAGAACACCCGACTCTTTCCAGTTTTCTTTGTAAATGACTGAGCCATTCTGTAGTATGTTCCTATTGTTCCAAATAAATTCTTCTAGGATATCTGTGGAGTTAATTGTTTTATCTCTAAGTTCTTGCCAGGCTGTTAGTGTTTGAGTGTAAAATAATGGTAAATTACTAAGTTTTAAAAAGCCGTACATCGTAATTACATTTAAGTACAAATTCTCCACCGTAGTGTTGCAAAAAATGAAGAGGGATTATCTTCCATATGCTATTTTGGTTTGCTTTTTCAAATCGCTTTATCCAGGAGGCTTTAAGAGCTTTATCAAAAAGGGTAAAATCAGTCATTTTTAGACCGCCTTGATTTAGATCTGCTGTTAATGTTGACTTTTTTATTTTTGGAGGTTTTCCTTTCCATATAAACTTAAATATGGTTTTATTTACATCTTCTATGAAACTTTTTGGGGTGGCTACTACACTGGAGATGAAGATAATCTTTGCGAGTGCTAGAGATTTAACTATTGTAATTCTACCAAGTATTGAAAGGTCGCGAATTGACCAAATGTTAAGTAATTTCTTGAGGGCCGTTAGTTTATCATCAAAGTTCATTTGGTATGTGGCTTGCAGATTATAGGAGAAATTGACTCCTAGTGCGTAAACAGGCACGTCGTTTGGCTCTCGAAAGTTTAAAATCTTTTCTCGCGAATTTCTCTCGGAACCTAGCCACATTAGCTCACTTTTTGACTCATTTATCTTAAGCCCGGAACAAGTTTTGAACCTGTTCAGCAAATTCATAAGGTGTTCCACTGATTCTGTATCTTGTACAAACAGGGTAGTATCATCGGCGTATTGTGTGAGTTTTAATTCGTATTTGTTTACTTTAATTCCTTTTATTAAGTTAGATTTTCTAATGGCATGACTAAGAAGCTCAATAGCGATGATGAATATGGTACCTGACAGGGGACAGCCTTGTCTTACTCCCCTATTTAAAGCAAAGAAATCCGACGCGTACCCGTTATTCAATACACAGCTGGAGATGTCAGTATAGAACAGCTTAACCCATTGTTGTAATATAGGACCGAAATTAAATACTTTTAGCGTTTCTTGAATAAACTTCCACTCTAGGGAATCAAAAGCCTTTTCAAAGTCTAAAAATAAAGTCAAGCCTGGAATGTTGTTTTGTTTTGTGTATGACAATATGGGAACGAACTGACAATATGGGAACGAACCATAAAACGTAAAAAGACGTAAAGAAACTTTTAAATTTAATAGCTCCACGACAACTCCACGACACTGAACTCCTGCGGAGCTGGAATTTGTGTTAGCTCTAGTCCCGTCTTTTTAAAGAATAGGTCCATCCGTCGCGGATAAATCCGGCAAATCCAGTCGATACATTCAGTGAAAAACAGCATGAATTTATCCCATGGATAGCCTGGCTATCGCATGTGACCTTGACTTTTGATTGACATAAAGCCATTCCAGGTACCTGTTGATAGTAGAGGCATTACCCCTAATCGTACGTGATGATGAAACTCAAAACAAGCTTTTTAGTTAAAACCCTTTTTACTGAGAAACGTTTCAAAAATATAATATCAACTTTATCACCAAAATCTACAAAATCGTGATTGTTGGATGTATATAGTTTAGACTTAATTTATAGCAACTGTGAGATTTAACAAACGCTGCATCGTCAATGCAAACTGTTCACTCCTTGAAACCAAACACACAGTACAACTTCCGTGCATCCCTGCTTGAAGTGAGAGAAAAGAAGAGAGAAAATACCGTCATATTTTTTTCATATACGTTTATTCGTTTCATTCTAACTGCTGAATGACTAGTTAAATAACCTGTTTAGTGAGAAGTAAATGGAAACTAGCGAGTACACTAGTATGGGCTGCGTCGGTGGAGAGGAACAGGCGGCATTTTTTAAATACTGGTCCATCCTCCCTAAGTATTAGGTCATTTTTCTCCCTCCCTGTAAAAAAGAGTGCTTAACTTAATTCATTTGAAACTAGTGAGTACACTAGTATGGGCTGCGTCGGTGATAATGATAAATTCAATGGAAACTAGCGAGTACACTAGTATGGGCTTAGCGTCGGTGATAATGATAAATTCAATGGTTAAACAGGGCCGTAACCCAAAATTCAAGGGGGGGGGGGGGGGGGGGGGGGGGGGGGGGGGCACGTATTTAAAAGCAAAAAATAAATGACTGATAGTACAGTTCTCAGTACTTTTTGGTATATTTTTCGCCTTGCTGGGGGGGGGGGGGGGGGGGGGGGGGGGGGGTACTGCCCCCCCTGCCCCTGTGCTGTGTACGGCTCTGTTAAAGAACATCTATAACACCGTAAAAAAGAGAGTACTTAACTTTCATGTTGCCAAAAGTAGTCAATCTAGTTTTCATGGTATATTGAATTTGTCTTTGCATTTAAGTTTTATGATTGGTTTATAAAGCAGTCACCGACTTCCCCTGAGTGTATTATTTATTTTTTGAATTCAATGAATGAATGGATGAAAACACTGGACATATTGAACTTAGTAAACAAACCAATTTAATTTGCCTTTATCGCTTTACAAAGGTACAAGCATAACACATCTATCAAAATTTACCACTACAAAACAGCCTATCATAACAGTAATTCCTGAAATTTCTTTACTTTCTACCATATAGTTAATAATAGAAAGGAATGGTTTTGAAACCCAGCAAACATCAATGTTGTAGTTTTTGTTCGTTTTTTCCAACCGTGATAACCGTGCAATATTTTGTAGGCCCTTTGAAGTTTTCCAGGCTTCATAACCATTCTTTTCTATTATATAAATTCTACCTTTAAATCTTTTTAAAGATGTAAGAATTAAAATACCACAGTCCCTATAATATATGGTTACATTGTATTTCAATGTTTACATAGAAATCTTCTATTAACTTAGAGCAAGCTGTCGTGAAAGGTTTGAATACTTCATATTTGCAATAATAACTACCCTGCGAGCAGAGTATCCTTTTACATCCTCCTCGCCCGGAGGAGTTAAAAGGAGCAGGCTAGAAATATTACACTCTAATTTCGATATTTCCAAATACTGCAATGCTGTTTGACAAAAACTTGTATTAGCGTCGGCGCAGAGAAGAACCTCCAATGTCCCAATGTATGTGAATTTCCATGCAGTTTCTTCTGGCCAATTAGGCTAACCATTTAGCAATAAATAACTTTTATAAATAAAATGCTAGCAATAATACACTGTTTTCAGAAACGTTGTCCTATTTGAAATAGTAAAATGAAAAAAGGAATAATAATTATCACAATTTGTCTGAGATAGCAGAAACTTGTAACCCTTAAGGCCCAGACACATGATGCAACTTTTCTTGCAACGTTGCACGCAACAAGGTTTTTTTGGGGTGTCACGCCATGCAACGTTGTGTGCAACAAGAGTTTTTGGGGTATCACACGATGCAAAGTTGCGTGCACCAGTTGCAGAAGTAGAACTCGATCCTACTTCTGCAACTGTTACGTGCAACGTTGCAAGAAAAGTTGCACACTATGTGTCCAGGCCTTTAAAGAGCTTAAATACAGGTATATTCCTCAAGGACAACCTTTTTGAGAATGATTGTAATATTTATATGATATTAACAACAGAATAGAATAATAAATACAACTAACTGGGATTAAATTAACAATATTTTCCAATGCACCCCATACTAGTGTACTCGCTAGTTTCCCAATTATATCTCCTAACTAACTAACTAACTAACTAACTAACTGACTGACATATTAAATAACTACCGGTAGTTTGACACATTAAAAAGTATTATATTTTGAATTTGTTGCTAACTCTTTCATGACCATATCATTCTTCTATTTTACTTCGCCCAATAATTAATATTAATTAATAATAAATAATAATAATAATTAATATTCTACCCAAGATAATGAGTGATGGTTAAACTAAAAATTAAAATAACTATAAAATAATACTGCGACTTTTACTGCGATCTTTGCAGAGCTTACTTGTGAACATTACGCGCTGTACATGCAGTACGCTGTAAATAATACCAGATACAACCCTGGCTTCTCAGTAGGTTTTTAAGCAGCCAGCACAAAACGTTGAACAGTCTTGTAATGGAGACATTACACACAAAGGCACATTTTATAGCCAGGACAAGGGGATATACTTTCATCTTTGACAGACAGCGAAAATTTGCTGGTTGCCGGCTACTACTGGGAACCCTGAAGCATATACAATAAATAAATACCTAGATAGAGGGCTCGCATTATATCTGAACCAAAAAAGTTTTTAATACCGGCAATTGTTTTTAATTTGGTACAAAATAGTTTTCATGGATATAGAATGATGGCACTTAACCCGTGAAACAGATATTAGCCATGTAGATATGAATAAACTGTAATTCCATTGTTTTCTTTTGTTTTGATTTGACTATTAGTCAATAACTATTAGATTTTGTTTCACGGGTTAAATGCCTAATGCGAGCACTCTATGATACCCTACATATAGATATAATAACATTGAATAACTTACTAGTTTGAGTATAAACACCTTACCTACTAATTGAGGTATATAAAACTAGATATACTGTACAAAGGTAGTTTTAAAATTAGTTTCATACAAAGAATAAAAGTTTACTTTTTATATATTATTGATTAATTATTAAATAGACTAACTACTAGAGCACTAAAAACTGTGAAACAGTACAAACTAGCACCAATGGAACAATAGAAAACAAAAGACATTGCACTATTTAGTGTTAACTAATAAAGTTAGCACTGTTTCATGGTTTTAGTGTTTGCACCCTATATCATTTTACAGTGCACCAAAAATATCCCAAAACGAACCCCATAAATAAATAAGTAAAATATATATTAGCCTACTGCTATCTAGCCTTTTTGGAAGTTAATAATGAATTTAAGAATAAACTATGACTTAAAAAGACTTCTTGAATACATGCTTTGCATAAATCATAATATGTTTTGCATGTATATATTATGCAGATACATCCAAGCCACTCTCTCAATGAAACAATGAGCTCTTAAACCTATCTTTTGTTTTAATGCATACATAGGAGCCTTAGTACCTGTATATGATTATTCTGTGCATTTATCTGTCAAAGATACCTCAGTTTGTCCCATGTATATTTAATATTCTAAGCTTCAAAGTTCAAGGTTCATTTTTCCCCCTTCCCTTCCCTTTATGTCAAAGATTCCTCAGTTTGTCCATGTATATTTAATATTCTAAGCCCTCAAAGTTCAAGGTTCATTTTCCCTGATAAGTAAATTGACCAAAAACTTAGAACGATTATATTATTGGGACATAACTGACGATTGTTCAGGAATCTAAATCCGAACAAGTTAATTCAACATCCCTCACACGTTTACATGATGCCGTTGATGTTTGTCACTAACTATCAAAGCAAACAAACTAGTCAATGTTACTACGGGTGGCAAAACTTTGTTATCATATCAAAATTATAGAAGCAATTACTTACTCTGCAAACAATAACAGATTATCCAGCCAATAGTAGTTCAAGTCTGTTTGGTGGAATAACCACGGAAACATTTGAAGTAGCGAAACTCTCATATACAATGTAGGCCTGATTTTCAGCACATTTATGTTTTGTCTTAATGTGTTTTTGTTTGGTATCGCTTCCTTCAGTTGTCAAAAGCCGATGGATTTCGGTCGAAAATATCAATACAAAAAATGTTGACACAACTTCTCGTAATCTTATTTATCGTTAAATTATATGCCCCAAAGAAACATATTTAATAATAGTATTATTATTATAATAATATTATAATTATAATTATAATAATAATAATAATAACAATAATAATAATAATAATAACAATAATAATAATAATAATAATAATAATAATAATAATAATAATAATAACAATAATTACAATAATTATAATAAAATAATTGATAATAATAATAAAATAATTATAATAACAAAATAATTATTTTGAAGAACAACACGAGACTTTTTAGTTTTTTAGACATGTTTCGGCAATGACGTTTGTCATCTTCAGTGGTGAAGTACAGATATAATTGAATATTAAATACATAGTGGAATAATAGGTATGGTTAAAACGCGCGTGGAAAAATGGCGAGACGTTTCGCCGATATGTAACTAGCATTACAGCTAGCACAGGTAAATTTATATACCACACGTGAACGTAAATCTCCTTGGACCGAGTAGATTGCCTATTTTGAAGGAAGAAAACGCTAACTTAACATCTAGATCTTTACAATAACGCTTACAAAGCGTTTAAATTTTAATAATTATAATATTTTTATTTTTTTTATAATGATCAATCAATCAATCAATGATAACTTTATTTCTCAAAACAAATTACAAATAAGGGATAAAAAATAGATAAAAAATCCTTATTTACAAAATTTGAAATAATCGCTTGGATTGTTACATGTTACAATAATAATATTAATAATAATAATAATAACAATAATAATATTATAAAATAATAATAATAACAATAATAATAATAATAATAATAATAATAATAATAATAATAACAATAATAATAATAATAATAATAATAACAATAACAATAACAATAATAATAACAATAACAATAATAATAATAATAATGAATAATAATAATAATAATAATAATAATAATAATAATAATAATAATAATAATAATAATAATAGCAATAATATCAGTGCGATGTCTGAATCGTGTCTTAGTTTGTACGGTTGTTGTTTTCAGCTGATGTGATCAAAAGTGCTAATTAAATATTATGGAAATCCTATCGCAATGCTTTTGCGGGCGGCATTGATTGGATTAAGAAAACATTTATAAAGGAAACCGACCACAACACTCAATCATTGACGATAGACTTACCAAAATGATGTATAAAAGGCTCCATTTATATCAAGTGCAACCAATTCTTCAGTTAACTCTTCAAATTGTTTAAGTGAAAAGAAAAAATAAACTATAGAAGAAAAAAAAAATTAAAAAAAAGAGAATAATTTTTATATTCCCATTTCTTGGTATTTTAATACTGTTTTTTCTCTCTTTTTTGCCGCGTTTATTCACATCAAGTAACATTAATGACTAACTAGTACAATATCTGTATTATAATGGTCATCCTGAATTGTATTATTTCTAAATCTTCTTAAATTAGCACATTCTCTGGTAATCGACCACCTTGTATATCCTCATTCTCTTAACTTCCCACCTTCATTATTACATCTACAAGGGTGGTCGCTTACGAGGGGTTCGACTATTATGTAGTCTACAAGGGTGGTCGATTGCGAGGGATTCGACTATATATGTAGTCTACAAGGGTGGTCGATTGCAAGGGATTCGACTATATATGTAGTCTACAAGGGTGGTCGATTGCAAGGGGTTCGACTATATATGTAGTCTACAAGGGTGGTCGCTTACGAGGGGTTCGACTATATATGTAGTCTACAAGGGTGGTCGCTTACGAGGGGTTCGACTATATATGTAGTCTACTGGGGTGGTCGCTTACGAGGGGTTCGACTATATATGTAGTCTACTGGGGTGGTCGCTTACGAGGGGTTAGACTATATATGTAGTCTACAAGGGTGGTCGCTTACGAGGGGTTCGACTATATATGTAGTCTACAAGGGTGGTCGCTTACGAGGGGTTCGACTATATATGTAGTCTACAAGGGTGGTCGCTTACGAGGGGTTCGACTATATATGTAGTCTACAAGGGTGGTCGCTTACGAGGGGTTCGACTATATATGTAGTCTACAAGGGTGGTCGCTTACGAGGGGTTCGACTATATATGTAGTCTACAAGGGTGGTCGCTTTCGAGGGGTTCGACTATATATGTAGTCTACACAAGGGTGGTCGCTTACGAGGGGTTCGACTATATATGTAGTCTACAAGGGTGGTCGCTTACGAGGGGTTCGACTATATATGTAGTCTACAAGGGTGGTCGCTTAGGGGGTTCGACTATATATGTAGGGGTTTACGATTTCGATATATATGTAGTCTACAAGGGTGGTCGCTTACGAGGGGTTCGACTATATATGTAGTCTACTGGGGTGGTCGCTTACGAGGGGTTCGACTATATATGTAGTCTACAAGGGTGGTCGCTTACGAGGGGTTCGATTATATATGTAGTCTACAAGGGTGGTCGCTTACGAGGGGTTCGACTATATATGTAGTCTACAAGGGTGGTCGCTTACGAGGGGTTCGACTATATATGTAGTCTACAAGGGTGGTCGCTTACGAGGGGTTCGACTATATATGTAGTCTACAAGGGTGGTCGCTTACGAGGGGTTCGACTATATATGTAGTCTACAAGGGTGGTCGCTTACGAGGGGTTCGACTATATATGTAGTCTACAAGGGTGGTCGCTTTCGAGGGGTTCGACTATATATGTAGTCTACAAGGGTGGTCGCTTACGAGGGGTTCGACTATATATGTAGAATTGGCTATTTGCCACTAGTGTATAGTCACAACAGGGTTATATTGACATACTTTGTCAGCTTTTTTCAGAGTAGCAAAGGGGGGAGGGGGGTCATGAGCACGCTTCACGGGCCATTTTTTGTAAATTCGCATAACAAGGAAATCGTAGTTTTGTCCGGACAATTACGTTCCACAGAGCATAACAGCGGTAAATCACGAATCACAGTCGGTCAAAAGGGACGATCACGCATCACGTTGAAACCTAAATGCACGCATCACGCTCGAATTTTTATGAATTTCACGATTCATTTTTTGGTCAAAGCACGCGTCAAGCGTAACCCCTTTTTAGACCATAATCAATACGGAGTAAAATTTCGAAGAAATTTGACGATTTCTTCCCTAAGGGCCATAAGTTTTTCAGCTGAAGCTGTAATATGTATTCCCTTGTAAAATAAAGTTTATTATTATTATTAAAAGACTTCAGCCATGCAGCTAACTTTGGACATGCTATTTGTGAGAGTGATGTTTTATTTTCAAGACCGCACGGCGCCTACGTCAATCGTATTTAATATATTATTAGAACTAGCTATATCACCAGGAAGCTGATCGAATAGATGTAATCAGACATAATGGTGACCGTACACTTGGCATTCAAAATACATCCTCTTTTCTTGAAACGTTTTGTGGAGTTTCTCTATCAATTATGCAAAGCGCTTCTATTTGGCCGTTAAAATGTGTTTTTCTCTCTCTTGTTAGCTTGTTATTAGTAGTATAATTTAATTATCCATTGATTGCTCATCTATAGATCTAAGTCTTGATGTCCACTGACGTTGCCATGAATTATATATGCCTTGCGTCATCGATAAGATTACTCTAATCAGTGAGGACATCAAACTCCAAATTTATAGATCTGCAAGCGCACCACTGATAAAAATAGAACATTCTTTGGTTGCTTTTGTATTTGCCTAGAAAGTGATCACTAGGAAGCTTAAGATTAGCTCTACACAGGAGCATTGTCCTCACAGGGGAGGGGTAAAGTGTTTGGTTGTCATCTTCAAGATCTAACGAGAAAATCAATAGTAACTATTCCTTTTCGACTCGAGTTTTGCAAAAACTTCTTATTTCACTCTACCTGATGAAATCTAATCTAGGCGACAGTCCGCCTCTCAGACATGTATGCTACTTCCCCCGTCCCCAACCATACCATTCCCCACCCTATCCCTCACAGAACCCTCTTTTACACCATACCGTATAATGAAAAGAACGTGGAGTCATATCCATCTAAACTGTTCTTGGTTTTCGTCTTCAATGCTTCAGTTGACCCCGCGAGTTTGCGATTTGTATAGCCGGATAGTTTTCGCTAAAAGAAAAATCCTTTTTTGTCGTTTTCGTTCGGCTGTTTTCGCAAACAGAGTATCGGTAACACATTTGAATGCTTTATAGCGAGCGAGTGCCTGCATTTCGGCGTCGATTGTCCATAGAACATAAATGGACACATTAGAATGTTTCACTAAAAGCACCTCGACTACATTTCAATCAAATTTAATCAAGTTAGGAACTTCATTTAGAAAACACTGCTAAAGATGGGCGGATGTTCGTCACACACTTTGAAGCGTGAGTTTTGCTTGGAGGTAGATAGATGAGCCTGATAGATGTCGTTTATGATTCAAACAAAATCTGCTTCGATTTGCTTCGCGATAGCCTGGCCTTTCTGTGGTATAATCATTACGTGACCTGTGTTTGAAAAAGAGTGATTGGTCAAACCTATGGTTAGCAGTGGGCCGTGCAAAAGCCACACTTAACAAGTCGAATCTTGACTGTTCGAAAATGACGAGTAGCGAAGTTTTCAAGTTGCGATCGAAATATAAGCACTACAGTTTTAATATCAAATCGACAAAGTGTCGGTTGAGAGAAAACACAATATCTCGGGCAGGTTATAGCTGAATGGCTATCAATCATTTATCATTCATTGAAAATATCAAAAAGCAAACAGAAACCACAGAAAATCATATATAATTGCCGCCAATTTTAAAGGTTTCCATTGTCATGACAACAGTTGACGTTCACTCGGATTGGAAGTTTTCTAGTCACTGTTTTCATTACACTTCACTGATCATCAACTGAAACCGGTCGCTGATGTCGCTCGCGATGTAAGGACGTTCAACGTGTGTATTGATCATGAGAATGCCTGGTATTTACTCTTAAACACCGTTATGGGCAAGAAAAACAGCAAATTGGAACCTCATTTAGTTCAAGAACTCGTGAACAAGACATATTGTAAGTAATTTTACGCGTTCAAGCGTTTTCCATTGGTACGATTGTTTGCATACGCTAAACTTGGATAATATTTTACCATTTGAAGCATATCAACACCAAGCTCAGGTCTCGTTTAATTTATTAAATCTTTGACTTACTATTCCCTCGTAGTTACAGAGAAAGAGCTGCAGCAATGGTGAGTATACGAGCCATACTGAGATATCATGCATGTGTACGTAGTTCAGCTGTACAGTCAATTTATGCTTCTCAGATACGCTATCATATCGTACTGAAAGTCACCAAAAAGCCATATTTATATCTCTAATGCTTGAATGTGTACATTCCAGGTATAAAGGGTTTTTGAAAGATTGTCCTACGGGCTGTCTGACGGAACAGGTACGTATATATATATATTAGTTACAATTACGCTGCACTATTTTGCATATTTTGACCTGTACTGAACATACATTATAATCTCTCTCGCACTTACGCTAACCCTGTTGTTTACCGTAAATCTAATTACGAATGGATTCTTTTCATAGGAGGAGCAGAAACTTAATGAATAATTTTCCCCGTCGCGTTTTAGAGACATTTGCAAACCAATGTGTAGGAGTTAAGGACTGTTTGATCTCCATTACAGGAATTCCAGAAAATCTATAAACAATTCTTCCCTTATGGAGACTCCTCTAAGTTCGCGTCGTTCGTCTTCAATGTTTTTGATGAAAACAAGGTAAATATATTGTAGCATAGATAGTTAACGTCCTCGTGTCATTATCCGTGTTTCTGTTCAAAGTCGAAGAAAAAGCACATATTTGTTTACAATTTCATTTTGTTTTTTGTTTTTTTCTCTCCCGAGAAGTGATGAAGCATTCATTGCAACCTTTTGGGGCTTTCTCTAAACCATCTCTGACGTCGTTGCTAACTTTTATTTCCTTAATTAATTCTAAAAAGGAAATAACACTGGCAAAATCCATTTCGCATTGAAGACCTACGCATTTGCTTCTTAAAAACACATTTATTCGATGGTTATTGATAAAAACAATCGATATGTTTGCTTCAAACGCAATCTCAATATCTGGGGTTGAATTAGTATAAAGACGGCCGGCGAGAATTGCTGATTTCGAGGTGTAATTTGCAGTCTATTTTGATATTGAAGATAAGTCCCATGTGGTAGCACTTAACTTGCGTCAGTTCCTGAAAGCTTACTTGTACAGAGATAGACCCAAACGGCTTAAAATATGAAACTCAATTGGTGGTTTTGGACAGACTTTTCGAGGAAATCTCTTCTGAACTTTTTTGTCAGTTTTTGATACGAATGGTGCTAAAATATTTGTAGCAAAGTGTTTTGGCAATAGGCCGCGGTTTCGACCTTCAAATAACAATTCACTTCCAGTGCGAAAATACAGTGAAGACAGACTCTTCTCGCCTATAACTGCGTCACGACCTATTATCAAAAATCACTTGGAAATGCAAAAATTATAACGCCCCCCGCAAGCCTTGACAAACACGTTTGATATGTATCTAATTACAGTTGTTGCTTCCAGGATGGTCACATCGAATTTCGAGAGTTTATCTGTGCCTTGTCTGTGACGTCAAGAGGAAGCATTGATGAAAAAGCTTCAATGTAAGAAAATGACATTGTTTTTGTCTTTTTTTTTTGCGAGGCTCCAATAGCGTTTTATCATATAGTTTATTTGAATACCATTTTTCTCCGTTTTGGCGCATGGCCGTCTCCCAGCTGTTCGCACGCAAACTATTCGAACAAAAACGCTTTCCAGAGCGGGTGGGTGATAACGCTACGAAACACCTTCGCTACGTGCGCGATGAAAATATCATTTTACAATAAAACATATACACAGAACCAGAGACTCAAACAGGATTGAGAAAATAATCGACTTCATTCATTCATTCTCTAATCGTCCAACAATGAACGGGATTTTTTTTCTCTCGTTAAACATGAGCGTTTCTATTTTGGCCATATAAGTCAGCCGTCTTGCCACATAATTAGAGAAGGATAAAAGCTAAGTCTTCGTGTTGTTGTAATAATTCTCCCAGTCCAACGAAGAAAACTTTTCTCCATTCTGGAAGTATTAAGTTTCTTATCAATCCCGATATATCAATATTTTTTGTAAAAAAATGGAATGTTGTCGCTCAATTCGACCAAGATAAGAAACGTTTTTCGCTATAGCAAATGAATATGAAAATACTATCAAGCAATGTCGACAATATGTCTGTTTACTTATTCATTCAATTTCGCTGGGGAAAAAAAATCCAAATTGGCTATCAATGCTGAAATATTTACTTGATAGGCATGTTGGGTTTGAGGAAATGAATTTTAAATGATATGTTTTCTAAACATACTAATTCCCGTGTCTACTACTGAGCTCAAGCTGGAAAACAACATGTTATTCCAGCTGCTACGACTTCTCGCGGCTTCTCTCGCGCCCAGTCTCCTTTATCGATCTAACTCGTCTACTCTTGCTCTTTGCGCTCGATCATTACGTGATTATCCTAGTTTATAACGACAAAGTAGCCGGGGTGTCCATGCTAGCTACACACTGCGACTTGAAATCTTCTTTTAGAAATAAAATGACTACACAAAAATAATATTAGAACATTGCATTCACAATCTATTGTGTCCATTTGTGTAGAACGCGCGCGCACGGGCGAAAACGGGAGAGAAAGAGATGTAGTATAGAATCCATACCCGTGTATATATATATATATATATAATGATTCCCTTTTGTAGGGGCGTTCAAACTTTACGATCTCGATGATGATGGGTACATCACTAAGGAAGAGATGCTGCATATTGTTGACTCTATCTACAAAATGGTTGTAAGTATACGCGCTTAGAATTAGCTCAGTCAACTCATGTGCTCATTATTGAGCCATATGTGCATTACAGTTCAGTTCAGTTTAGTTTTTATATCTTTTGCGCAATTTATTACAAAATAAAATTAGAGTGTTTGTAAGAATGACAATAAATAAAATATACATAGAAAAGAGTACACCATACTAACTGAATGTGCCCAGTGACCAAAGTAGCAGACGCTTTCGAGTTGGAACGTAACTTTCGAATATATATATATATCTATTTTAACTGAAGTGTTTTTACAAAATATAACTCTACGTACGTGTCGCTGCGAGACATCGCCCTAACGTGGGTTCTCAAACTACCACGGATGGAAACAAAGCGAAAACAACTCGAATGCCTCTCATCAACTCTAAGATCGAATCGTACTTAGCTTGAATCATTTCCTTCTTAAAATAAGTATTTCGCTGCTGCCCTTGAGGACCAAATGTCCAGCCAACTAGTCTCGTTTGCCACTCATAATAGCAGCTTAGTCTCAAATCTACTAAGTAAACTGTGTATGATAAATAGAATCCGTCACTTTGGAAGATAAGGATAAACTCCTTCGTGTTTACGAAGTTACTATACTACTCGTCTGTCTGGCTTGGCACCAGCAAAACGAACATTGCCATGCAAGCTATACATGCAGCTGGTACAAAACTTTTGCAGCTCGTCTACTTTGAACACATCAGCACCTACTCTTGAAGGGCTTAAGTTTTTATCTATATATTATACCCGCCAGCACTGAGCTCCGGCTTTCTCGTACAGAGCCGTTACACGTATTGCTTTGGAACTCTTCGACAGAACAACTAAAGCAGCTGATTTTAATAGTCAGAGCAAATTTAAATCAGTAAATGTAATTACACAAATCTGGTTAGAAAATTAGATTGACTTTTATAACTACTGAATAATTTCTTCGTTCTCCTTTTCAGTCTTTAGATATTTAAGAATTCAATTAATTAGTTAGATCTATACCTATATTCAGACGAATTGTAATTGTCATTCATACCAAGATTGACTTAGTAAGAGAACTAAGTTTTCTTCGTTTCACCTCTGCCCTTTTATATTAGCTTATTCATCTATTTATCGTCTATGTTGTAAATTAGAGCTGAAACCCCTCGTGAGGAACCTCTGATGAATTGAATTGGATTATATGTGATTGGACAACACCTCTATCAAAGAGCTAGAAAAGCGATTACAAATCATCTGCTCTAGTAGCACGATAGACAGATAGATGGAATTCGCCTTAGTGTGCGCTTACAACTAATTATATGTGATTGGACAACACCTCTATCAAAGTGCTAGAAAAGCGATTACAAATCATCTGCTCTAGTAGCACGATAGACAGATAGATGGAATTCGCCTTAGTGTGCGCTTACAACTAATTATATGTGATTGGACAACACCTCTATCAAAGTGCTAGAAAAGCGATTACAAATCATCTGCTCTAGTAGCACGATAGATAGATAGATGGAATTTGCCTTAGTGTGCGCTTACAACTAATTAATTCCAATCTTGCTTACAGGCCAGTTTAGTTAAACTACCAGCAGACGAAGACACGCCAGAGAAACGAGTTAACAGAATATTCTTGCAAATGGACAAGGTATACATACGTATACATGCGTCATGTTTCAGTCATACCGACCCACTGGGCAGGACATGACGTGCATGACCATTGTCGCGCGCTTGCTGGACTTTTGGACTTCCCTTGAATTGTAGTTTTAAAAATAATCCTCGGCTTTGTACGGTGCGTGATGAAGGGACGGGTCACCGTGTTGAATTGAGGTTACCTTGTGGCTCGGCCAGCTTGCGTTGCATAGTCCAGAGCTTCATGACCCACTTTTCACAATTATATTTCATATAGTAAAAATGGCGCGCGTCAAAGAAAATTATAGCAAGAGGTCTTCGAATATTGTTCTTTTGGACTTCCTTTGAATTGTAGTTTTACATATAATCCTCGGCTTTGTATGGTGCGTGATGGAGGGACGGGTCGCCATGTTGAATTGAGGTTACCTTGTGGCTCGGCCAGCTTGCGTTGCATAGTCCAGAGCTTCATGACCCACTTTTCACAATTATATTTCATATAGTAAAAATGGCGCGCGTCAAAGAAAATTATAGCAAGAGGTCTTCGAATATTGTTCTTTTGGACTTCCTTTGAATTGTGGTTTTAAATATAATCCTCGGCTTTGTACGGTGCGTGACGAAGGGACGCGTCACCGTGTTGAATTAAGGTTACCTTGTGGCTAACCTTAGTAGCCTAGTCCAGAGCTGGACCTACTTTTCACAATTATATTTTTTATAGTAAAAATGGCGCGCGTCAAAGAATATTATAGCAAGCAAGAAATCTTCGCGAAGATTCAGTTATTTTCCTGAGCGCGTTTCTTCAGACAGAGCGATAAAAAAAACTTGGGTCCAGTTCTGTACTAGCGTAGCCAAGCTCTCCTCATCTCTTGTCCCCCTGGCTACGTAGGCGAACTTGTGGCTAACGAAAGTTGTCTTGTTTTTCTAGAATGAAGATGGCAAGTTGTCCATGGAGGAATTTCGAGAGGGTTCTAAAGCTGACCCATCGATCATCCAAGCCTTGTCATTATATGATGGCCTCGTTTAACCACCAATTATTTACTGCATTTGTTTGCCATTCGTTACTTGAATGGTTTTCGCGCAAGACTTTAAAGACAAGTTTTTGCGCAAATACGCGTTCAGTCCCAGTTTTATAATATCGGCGCAGAACTCGGCAAAATGGCCATAAACAAGAGCATTGACGTAACAGATTCAGTTGAGATCTTAATCTATTCTTGGAATGGTCCAGTGTCTCTTCTAGTAACACCTCTGCCTAGAGACTATACACAACTTGAAGCATCGTTTGAAATATCAGTATATCAAGCAACGATCGAGTTAATGTCGTCAATAACATTTATTACGGTAAAAGTTGACTCGGTGAATTGAACGATCCATAATAATGTAATAACGGAAATGTAATACCTAGATAGATCACAGATATCACCACCGCTTTGAACGTCGACCACTCAAGTCTATCACCACTCCTTCACCTTGATCAGGGTTTTAGCCGGTGGGTTGTGAATTCTCACGATACACCGAATAGTCCCCTTCACAGTTCCCTGCGCCATCTTGAAAGGTAACCCGGCCTGCCTTTGCATCGAAGTGAGACCAACGGTGACCTTGCAATGATAGAGACCTTTTTAACACCTTGGACAATTATTGGCATTTCTCGTTCTATGGTGTCCCCAATTAGCTTAGTTTTAGCTGAATAACCCGACACTTCAATAAAGTCTATCTATCTATCTATCTATCTATCTATCTATCTATCTATCTATCTATCTATCTATCTATCTATCTATCTATCTATCTATCTATCTATCTATCTATCTATCTATCTATCTATCTATCTATCTATCATTGCAAGGTCACCGTTGGACTCGTTTCGATGCAAAGGCACGGCTACCTTTCAAGAGGGTGCGCTGGGAACTGTGAAGGGGGCTATTCAATTAAGTTAGTCAGATCACTCTTGACTCACAAAGGTGCGACCCCAGAAAATCATGGGAGTTACTGTTTACCAAGTCTTTCTACCCGAATTCCCTGACATTTCGACGAAATATTCGGCCATCTTATTTTGAGTGTCACTTGAATTTCCTTCACCGCAATGTTCTTGTTTAGTACATGAGACGTTCATGAAGAATATGGCTGCAAATAGAAACTCCCCATGATCCTTCAGGGTCGCACCTTTCAAATTAATGTAATTGAAATAGGTGTATCGGAGCGCGGAAAGTTGTGATTCTGACCGGACATTCATATAATTACTTGCTAAAGGTGCGGTAATACGAGCAACAAAATTGTGCAACTTGTCGCGCAGCATTTTCAGATTGTTGCGTTGCAAATTGCAGAGCAATGTTTCTCGTATTACCACCGTTCGTGAAACTTGTCGCGCAACAAATTAAATTTTCAGTGTTGCAGGTTGCAAAACTTTGTTGCATGAAGTAGAAAGAGCTTCTACTTTGCGCAACAAAGTTTTGCAAACTGCAACACGAAAATGTGTTGCGCGACAAGTTGCGCGAACGATGGTAATATGAGAAACATTGCTCTGCAACCTTGCAACGCAACAATGTTGCGCGACAAGTTGCAGGATTTTGTTGCCCGTATTACTGCACCTTAAGTCATTGTCGCTGAATTGCTTAATTTGTTGTCACAATAAAACTAACTCATATTGGACATATGTCATCGAATACAATACTCTTATGGCTGCAATCAACTGCAGTAGTCCTTAAGGTTACACAGTGGAACCTGTATAATACGGACACCTGGGGCGGATCTAGGATTTTGAGGTGGGGGGTTCACTCCAGAAGGAAATGTTACGCGCACCGATTTTTTGCATTAAAAAAAATCGTGTTATTGAATTGTTCCTGGGCAGCTAGGGAGTGCACGGGCACCCAATGAACCCCCCCCCCCCCCCCCCCCCCCCCCCCTAATCCGCCACAGGACACCGATCGAAGGGCCAGAAAAAAGTGTCCGCAATATAGAGGTTATTTTTACAAAGAATGAATGGCGATGAATTTACCGAGACCTAAATATCTCGGTCCATAACATGATAGAGGTGTCCGTAAGGAGAGGTTAAACTTGAAAATTGGATATTCTGGGAGTGAAAAACTACTAGCGTTCTCCATCGTTTCCGATCCCGTTTTTCCCGGTTCAATACTTGAAAATGCACATTTTCGGTCTTCGTTTATTTTCGTTTACCAAACAGTACCCCATGCATACCATATACTGTGGTCCTTTTGACATATAAACGTGGTCGGGTTGAACAACATTAAACAGTGGCGGATCCAGGGGGAGGGACGGGGGGTCCGGTCCCCCCTGTCATACCTGAGGTTCAATTGATTGTTTTATTGATTTGATTTTTTATTGATAACGACAAAGTAGCCGGGGTGCCCATGCTACACACTGCGACATGAAATCTTCTTTTAAAAATAAATTGACTACACAAAAATAATATTAGAACATTTCATTCACAATATATTGTGGCAAAGATAGCAGGATCGCCTGCGATTCGCTGAACATAGTTTTGGGCGATCGCAGCGATCATATGGAAAACAGGCTTAACTGCCGAGGTATGCAATGCATTGTGGTCAAATATAGAGCAGCCATGTTCCTTTGTCTTAACTAAGGGTTTAATAGTTACATGAGTGACCGACCATTACGACAACATCATCTTCAACATCATCCTCTTAACTTCATCGTCTACTGAGTTGTTCTTCAGTGTAGAGTATTTTTAAGATGTACTGTGTCTTGTGTTACATCATGCAGTAGGAACTTATTTTGATAAATCGTTGCAGATCTGGTACCGGTTGTACGAAAGGGATAGCGCTATCCACCGGTTAAATCCGTATCCAGTGGATAACTTTTATTAGAATAAACAATCTGATTGGCTACGCTACTAAGGGTCTAATAGTGATAGTTCCCTAGTAGCGAATCACCATGTTAACCATTGTCGTGAACGGCGATGAAGCAAGATGGCGGACAAACCCGATAGTTGTTTTCTCGCTAAAAAGTTTGTTTATACTAAAACAATTAGACAACTCGGACTCGTTGTCTAATTGTTAATTAGATAACAGCATCAACTTATCCACTGGATAAGGATTTATCCGATGGATAGCACTATCCACCTGTCGTACATTCAACCGGTGCCATGCAGGTCGCACAAATCTCCTGAAATCGAAGAAGTCGCTGGAGTATATATACATGTAGGTATGAATGTAATGTCTTGTAAAAGTAAAGTGAATTACTGATATATATTTCACGTCCGTTACCCTTTAGTCGAAACTGTTCTCCCAGGAGGCAGACGGTACGTGCGCCCTTTCCCCCCTCCCTCCCTCCATCAGTGACCGTTGTATATTGGTCACTTCTCCCTATTCATCGATGCTGCTTTACCGTACTTATTCTCGATGGGATTAGAAAGCTCGTGGGCCTCCGTTGTCTGAAGATCATACCCTCTAAAGCAGCGAAGAAAATCCATCTTGATTGGTAGAATCTTCTTGAGGAAAAGAAACCGCAGCAAATACGACACGATCAGAATACTTAAGAAAGAACAGAGCATGGCAAGTGTGCGGAATGGAAACCGCTGACCATCCTTCACCGTGTAATATGGATACTTAATGACCACAGGAATCCCAACCGACTCTTCACCTCCAAGGACGCGCAGTAAGATTCCAAGTATAAGACCGACGAACGATCCGTACGTGTTGGTGTTGGTAAAGTAGATCACGCAACAGAGTTGAGGAAAGAGTGTGACATAGACCACGTCACTACACAGGGCCCAGAGCGTGTACACTGAATCAACGGTTAGAGCCATGGCCGTTGCTATGGCACCCACTATAAATATAGCCACGCGCATTACCAATAATACTTCACGGCTTGATGCCTGAAACAAGCGGAACATAAAATATAACATATAAAAGCAGTGTTTGAGGTCAGATGATAAATTGAACAAATTACTGCGGTTCTCAGTATTATGCAAACTCAGACATTCAAACAGTCGGCTGGAACTTGGTTTTTCGCTTCCGTCATTCAAATTCAAAACTCAAACAAATTCAAAACTAAAACATTTATCGACCAAATGATCCATAATTTAGCTCAAAATCATATTTGGTTTCCGTTTGGTCGGTCTTCTGACTTTTATTTCTAAGTTTTCTGATTTTTGATGTTGATTGACAGAAGCGAAAAACCAAATTACAAGCCAACTGCTTAAATGTCTGAGTTCGCATAATACTGAGAATCGCAGTAAACCGAGCAATATTTAAACTTGTACAAGAAGAGCCTATTAGAGGCGTGTTCGTACGAGTGGGGAAGTTATACGGTACCGTGCTGTATTGAAAGAGTTTGATTGGATGAGATGCATCTACACGCTTTTTGATTTGTTCAGAAAGGAAGCCATTTGAGTGTCACGGTACCGTATAGGTTTCCTACTGATACGAGTATAAAATGATGTTAATCAAATCAGTTAATTAATCTGATCGTGGAAATATAATAATAATAATAATAATAATAAATAATAATAGTAATAGAATAATAATAATAATAAATAATAATAACAATAGAATAATAATAATAATAATAATAATAATAATAATAATAATAATAATAATAATAATAATAATAATAATATAATAATAATAATAATAATAATAATAATAATAATAATAATAATAAATAATAATAGTAATAGAATAATAATAATAATAAATAATAATAACAATAGAATAATAATAATAATAATAATAATAATAATAATAATAACAGGAGCCCATTACTAGGAGCCTCCCTCTCAGGTATGTTAAGGCCTGGGTATTTTTCTCTTCCAAAATGGCCGCCACAAATCAATAGGGGGTGGTCTATATTCTCATCTTTGTAAACTATTGTTTTGATATTTTGGCAGATGTGATGAGGTCGCAAGGCTAACACTTTCTGATAACAGTTTCCATGGAAACATGTAATCTGACCTTTGAACCCTTATTGTAAGAAAATTTGATAAAGCCTCTGGGAGATAGGTAGACTCTTTAAACATTGCGGGTATCTTTGCGTAATTGTATCAGGGTTAGTGTATACATTATCGATCCAACTGGAATGGGCGGAACTTTTAAGGGAAAGGCTAATTAAGGTAAATGTGAAATTTGATATCCTGAATTTTCTAAGAAATTAACTTACTTTTCCAAGATATCTAGTTGGACTGAAAAACTACATGACAACATGCTTTACTTCCACCCTTTTACTCTCTTACATTTGTACTCTTTACTGCTCTCCCGAAGCATTATATCATATTTTCTTGCAATTGAGGTCAAATGTCACAGGACGTGTCACCATGGCAACAGTATAAGCCAAAATGTAGAATAGGAAAGTTTATATTAGATGTAGTGAACTCGATGCTATTGGGTACAACCAACCAAAGTTAGACTACTGTTCACCTTGAAAGAGCGTGATCAGCCTTGACCCAGGCCTTAATATGCCTGAGCTCTAGTAATAGGTTCATACGACATCATTTGCACAAATTGGGCTATTTTTAGATATGCAAATTTCCGAAGAATTTCAAATTGAAAAATAAAATGGCGGCCAAACGGAAGACGCGCGGACTTGATCCAAAATATTGATATTCTTAATCCATGGAAGTCCAAGTCTAGTTTTCCCTTGCACAAGAACGAGACGAACTGAATGTATCACATGTATCAATAAACTGACATACTGCCAGAGCGCTTAGTGGCGACTTTTAGTTTGGCGACTCACGATGTCGCGAAATTCTTCTACGTTCTTATACCTATCGCTTCATATGTTTATTCTTGTTTTATCAGTACTTTCTTCTGTTGGTTTTTGATTCACGATTTAGTCTTCGTAAGAATGAAGCGTTCTCACAGTGCCATTTCGAATCTGATGAAGCAAAATCCATCACCTTCATCATCACTGATAGTTTCAGTTTGATAGCGACGCCAACATAACCAACCACACAAATGTGCACTTTGCTAAACACCTTCTTCGCCGAAAGATTGTCGAAAAACAACTGAAACTTTCAACCGACAAACCGTGCCTTATAGGCCGGCAAAAAAACAAGAGGGTTATCACTGAGTGTATGGCGAAGTTCTTTCGCCAAAGGCGACTTCACAGTTCAAAGCTGAAGACAAGATAACTACGGCACTCCAAGATCAGCCGCTGAATAAAAATTCGATAAAATATTCATCCAGGCCACAGAAAAAGAAGCTCCCCTGTACCTCACTTCGCTGTTTAGAAGGAACTTTGTGTCAATGTCGAGAATGTTCGACAAAATCCTACTTCAGTTCGTGATTCATTTTGCTGCGTTTCAGACAACAAATGCTAACTAGCAAAACACACCAGCGGTTTGGAATATTCATTAGCTTGGTTCTCACTGCTAGTCCTGCACAAGTTTAATTAGGTTCTTCGTAAGAGATTATCCATGATACCAGATCGTTGAATTCCTTCTCAGAAAGAGCAGAATATGTTCGTTTTTTGGCCGGGTTTTCAACTGGCCTTTGAACTAGCTAGCTTTGTTTTTAGAAGTTCTCGCACTTGAAGTTTTGATATAAATAATAATACCTGGAGTTAGTTGTTTGTTGTTTTGTTTTTAATGTTTTCAATCATTTTTCTTCCTCGCTTGATGAAGTACTGAAGTCAGACGACGAAAACTATTCTGCAATTTCACTATAGCTAGATTAAGATTCTTCACTACTAGAAATACACGGTACGCTTTCGGCTGCCATCAGTGTTGAATCTGACGTCAAATTCCTATTGTGTAAGACGCGACATGATTGGTTCATCGCGCGGAATTTATAATGAGTGTTCTATTTTTAGCTCAATTTGTGCAAATGATGTCGTACAGACCTATTATAGGAGAGGAAGGCTCCTAGTAATGGGCTCCTGTAATAATAATTTATAAAATAATTTAGATATAACGCGCGCTCTGATTGGTTAATTACCATGTTGATATGAGGCTATGTAAACATGGTTCATGACCTTGAACAACCTTGAAGCGATGCAGTGGATTTGATATGATTGTAAAAATAAAATGACCACAAATGTATTTTTTTCTGTAGATTCTTCAAGCTATTAAAAGGTCAGATTCTAGTTCATCGTTCAATGAATAGAAGTGGTAAAAGGACATAGAAGCTCGCTAAAACATATTTTAAAAAAAAACAAACGCGAGGCCGTTTATCGGAACCATATGACCTATGCCAACCTCAAGACGTATCATGTTCGTAAACGCACCGGACTAATAGTACTCCCTCCGTCAACTCAACCTGTCACTGATTGTCATGACAGTCAGAGAAATTATCTTGGATTGAAGAAGATGTCCTTGTTTTATTCGACGTTCGAACCGTAACTCGAACCCGAACTCGTTCCAAACCGACGTTTCGGATCTGAAGCTAGAGAGGGGGCTTTAAACAAACTCATCAAAGAATCAATCATTGAATCTCAAAGTCAAAAGGTATATCAAATGAGCTCAAGGCAAATCAATGAACTCGACACATACATGTATATACATAGTGCTCCCTGCACGCAACTGTCAGTCATTGTCATGTCT